>JAAFCE010005713.1:23591-49018 GCA_013389805.1 Trigoniulus corallinus
GTGCAAATACTGCACAGACACTACACTAATGCGACGATTTTTGGGTATTAGCGGTTCACAGTTTTCCCAAGCGGTCACCCACGTCAGTACTAACTGGGATTGCATTGCTGAACTTCAGTGATCAGATGAGAACTGGCATATCCAACGCAATAAGCTGCTCGCCCAGCTTTCAAAAGTGATCACCTAAGTCAGAACAATTTGAGGGTTTTTTTGCTTACTGCCACAACCTGGTAGTTAACACAGTACTACATTTAGGTCCACACACCTCCTGAGGGTCAAACCTACATCCAGTGTTTTGTAGTCACATCCTGCCACCTCTGGTGTAACAGTACTGCAATATGATTGGTTGACAACCACGTATACTCCCTTCTCCTTCTCTCGCTTTAAAATGGTAAACTGAACGGCACACAGTGGGGCAAGAGAGCACAAAACCTGGCAGAAATTCAAAAAATGAAAATGTCCAAGAGATAAAATTTCGAGTTGTACTGGACCCTGGATACCCTCCTGAACCATGCCCTAGCTGATTTAGAGGTGTCTGCATAGTTTTGTGCAACATAACAAGCCACATTTGAAACTGTATTTTGCAGTTAAGATGACTTGGTTTGATTGCAGTTATTTTCAGTCCTGAAAGTGTCGTTATTTACATATCTAGATTTAAAAATGGGAAATTTTTTCTATGGGGTCTTCATCTTCATGTACGTAGCTATATTTATTTCTTGGAAAATTAATATTTCAGTGCAAGGAATTTATGTATATAAGCTTCACAGCAGGGTGAGGTGAAATATTGGATTTTCACACCTTAAATTGGAAATTCATCTACTTAATAATAAATCCCACAATATCCCACCTGGTTTCTTGCCTTGTACATTGAAATACTCATTCCAAATTACAATTCAGGTGATTTCTTTTGCCCTTTTTTGCCCCAAATCAAAATGCAGAAGGTTATCTAGGAACAACTTAACCCTTATCATGCGTCACCAGGCCTTGCATTTTACTGGACTTCCTCTTATGGACCTCATTAGCTTTCTGCTTTTTGGCATACAGCCGTTTGCTGGAGAGATTGTTTATTCCATTGTGTAGGTTTATTTACAAAAATCGCAATTAAATTGGGTAGTATGCTTGGTTTACTGCGCCAATGATTCCAGGTTCGATACTGGATCGAGGTGGGTTGGGGCTTCTTTCACATGATTTAAGGCCCTTTAACAACAATGGTCATTAGAGCCCTGTTGAGTGTTTAGTTTTAATGCAGTCTACACAGACACTACACTGTTATGACGATATAGGGACAGTACTATCAGTATCAAGTGTTGCCAAGAGGACACCCATGTTAATACTAACAGGGGTTGCATTGCTTAATTGCAGTTATCAGACAAGGAAAGGTATGTTCAATGTAATACATCCACATGAAACACCCCGAGTATGACTTCCTTCAGATGAGAGGTAAACCCAACGTCCCGCATGGTGTACGATGGCATAGGCACGTAAAAGAACACTACTATGCAACAGGTTGATAAGGTAAAATTTCCCAGTGTAGAATTCGGACCCGGCAGATTGGCAGAGTGCCCCAAAGAACAGTAAACTTCCAATAAATAAGCTGTGCAGTTGCAGTTTTGCTCATGCAGCGAGCTGCAAAATCCCCTGTCCAATATATCAACTTTGTGTCCATTCAGAAGGACAAGATGGGTTCTCAGGTCCCTGCCATAGGCGGGAATAGGGTTAGGAGTAGGTTTCTTAAGTATACCAAATGCCCTTAAATGAAATGTGCAACCTTGAACATTTGTTGAATAATACTGGAATTGATGTCAGTTTTGATGGTCTCCCTGCCCCACTGTGCGGCGTTTGGAAATTTTAGGCCACTAGCAAAAACGGTGAAGAAAAAAGAACAGAGCCAACAGCAGTCACCTTTCTCATTACTACCTGGGCTTGACGTCGCTAAACTTCAGTGATCAGCCGAAAACTGGTGCTTTCAACGTGGTATGACCATTGACATAAGCACGTCGTTCATCACCATATACATACGGTACGTAGACTGTTGCCTTTCATTATTTAAATATAATATTCATTCAGTAGCTGTATTTGGTCGCTTCGAAAATCAAAATATGCTAGCAGGGAAATAATTAAAAAAAAAAACATCTTAAAAAATTATGAGAAACAGCTACATTGGTGCTGACATCTAGTGACGTTATGAATAAACTTGGGATGATACTTGCACACCAGCAGTTGTTATTGCTTGTTGGTGTTTTAGGGCCCTTCAACTACAAAGGTCATTAGTGCCCCGTCCACAGCATAGTTCTGATGCAGAAACTGCCCAAACACTACAGTAATGCGACGATTTTTGGGTATTAGCAGTATCTAGTTTTCCCAATTGACCACCCATGTTAGTACTAACTGGAATTGCGTTGCTTAATTGCAATCAGTGGCGTCAGTAGGGGGTGGGGTGAGTGCGGGCAACATCGGGTGACGCCACTCGCAGCATGAGAAATGGGGTGACACCGAAGCAAATAAGCGGCTTTTTCGGGATAGGAGGTGACACAACCCTAGCGACGTCACTGGCTGCAGTTATCAGATAAGGAATGGTGTGTTCAATGCAACACACCCACACAAAAAACCCTGAGTATACCTTCCTTCAGATGAGAGGTAAACTCAAGGTCCCGTTTGGTGTACGTTTGCATTGGCACGTAAAAGAACAGCACTATGCAACATGTAGATAAGGGCAAATTTCTGGGTGTAGGAGCTCGTTCGCTGGAATCGGCAGAGTGCCCCCAACGAACATTACACCGACGATAAATATGCAGATCAGTTGCAGTTTTGTTCGTGCAGCCAGCTGAAAAATAACTGTCCAATATATCACCCTTGTGTCTATTCAGAAGGATCTGAGGGGATCCGTCAAGTGAGTGTGAGACCTCCACTCACTTGGCAATGTTAAGATCTTTGATGAGTGTCTCCTGTGGGGTTGGACGGCACCCCCCCACAGGTAGCCCTGCCACTATTACTGCATGTTCTGGACGTCTGACTGGGGTGACCCCAGTCAGTACTGTCCCACCAAATAGGAGGGCCATGCTAAGACTAGGGACATGGAATATTAGGACCCTCTCAGGGAAAACTGGGGAATTAGTGAAAACCCTAAAGCACAGGATGATCAGCATTGCATTCCTCCAGGAGACTAGGTGGAAGGGTAATAGGTCAAGGGCCCTGGGGGAGGGATACAAGCTGATCTACACAGGTAGTGATGAGGGTCAAAATGGGGTGGGTATTATATTAAGCAGCGATTTGCAGCAGGGGATAACTTCATTTAGGAGAGTTAGCAGCAGGTTAATGTTAGTTACTGTAGTTTGGAAAGGTATAGGGCTCCACCTCATAAGTGCATATGCCCCACAAGCAGGCCTGGGTGACACAATTAAAGAAGCTTTTTGGAAGGATTTTGATGAGGTGGTTCAGTCAGCTGACAGCACAATTAGACAGGGCAGGGGAAATGAGTGTCTAATTATTGGGGGTGACTTCAATGCACATGTTTGGAATGATGGTCAGGGATATCAGGAGGTACATAGGGGATGTGGATATGTTATTATCAACCTTGAGGGGCAGAAGGTCCTTGACACAACAAGATCACATGGCCTTGCATTGGCCAATACATGGTTTAAAATGCATGGAAAACACCTAATCACTTTCCAGTCACCACAGGGGAGGTCCCAAATAGACTTTTTCATGGTTAGAAAGCAGCACAGGGCTGAGATCCAAGACTGCTGGGCACTACCCAGTGAGGACTTTCAGAAGGAAAGTGGCCATAAGCTGCTTATGATAGAATTACTAATGAAGGGGACAGCTAGGAGACATACCTGGAAAGAAGAATCAGTTATTAGGTGGTGGACATTGCCCACCAAGGCATTGGAATTCCAGCAGGAGGTTCTCAGCAAGGTAGACTGGGCCTGGGATGGTTCAGCCAATGCCATGTGGGACAGGGTTGCTAGGAAGATTAGGAGTTGTGGAGAGGAACTGTTAGGTAAGGCTATAGTAGGAGTAACTTAACGGGGTAGGCAGACTTGGTGGTGGAATGAGGAGGTGGAAGCTGCCATAAAACTTAAGAAAGTAGCTTTCAATAGGTGGAGGGAAATAGGGGATAAGACCTCAAAGACAGACTATGTTCAGGCAAAGAAACATGCCAGGAGGGCCATTGCCTTGGCCAAGTACCAGAAGTATGAGGCCTTATATGAAAAGTTAGGGACAAGGGAAGAAGAGAATGCAGTTTTTAGACTGCCAAGACATGGGATAGAACTAGTAAAGATATTACCAGGGCTATAACAGTCAATGATTCTAATTGTAGGGTCCTGTTCCAACCAGCAGCGGGAGCGGCGAGTTGCATTGGACACACCAGTTCTCATCCGATCACTGAAGTTAAGCAACGCAATCCCAGTTAGTACTGACATGGGTGGTCGCTCGGGAAAGCTGGGTACTTCTAATACCCAATAATCGTTGCATTGGTGTAGTGTCTGTGCAGACTATGGACTAGAACTATGCAGTGGACGGGTCTCTAATGACCTTGTAGTTGACGGGACCTTAAACACCAACAAACCAAATCCAACCAGCAGAGGTAATCAAAAGGAGGGAGGAATACTACCATGGTCTCCTAAATACTACCACCCATGCAGAAACCACAGACAGAAACCCAATCACTACACAGGCAATGAACATTGTGAGGGCAGAGGAATGAAAGGTCACATAGCGGTTGGCCCAGATAGGATCCCCATTAATGTTTGGCACACCTTGGGGGCTACAGGAATCACATAACTAGGGAAGCTTTTCAATAAGTTAGCAAATGGTGACAGGATGCCAGCTGAATGGCGTGAGAGTTGGATAGTTCCACTGTTCAAGGGCAAAGGTGATGCCCAGGACTGTGGAAACTATAGAGGCATAAAGCTAATGAGCCATTCTACGAACCTTTGGGAGTGAGTCATAGAATGTCGCCTCAGAGTCCAGATTAGGGTCCGAGGAAACCAATTTGGGTTTATGCCTGGTAGGTGCACCATGGAACCAATCTTTAATCTACGACAGATGATAGAGAAGCATAGAGCAGCAAGGAAGGACCTCCATGCAGTATTCATTGACTTGGAGAAGGCATATGATAGTGTCCCTAGACAGGTGCTATGAAGTGTTTTAAAGAAGAAAGGAGTTGATGAAGGCCATATTAGGATAGTGCAGGATATGTATGAGGGCTCCATTGCTAGGGTGAGGACAGCAGGTGGTGTGCATCAAGGGTCAGCACTTAGCCCATATCTATTCACTCTAGTAATGGATGAGCTGCTGACAGGAGTAGGAGAATGGGCCCCTCAGTGCCTGGTATTCGCTGATGACATGAGGAAGCTTGAGGGGTCCAAGGAGAATGCACAAAAGGGCCTACAGGTCATTAAGACAGCAATGGAGAGAGGGGGTCTTAAAGTAAACATGAAGAAGACAGAGTACCTAGCTTTCAATTTTAGTGGCCAGGGGCAAGGAGGTGAGATCCACTGTAGCAGTGATGGTATACCAGTGGTGCAAGAGTTTCGTAATTAAGGATCAGTTTTCCAGAGCAATGGGGAGATAGATTCAGACGTGACCCATAGGATTAATGCCGGACGGCTGAAGTGGAGGCAGGCAAGTGGTGTCCTTTGCGACCGCCGGGTCCCCATAAAGTCAAAAGGTAAAGTTTACAAAACAGTCGGTAGGCCTGCTTTGCTATATGGCTCAGAGTGTTCGGCAGTTAGGAAGAACCATGAAAGGAGAATGCAGGTGGCTGAGATGTGAATGCTGCGTTACATGACAGGGGTGTCCCGAGCTGACAGAGTACATAATGAATACGTTAGAGGTAGATTGGGGGTGGGGGCACCTCCACCACATGACGTACACGTCGCCCCTCCCCTCTGCACAAAATACGTTTTACGTTCCTGTTCCCATTGCTGTTGTGGAGCCTGCTTTACGGTTGTTGCGTCCCGAAAGTCAAGCTGTGTTTTGATTGGCTGGTGGTTGAGCTGTCTGCTTGAAAAATGGCAGAGGATATACTGAGACATGACGGCGGCGTGCGGTGACTCCAAATAAAGCGCTGCACTTAAGGAATTGCGCTGGCGGTCCTTCATAATGCACTTGCACAAAACGTCATCAGTGGCGGCATGATTAGCATCGAAGTGTGGTGATACGGAACTAGGCATAAGATAATTGGTTGAGGTAGGATGGCCAGTAACCGTTTCTGGGCTTAAAATACTGAATTGATCAGCCTTTGCAGTTATTATGCTGGTAGCAAACAAAAAAACATGGAAAAACAGAGACTAACAGCACCCAGAATTCCTAAGCGGTCACCCATCTCAGTACTACCTGGGCCCGACATTGATTAACTTCAGTGATCGGACAAGAATGGGTGCTTTCAACGTGGTATGACCGTTGACATCAGTGTTGCTTTTATCAAGATATACATAGATTATACAGACCATTACCTCTTTATTATTATTATTTCATTCAATTGATAGCTATAGTGATATTTCTTTGCCGAAAATATTTCTTCTGTATTAAGATATTTTCGGGCCGAAATGATCAACAAAGGCATTTTGCACAATTAAGAGAAACTGCTTCACTGCTGCTGACATCTAGTGATGGTACAAATAACCTCGGAATGATTGTTTACCGCTTGGTTTACGAAGTTTAGCTAACTAGAGTACTGTGCTTATCCACACATCCCCATTGCTGTACTGGGAGCAAGATGAGCATAGGGATATGGAGGTGTGTGGGGTGTTTGTAGGACAAATGTTCGCTGTACAATTTGTCACCAGACAATATTTTGCTGGACAATAGTTCACCTAGGACAATTGTTCGCTGGACAATAGTTCACCTAGGACTCATTCGGACCTTTTTCTGAGTCATCATTCTCATCACACCCTTATCCCGTCTGTGGTGGGGTGGGTTCTGTGGGTTCTAGCCCTCCACTCCTGTCTATCTCAAGTCACGTCCCCGTCCACCCCACACACTGCCATGTCCTTATGGCCAATCCGTTCCCACGTCTGCTTCGGTCTCCTCGTGCCCTGGGTGCACCTAAGGAGCTCCTCTTCTCCTCTCCTAATTACGTGTCCATACCACCTCAGCCTATTCTCCCTCATTTTTGGTGATGTCCATGACTCCCAGACATTGATTTTTCTTTTCTGTTTAATATAATAAGGGGATTTAAGGGTATGATGATGATGATGGTCTCCATGATGGTATCACTAATGCGTGAATCACATTTACGTTTGTTCGACATGATGTGGCGTTTTAATTTGGTAATAAACATGATAGGCCTACTAAAATACTGTACAAAGCACGACCACCGGGATCATCACAATCATCATCGTACCCTCCTCCCGTCTGTGGCATGGTCGGGTGTGCGGTTTCTTATCATCCACCCCGCCTATCCCCACCAAGTCCCTCTCCACCCCACATGTCTCCATGCCCCTCTGCACCACCTGCTCCCACTTCCGCTTTGGTCTTCCCCTACCCCTGGGGACCCCAATCACATGCATACCCATAATTGACCTAATAAGCTCCTCCTCCTCTCTCCTCATCACGAGCCCATACAACCTCTACCGCTTCTTTCTCATCTTTTTCGTGATGTCTCTCACTCTCAAGCTACTTCTAACGTAATCATTACGGACTCTGTCGGCTCGTGACAATGCCGTCATGTAGCGCAGCATTCGCATCTCACCCACTTGCATTCTCCTGTCATGGTTCTTCCTAACTGCCCAACACTCTGAGCCATAAAGCCTAGCGGGCCTAGCTTTGCCCTTCAACTTTATTGGGACCTGGCTGTCACACAGGATTCCACTGGCCTGCATCCACTTCAGCCATCCGACATTAATCCTATGGGTCACGTCAGAATCTATCTCCCCATTGCTTTGGAAAACTGATCCTAAATAACGAAACTCTTGCACCTCAGGTAAACCCTCACTGCCAAAACGGATCTCACCCCTTGCCCCTGGTCGCTAAAATTAAAAGTTAGGTACTCTGTCTTCTTCATGTTTACTTTAAGACCCCCTCTTTCCATTGCTGTATTAATGTCTTGTAGGCCCATTTGTGCATCCTCTTTGGACCCCTCAAGCTTTCCCACGTCATCAGAGGGGCCCATTCCCCTATTCCTGTCAGCAGCTCATCCATTACTAGAGTGAATAGAAGGCACGACCACCATGAAAGAAATTTATCTTCAGACTAAAGAAGGAAATGGAGATTTGACACGTGCAAACGCACAACTAAGTTACCCCACCACCACACTGTCACACCTAAGGCTAGGCACACACTATAGTCAAGACTGTCGGACGGCAGTCTGTATGCTCAGCTCAGGCAATGAAAACCAATGTGTAGCAAGGAGTCTGATGGTGAAAACTTGAAAACAGCTACCCACATAGTACATAGATTGTCGTCAAACAGTCTTGACTATGCAGTGTGCGTCTAGCCTAAGGCGGCTTTCACACCAAAGATGCAAGAGACAAGACATTTTCCTCCTGGATGCAGGAGTCATGCGTCTTTGAACACCAACACATGAATATATGAATATGAATATGAATATGTAATCCATTGTGATGGATACCTTGCTGGCGAGATCTTTTCATGCTAGACCCATATGCCCAGATCTCCACCAGCACTTCAGCAACACCTTTGCCTTTCGCACCCATACAAGCTGCTTTACCCCAGAAACCGCCACCCCCAGAACCTCTTCCAATGTGGGGGTTTCCCAACCCCTTCTGCAGTGATCCAGTGCTGGGCAGACCAGTATCACATGCCTGACGTCCTCCACCTGATCCCTGCACAATCCACAGCCCTCCTCTTCACCTGTGATCTTTGCCATCCTCTGTTTCATCTCCAGTGACCCAGCTCTTGCCCAAAACAGAAGTTAGCTCTCCCACGTATTGTCGTAGATTACCTCCCTTTCTATGTTAAGCTTGCTCCCATACACCCTCAGCGTTTTCTTTGCAGCCCTTCCCTCCATTCTCTGTCGCCACTGCCCTAACCCCCATTCCTTCACTTTGTCCTGTACGAGATTTTGCAGCGTTACTGCCCCCTCCTTGCCCTCCCTGGGGTGCAGTGTTATGCCTATCTTCTTTGACATCCTGTTTACCCTCCTCTCCCAGTTGGTCAATACCCTCATGTTGTTTACCCATGCATTTACCTGCCATACTGGATTTTCCTTCTCTAGTCCCCATATCCTGCATAGGTATACCAACTTACAAATCATTTCCCTCTGTTCAAATGTAGACCATCACATGTCTCCCTGTATTGCCTCCACTGCTGTAAACCTATTTCCCCCTAAGGCCATGATACCTAACCTTCTCTGGGTTATTTCTATACAGTCCATTACCTTTTTACTAATGCATAGGACCTCGTTTCCATATGTTAACCCTGGTACTGCTACCGCTTTCCATAGGCCCCTAACCAATTCATACCTTGAGAATGAATCAAATGCCAGTTTCCTTATTAATCCTTCTCTGGTTTTCAACTTACAAACGATGTTTTCTTCCATTGCTTTCAGGTATCCCCTATCATTTGTAAGTTTAACCCCCAAGTATGCAACCTCTGACACTACCTCTATCTCACTCTCCCCAAGCTTGATTGGTACCTGATTGCTAGGCACCATATTATCCTCTCCTATGATCATCAGCTTTTTTTTTGTCCTGACCAAACTCTAACTGAAAATCCCTACTGTTCTGTTCACAGATTTCCAGTTCTTCCTGGAGTTCTCCCTCTGTCTCTGTCAGCAGCAGTATATCATCACGTTGGAAGATGGCAGGCAACTTGATACCATTCCCAAGAGAAAACCCCAGCCCTCTATCTTGGAGCCTAATCCCCAGTTCATTGATGTACACTAGGAACAGAATTGGTGATAAAGGACAGCCCTGTCACAACCCCTTGTCCACACCTATCTGTCCTGTATTTATTCCCTCCTAATGGAAATCATACCTAGTACCCATATAGAGCTCCTGGAGCAGTTCCACTATCACCTTATTAACCCCATACTTGGGAAGAACTGTCCATAGCTTCTCTCTATCCACTTTATCATATGCACCCTTAGCATCCAAAAAACAGAGGTTAGCCTTCCATTTCTTTCTTTGAACTACCTCCATAATCTGAGTAATTATGTACAGGCTATCACCTTTTCTGTGCACCCTTCGGAACCCATTTTGGAACTCCACAAATTTCCCTGACTCTTCTATTATTGTACCTAATCATTTCCTTACTAGCCCAGCAAATAACTTATACATGCAACTGTTTATAGCTACTGGCCGGTAGCTATCCAAACATTCCTTGCTCATTCCCTTGTGCTTGTATAGCATCACAACCCGTGTGATGCCCCAGTCACCTGGTATTTTTCCATCCCCTAAATACTCGTTAAATATCTTTAAGAGCAGTTCTCTGCCTTTACTCCCTAGTGCTTTCAGAAACACATTCGGTACCTTGTCCTCCCCACAAGCTTTTCCCAACTTCAATGCATTTATCTCGTTATCTAATTCTACCCTAGTAAACCAAGCTTCTCCAGCTGATGATCCCTGGCTGGTTGTTATTCTGTTTGGCCCTTCCACCACCTTTCCTCCTGCAGTTGAGAACCCACGTCCATATTCCTTCAATACCCTCCTAATGCCTTCTTTTCTGGTTATATTCCTATGATCCCTACCTAGTAAGGCTTTTCTACCATCCCCTACCTCCTCACTCCTCTCTCTACGTCTATCCCTCACATATCTCCAAAATTTCTTTGTCATCTGTTTCCCCCCATCCATGATTTTCTTCCATTTCCTCCTATCCTCCTCTGCAATCTTCCTACCCACTACTTACTTCGCCTCTCTTTTCTTCTGCTGGTAGGTGTCTAAAGCTTGTCTGATACTTTCCTCATCTCCCCCTTTATCAGCTTGCCTATGCCTCCTATTGGCTTGACGTCTACTTTCAATAGACTCCCATGCCTCAGCATCCATCCATGGATTTTTCCATTTAATCCCATTCCCTTTACACCTTCCCTGTCCTTCATTTGCTTTATCTATTAGGGCACTTACAAGTTCCACATATGTGACTTCTTTTCTTTCCAGTACAACTTCCATGTCCTTCTGGAACTCCTTCTCTTTAAACCATTTCTTTAGCTGCCAGCTACCCTTCCTTCCCACCTGTGTCCATTTTTCCTTGATGTTCCTAACCTTCATACTAATCATAATTAGATTATGATCTGAGATTAAACCCACCCTATTTTTCTCATCCACTGTCATTCCATGCACCTCCTGCACTAGTTCATTCTCTACCAAGCAGAAGTCAATGCAGGAGCTATACTGTGGCCCCACCCTGGTGATCCTTCCCTGACAGCATTTCAGTAGGTTCACTATTGCCATACCATTTTGACATGCAAAACCATTTAACATTTTACCATTTCTATTCTCTACCCCATTTATCTCCTGCAGATGCCCATTGAAGGTGCTGGGCCTCAATGTCCTCCTGCAAGCAGCTGTATATACGTTCATTCCAGCCCCTTCCTGTACCTTCTATACCCATGTATACTGCCCCAATGGCCTGCTTCCCACCTCCTCTCTGAACCTTTATCCACCCATGTTCCTTACAATCTTCACCCCACCTTATTCCCTTAATTTTCTTACCCCAAAGGATTCTGACTCCACCTCCTTTCCTCTCACCCCCTTTCTATTCCAAAAGGTGGCATTGACCTCATCAACTACATACCCCTTTTCTCCCCTTAGATGTGTCTCAGCCAGGCCCATGATGTCTACCTTTTCCTGCCTCATAATCTCACATAACTCCACCCACTTCCCTTTCCTCCTCACCCTTTGCACATTTGCAAATGCAAGCTTCAGGCTTCCTTGCATGTCCCTATCACCCTTGCCTCCCTTGCTCCTTCCTATCTAGGAACTCCTTCACAAATCCCTGCATCTTTTTCCTCATTAATCTGGTGCCCCTTTTTGTGGGCTCATTACTACTTCCAACCCAGCATTTATCCTGCCCTATCATGGGGGCCCTGCTTTCTATGAGCTGGATGCCCAAGTCCTTCCTGAACTGCCACAGCCTTCTGTTTATCCAGGTTGCCCTTGCCCTCTCCATTTTGTTCACAGAATTTGTAGGGATAGTACACACTCTAATAGATACCCCACTTCTCTCCCTAAAACCTGCAATTAGGTCTGTCAGGGCTTCCCACACATCCACAGCATTACTTTCCCTCAATTCCTCTGCTCCAAGGCAGATGACCACCAAACATTCCATCTTCTCCCCTCCAAAGAGCTCTTTTAGACAATCTCTATAATCCCTGATTTCCCTCTTCTTGCCCCTCAAACTTGCAATTTTCTGGGTAGCAATGAGTTTCAGTTTTCCCATTTTATCCTTCCCTTTACCTCCTTTCAGTACTCCTTTTCCCATATTTCCTAGTCCTATTCACACTTTATACTGTTCTACCTGCCTAGCCCTACTGAAATTCCTGAGCCCTTTTACTAGCTTCCAACTGGCTACCAGCTACCACTTCTACCCTGTTTTTGCTTAAACTGTTAACCACGTGGCCCTTCTGCTCTACCTTACAATGCTACTTTTTGCTACTGCTTTTCCTACCTCAACTTTGTTTTTTACTTCTAATGCTCCTAAATTACCTCAGATCTACCACCTCCTTGCTGAACCCTGGAGCCCTGAACCTTAACTAACCAATAAATACAAAAAATTTACTTACACACCACCTTTAGTTACTGAAATCCACTTCAAATATAGCCAGCCAGTAGTAGACACGCTTATGCATGCTCTCTACGGAAGCACATATAAAGAGACGACGTCTTTCACACTAAAATGACACGTGCATCGTACGTCCTGGAAGAATGAGGCAAATGTTCCTTTAAAACTGGTTGTTTGGTTTTATGCTTCCTGCCTCTATGCCTTTTTGGTCAGTGTGTGATTCCCTTGTATTAGAAGGTTTGCTGTATTGCGTTGGACACACCAGTTCTTGCCTGATCACTGATGTTAAGCAATGCAACCCCAGTTAGTACTGACATGGGTGTATGTGTGAGAACACTGGGTACTGCAAATACCCGAAAATCACTGCAACAGTGCAGGGTCTGTGCAGACCACAGTAGAACTATGCAGTGGACGGGGCTCTAGTGAACCTTGTGTTTGAAGGACCCTTAACCACTAACAAATAATTAAAATCTGAATTAGCACATGTGCTTTCCAATGTGTAGAGAGGGATGAATCCTAAACATGTTACCTGACAATCAATAATGTGACATAACATTTATTGCTGCCTTCAAAGAGTACCACACACTGTATGACACTGCATCTAAAGATTATTCCAACCAGGATGTGCATGTGAGAGTATGGAAGGGCCCCTTTCATAAAAGGTGGGGAACAGCTTATTGATTTGGACACACCAGTAAGTACTGACATGGGTGGCCTTCTGGGAGTGGGAAAGCTGGGTACCAGTTATAGTCCAAAATCGTTGCATTAGTGTAGTGTCTGTGTATTCTGCGTTAGAATACGCTGTGGGAAGGGCCCTAAAACACAAACGAACAGATCAAATTCATAAAAAATACAGTAGAACCTCTATAAGTTGACCACCCAAGGGCGGAAGAAAAGTGGTCAACATAAGGAGGTGGTCAACTTATGGAGAACTGGGTGTACTGTGCTGATACATGGGCATTATTGCTTTTATTGGATACAACTGTATGAAATGCTACATTATCAAAACTATTAGTTAGTGGATTGGGATAGCTAGCCCCCAATGCCAATGATCTGGTAGTTTAGGGTTATGCCCCCTGCCCCCCCCAGCAGTTAGCTGCTTCCGATTCATTATATGTTTACATTTCATTGCCCATTTCAACAATACTTTCAAAGGCTACTCCTTAAAATTCTGTCATGGAAGATGGGCTGCATGATGAGGCCAAAATGTTGTCTGTTGGATTGTGATAAATCCAACTTTCCTAAAACATGTCAATATTGTTTCTGGTTAAATTTTTTCCAAGCAGAATTATCCAAAGGACAGCACCCAGAGCATTAATGGATGCAGTAAATGAAACTGTTCCACAGGCTGATGACATGTTTTACCAATAACCCTCTCTAGGATCTGGGTTCAGTAAAACTCTTTGAATGATTTGATAACACCTTGGTCAAGAGGGTGGATCCTTGAGGTTGCATTTGGAAGAAGAAAGCTAAGTGTCAAATTTGTTAAGTGACTGACTTGCAGATCAGCAGGGCAGTTGTCTACTGTTAGTAGGATAGATATTTTCTTCTTCATTCCTTGATCCACACCCTTTACCTGTTCTTCAAACAGGGCAGCAGTCATCCATGCACATTTGTTTGATCTCCATGTGACAGGGTGGCCTTCAAATTCTTAAAGGCACATGAATTAGCTGTCTTACCAATCACTAATTTCTTCAGCTTTCCCTAAGAAGAGCTAGTGCTAAGCAATACAGTGAAATGTTCCTTGGATACTCTTTCAACCTTCAAGTTGTCACCCTTGACAAGGCTCTTGTCAGGCACAAGGGATGACAAGGGGTCAACTTATGGAGGTTAAATTAATATTAGTGGTCATAGTGGTCAACATACAACTTACATAGGTGGTCAATATGGGGAGGTTAGTCATCCATTAATTAATATGGTGCACATCCAAACTGTGAAAATTTAGTCAACTTAGGGAGGTTGTCAACATATAGGGGTGGTCAACTTCAGAGGTTCTACTATAGAGAATATTAATAGAAAAATTATTTTTATTCTAATTTCTATACAGGATGTTTCCTTTAAAGTAGCCAACGCCTTTTTTTAAAAAATCTATGAGATGTGGGATAAAATTGTTAGGAAAAAGTTATAATTCAAGGAGGTGGACATTCACTTCCCAAAACAGTTCAGAAATTTTGGTAGTAGTTTTTTCAGGACAATGCAAGGTTACATTTTTTTCAATAGATAGGGATAGTTTTAACTATTGCATAGCTCTAAAAAAGTTTGAAATTTTGATATAACATTTTCCTATGTCTAAAATTTAAATTACACCCTCAAAACTGCATTAATGAGTGTGCACCAATGGCCCAAAGCTCCAGAATGTTGTCTCAGGCATGGAGTTAAGCAAATTGTGGCTTTCAACAGCTAAAACAAATTAGAACGTTTTAATATAGCAATGTCATAAGAGTATGCTGCTCAGCAAATTGTCACTCTTAAGCCTAGTTTTGTAGCACGTGACGCTGATGCAAATCGCGTTTGAGCAGACTAAATGTCACAGAAACTGATGACGTAGGAACTCAACTTTTTGTCATGGTAGCACGAAATCAACAGAAAAATGGAGTTGAGAGGCAGTCAACTGCCTTTCTTGCTTACAACTGTCGTGCGCATTTCATTGGCTATTACTTTTCAAACAGCATTTGCCATTTAAATTTCATTGGCTGTTGGATTTTCTTGCTGTGGGCGCTACCTCACTGGCATTTTGGGAAACATTTACACTACTTATGATTTCTCACCTGCCACGGAACTACAACACACACAATTTCGCCTAGCGCCTGCAATTGAAATCATAATTTTGTCGTCTGCTCAGGCGCTATTATTTTTCATGTCGTGTGCCATGGAACTAGGCTTTAGCTGCTCCAACTAGCTAACTCGGAGCACAAGCCAAGGAGTCATGATCCACGTTAGCTCAATGCTAGCTAGTTAGAGTTTGCTGAGCTCCATACCTGAGACATCATTCTGCAGCCCTGGGCCATTGGTGCACACTAATTAAGGCAGTTTTGAGGGTGTATTTTTAATTTTACATATAGGAACATGCTATATCAAGATTTCATATTTTTTTGGAGCTATGCGATGGGAAATTGAAAACTACCCCTATCTATTGAAAAAAATTAACGTTGCATTGTCCTGAAAACACTACTGTCAAAAATTCTGAACTGCTTTGGGAAGTGAATGTCCCCCTCCATCAACTATAACTTTTTTTCTAACCATTTTATCACATATATCATAGATTTTTTAAAAGCGAGATTTGGTTACTTTAAAGGAAACACCCTGTATATCTGTCAGGTAGAAGCAGACAGAAGATGCAGGCTGAATATGCCTCTTTGGTGGGAAGCATGTTTCTCCAAGGAAAAGACACTAATGTCTCCCGCATCCAGGAGGCACATGTCTTGTCTCTTGCATCTTTGGTGTGAAAGCCGCCTAAAATTTAACTTTCGTTTTACTAAAAAAAAAATCGCACAAGTCGAGGACTTACTGTATTATACATCTAACAAAAACATTGAAAAAAAGGAGAAATCTGAATCTACAGCACCCAGCATTCCCAGCGGTCACCCATCTCAGTACTGCCCAGGCCCGACGTTGCTTAACTTCAGTGATCAGACGAGAACTGATGCTTTCAACGTGGTATGACCGTTGACAACAGTGCTAGTTGCATAACAGTATACATGTGCTACTCACACCTATTATCATTATCTTTTTGATTACTTCAATAGAATGATAACGTTAACAGTGCCATAACAGGGTTATGAAGCGCCTGTGGCAAGTGTCTAACTTCCTCTTGCCGGAAACCCAATAATGACAAAAGTCTTAGGCCTGGCGCACACATGCGAATTTTACTCGCGCGGCCTCACAATTGCAGCATGAGATACATTAGTTGCAATGGGGGAGTACACACATAGACATACTACCTGCGGCGCCGCCGTGGCTCTGAAAACCAGAGTTGCGTCTGGAAGTGCCTGCAGTTCCCTATGAAAATTCCATGCTCACACATTCGGTCTCGTAGTACCTGATGGTCTATTCAGCGATGCACAATCCGTGTGGTTACTTAGTTTTGACATTTGGTGGGCAAAAAAGGGCACGCCTTCTAAACAGTTGCCAAATGTGTACTGGCGACATTTCTCCACATGTGTGCCTTGAATTGCTGCGGTGTCCCTGCGGCACCCACGCGAGCAAACATCACATGTGTGCACCGGGCCCTGTAGACATTTTCCGCCCCAAACCCAGTTGCGTCCGTTTCACCCTCGTTATGGCCCTGAACGTTAATAACATTTCTTTGTCTCACATGTCAAAATTAAGATATTTTAGGACATAAATGATCCAAAAAAGGAACCCTAAATTAGAATTGAGAGAAACTCCCTCCTTACTGCTGACATCTAGTGACGACATGAATAAACTCTGGCCGATTTATTTACTGCATATGAGCGTACTAGAGCGCCTAGAGCAGCAGGGCCCGCTCTAGGAGGTGCGACCTGGGCATTAGTCCGGGGCGCCATTTTGGCTGTAAGTGTGAGGAAAACTGCTGGTTGAACTTGCATAATATTCTTAAGGGGCGGCAAATTGTCTTTTGTTTTCAGGGCGACGTAAGCGCTACAGCGGACCCTGTACTCGAGGCCTCTTCCAAACCCGTTGTCCAGTGCAGATGCGCAAGTAACCTACTAATGCAGTGGTGCCGAACCTCAATGGCCCACATCAATAACAACAAGGGGGGTTGGTAAAGAACGTTGGGTGTTGCAAATTAACCCTCTTCTTTGTCCTTTCACCTTCCTCCTCATCTTCCGTGGGCAGCCTGCTAAGGGTTCATCCTCTTATGGCTGCCTGGCTTATTCCCCAACCCACTAACTAATCCAGTACAGAATATATTAGTTTATTAAAGCAGCAAACAGAGAAAATCATGATAATGCCCATATCCCGCCTGTGGCAGGATAGGATCTATGGGTTCTATCCTCCAGGTCCCTGTTCAACACACACACTAAGATACAATAAACTAGATATGATTCTCGTTCGGGTGGGTCACTTAAAATTGCACGGTGGGTCACAGGTTCGCTACCACTGTATTAATACCATTATTAACTACATTAGTTTCTGAATTGATAACGGGATGCCAGCAGAAGACAAATCATTTAGGGTGTGGGCTACCCAGTTTTAGGAAAATTCGTCCCCGACAATCTGCACCCAACAGTTCGTCCCCAACAATTCGTCCCTGGGAAAATTCGTCCCTGATACAATTCATCCCCACACAATTCGTCCTGAGGAAAATTCGTCCCCGACACTGACAACAACAATGCTGTTTAATGCCATATTGTTAATTCACTTTATTTTTCCATTGTTAATGCCATATTGTCCACAGATTGTCGGGACTATCGCAGAATTGTCGGGGACAGGGTACACTTTTCCTTTAACCCAGTTACCAATTTTACCTAGCGATTGAGGTGAAAGATGCTGGCGATGAATTCTCCTTTGTATGTACCTTTACAATGATCTCTGCTTTTGGTCTTTCGGTTCCCAGGCCTTCTCGCCTTCGGTTCGAAGGCCTCCACCCCGCAAACAGGATACATATCGATTCTGTGAATGATCTCGTGCAGCCACGAATCTGTCCTTTCTAGGCACAGATCAATTCTGCTGTCCTTCTGCCCGGCCCCAACGTCACCACACTCTAGTTGTAATCCTGTCATTACAAAAATAATAATGTTTATCCATAAAAATACTTGTTTTCATCAATAATTTTGCCCTAAAGCACCAACGAACCGAAGAAAATCCTAACCCAGTAAAAGGGAAAGCGTAGCCAGGGAACAAACCGCCAGGGACGAATTGTCGGTGGCGAATCTTTCGCATCCCGGGGGAATCTTCTGCATTCCGCATCTTCCGCATGCGGCTTGCGTTTTGTTGACGATGTTTTCATTCAAAATCCTGGATAAGTCCAGCCAACTTTTAGGAAATGTATGTAGTGAGCAAAGGCAGTGAAGAAGAAAATAAAATTAAAGATCAAATGCACACAGCATTCCCAAGCGGTCCTCCATCCCAGTACGACCTGGGCCCGACGTTGATTAACTTCAGTGATTGGACAAGAACGGGTGATTTTAACGTGGTATGACCGTTGACAACAGCACCTCTTTCATTAGGTTATAGATAGGCTACGTGGACCATCGTCTTTTTATTATTTTATTGGAATAACATTCATTCAGCAACTAAATTTATTCGCCTCAAATCTTAAAATTAAAATACACCACTAGCAGGAATATTATACAAAAAAAGGCACCTTACAGAATTAAGAGAAACTGCTTTATTGCTGCTGACATCTAGTGACGCTACGAATGAACTCAGGATGACTTTCAACTACAGTGAAACAACTCTATCGGTTCACCTTCCAGGAACACAGGCGGCTCACACAGGCGGCTTGTGGAGCAGACAAACCTAGGCTGCTGCCTAGGGCGGAACATTTTGAAGGGGCGGCTAATTTCAGAGGTACTTCTTTGCCATGCAGTCTATCGGTCACTTAAAATGTTCAGAGTCCTGGTTGACTGAGCCTTTACTACATGTTGACTTTCACGCAGCGCCCCATTGCAGTCATAGCAATGCATTGGCAATGGAACAAATACCAAGGGCGAGAGGGACACTTGGACAATTCAGAACTGCATTAAATTTAATGGGCGGTGGCGATGGACCCACTAGCCTAGGGCGCCTGAAACTCACTTCCCGGGTCTGCTCACGAAAATCAACTTTTGTAAAGAACGGAAAATTCTCTGGTTTGTTTCTTTTTTAGGGCTCTTCAACTACAAGATCATTAATTAAAGCCCCGGCCACCCATGTCAGTACTAGGTAAGGTTGAATAGCTTTGGACATGAGTCCAAAGAGGACACACAAAAGGGCCTACACCACATTAAAACAGCAATGATAAGAGGGGACCTTAAAGCCTGGTTCAGTGGCACGTGCAAGAGTGGCAGATACCGCGTGAGCAGACGAAGCAACACAGGCTTAGTTTCTAAATAACCCGAGTCAAACTCGAGATACTCCGGAGTGACTCCAAAGCGTTTCTAAATGGCTTACTGTGAAAGCCCTGGGTTCCTAAATGCGTTTTTTCACGTTTTAGAGTCACACTAAAGTCACTCTGGAGAGACTCTTTTTGACTCCACTCAAAAAAGGAGTAAGCGGAGTGAAAGCAGTCGACAGTTAACTTACACAATCAAAGCAGATGAACGATTAGGCATATAGAGTAGGGTTGCCATAATTGTTGGACCAAAAACGTTCCTTAAAAGTGTTTTTTCAACAAAATAAGAGTTTTATTAAAACTTTATGATAAAAAAAATAGCATAATAGATAAATGGTGGTTGAACAATCAGTTTCACTGGCAAAATGTGATGTTTTCGTGGACGCGTCAGTACCAATTCTTGGCATGTATATGTGCAGTACTGAATGCAATGATATCAGAAAATAATTGTCCTGCATGCACAAATTTTAAATCGGCCTGGACAAATAACTGTCTGACATGGACACAGACCTATGGGATAGTGGGACATATATGGTAACATATATATATATATATATATATATATTAGGGTTGTATATATATATAATGTCAGTGTGAATGAATTATTCAGTGTTCTGGGTTGACAAATGAAGATCTGGGGGCATAATGAGAAAATTATCACCTTTCATCGTCAAATTATCGTCTGCAATCTTTATAAAATTTGCTCTTGTATCGTCCCTAAATGCATGACACCAGAGTTACTCCAGTGTTACTCATGTGACGTCAGTAGTGAACTACATAACTCCAGAGTTACTCTAACTGGATTATTTTAGAAACTCAGCAACAGAAACGGATGACGTCGGCACGTAATTATGTAGGGAGGGAGTTGAGGAATGGGAGGCGCAGAGCGCAGCCAAGGAGTCTAATACAAGGAGTGACAGCTCCGCCCCTTTTGTGTCCTCATACCGGAAGAGCGCCGCCTAGCAGATGGTTTGCTGAAACTACTTCTTTACATGTATTAGCTTTCATATTTACAACTATATAAATAATAATTAGAATGATTTAAAAGTAGTTATAAAGTGCCAGGTGTGTATATATATTTATATATCACCTTCATCATCATCTCATGCCTGTTTTGGGGTCAGGTCTGTGCATTCTTATCATCCACTCTCGCCTATCCCCCACCAAGTCCCTCTCCATCCTGCACGTCTCCATGCCCCTCTGCATCACCTGCCCCCACGTCCGTTTTGGTCTTTTCCTACCCCAGGGGCCCACAATCACATGGAGACACATAATGGACCTAATGTATTCCTCCTCCACTCTCCTCATCTACCATCCTACCATCTCACCATCTATCCATCCATCCTGCCATCTCAACTGCTTCTCCCTAATCTTTTCTGTGATGTCTCCCACCCCCAAGCTACCTCTAACGGAAACATATTGGAAATAAATATCACCAGGATGGAGCAAAGGAGTAGTAGTAGTGTGTGCAGCTGTAAATTGCTCAAACTCCATGAAATCCACTCCCGGACTCCATATCATCATCTCACCCTTCTCCCGCCTGAGGCAGGGTCAGATCTGCAGGTTCTAATCCTCTACTACCACTTATTCCCTACCAAGTCACCCTCCACCCTGCACACTTCCATGTCCCTTTCCACCACCAGCTCCTACATCCGATTTGGCCTCCCTCTATCTCTGGTGCCCCCAATTACCAATACCCCGAAGTCCCACAGTGGACCTAATATGCCCCTCATCAAATGCCCTCATTAAATGCATGACTTTATTGGGACCAAGTGGTAGCACAGGACCCCACTTGCCTGTCTCCACTTCAGCTATCCTGCATTAATCCTATGGGTCACGTCAGAATCTATTTCTGCATTGCTCTGGAAAACTGATCATATATAAAGACACTCTTGCACCACTAGAATTCCCTTTTCCCCACAACGAATCTCACCTCCTTGCCTCTGGGTACTAAACTTTAAAGCTAGGTGCTCAGTATTCTTCATGTTCACCTTAAGACCCAACCTATCCATTCCTGTTTTAATTTCTTGTAGTAAGTGTATATATAAAGAAATTATTTTTTCCATTAAAAACATGTGAAACTTAAGCAATTTATTTATATGTTCAAATTAGCAGCAAGCAGTTGACATTATTTGTTAAAAACAATCAAAGAAAGTGCATAATTGCATGTTTAAGATGCTTGAAATACATGTAGCATCTGTGTTGTAGCAAACCATCCACTTCGGGCTCTAACGTATAAATCTATGTCACAAAAGTCAATGGGAAAGGAACGGAACTGGTACTCCTTATAGAATCCTGGTCACTTTTTTCCTCAATGACTAAGCATGTCACCTAGATGCTTCTGTTTCTCAAAAACGATATAGGCTACAGACATGCCGATTGGCAACGTTGTAGAGTACCACATTCTCTACATTCTGTCCAAGAATTACCGTTCTGTGATGTATAGAAGAGAAAATCTCACACAAATCATGTTTTGCACATGCTTTTCTATGGGAGAACATTCGAATTTGCAATATTTAAAAAACTATTAAAGATAGAGCTTTAAATCTAAGAATAAGTGTAAAAACCCTCCTATTTTACCTACTGGCAAAGTTTTACACGTGTGGGATCCATAGAAGTGGAGAAATTCCATAAAACAAGTGTAATGAAAAAAAGTGCTGGAAATCACAAAAAATCACTTTTTTCCTCAAGGAGTAAGCATGTCACCTAGATGCTTCTGTTTCTCAAAAACTATAAAAGCTACAGACATGCCGTTTGGCAACGTTGTAGAGTACCACATTATCTACTTTATGGCTGAGATTTATCGTTCTGTGATGTATAGAAGAGAAAATTTCGCACAAATCATGATTTTCACATGCTTTTCTATTGGAGAACATTCGTTTTTGCAATATCTCAAAAACTTTTATAGATAGAGCTTTAAAAATTAGCAAAAGTGTAAAGAACCGCCGTTTTCCCTTACTGGCAAAGTTTTACACTTATGGTTTCCATAGAAGTAAAGAAATTCCACAAAACATGTGTAATGACAAAAAGTGCTGGAAATCACGAAAAATCAATTTTCTCCTCAATGAGTAAGCTTGTCACCTAGATGCTTCTGATTCTCGAAAACTATAAAAGCTACAGACATGCAGCTTGGCAATGTTGTAGAGTACCACATTCTCTACTTTCTGGCCAAGATTTATCGTTCTGTGATGTGTAGAAGACAAAATATCACAAAAATGATGATTTTCACACGCTTTTTTATGGGAGAACATTCGTTTTTGCAATGTCTCCCATACTATTAAAGTTAGAGCTTTAAAACTTAGCAAAGTGTAATGTACCGCCTATTTTACCTACTGGCAAAGTTTTACACGTGTAGGTTCCATAGAAGTGGAGAAATTCCACAATACTTGTGTAATATCAAAAAGTGCTGGAAATCGCAAAAAATCAATTTTTTTCCTCCATGAGTAAGCATGTCACCTAGATGCTATTGTTTCACAAAAACTATAAAAGCTACAGACATGCCGTTTGGCAACGTTGTAGAGTACCATATTCACTACATTCTGGCCAAGATTTATCGTTTTGTGATGTATATAAGAGAAAAAATCGCACAAATCATGATTTTCACATGCTTTTTTATGGGAGAACTTTGGTTTTTGCAATGTCTCAAAAACTATTAAAGATAGAGCTTTAAAGGTTAGAAAAAGTGTAAAACACCGCCTATTTTACCTACTTGCCAAGTTTTACACGTGTGGGTTCCATAGAAGTGGAGAAATTCCATAAAACATGTGTAATGACAAAAAGTGCTGGAAATCGTGAAAAATCACTTTTTTCCTCAATGAGTAAGCATGTCACCTGGATGCTTCTGTTTCTCAAAACTATAAAAGCTACAGACATGCCGTTTGGCAATGTTGTAGAGAACCACATTCTCTACATTCTGGCCAAGATTTATCGTTCTGTGATGTATAAAAGAGAATATATCAGACAAATCATGATTTTCACAGCGTCTTTTATGGGAGAACATTGGTTTTTGCAATATCTCAAAAACTATTTAAGAAAGAGAAAATATCGCACAGATGATGATTTTCACATGCTTTTCTATGGGAAAACATTCGTTTTTGCATTATCTCAAAAACTAGTAAAGATGGAGCTTTAAAACTTAGCAAAAGTGTAAAAAACCGACCATTTTACCTACTGGCAAAGTTTTTTACGTGTGGGTCTATAGAAGTTTTAGAAATTCTATAAAACATGTGTAATGACAAAAAGTGCTGGAAATCGCAAAAAATCACTTTTTTCTTAATGAGTAAGCATGCCACCTAGATGCTTCTGTTTCTCAAAAACTATAAAAGCTGCCGACTTGCCGTTTGGCAACGTTGTAGAGTACCTCATTCTCTACATTCTGGCAAAGATTTATAGTTCTGTGACGTATAGAAGAGAAAATATTGCACAAATCATGATTTTTACATGCTTTTCTATGGGAGAACATTTGTTTATGCAATATCTAAAAAACTATTAAAGATAGAGCTTTAAAACTTAGAAAAAGTTTAAAAAAACCGCCTTTTAACCTACTGGGAAAGTTTTACACGTGTGGTTTCCATAGAAGTGCAGAAATTTCACAAAGCATGCATAATGACAAAAAGTGCTGGAAATCGCGAAAAAATACTTTTTTCCTCAATGAGAAAGAACGTCTCCTAGATGCTTCGTTTTCTCAAAAACTATAAAAGCTACAGACATGCCGTTTGGCAACGTTGTAGAGAACCAAATTCTCTGCATTCTGGCCAAGATTTATCGTTCTGTGATTTATAGAAGAAAAAATATCGCAGAAAGCATCATTTTCACATGATTTTCTATGGGAGAACAATCGTTTTTTCAATTTCTCAAAAAATATTAAAGAAATAGCTTTAAAACTTAGCAAAAGAGTGAAAACCCGTTTATTTTACTTACTGTTAATGTTTTATACGTGTGGTTTGCATAGAAGTGAAGAAATTTCACAAAACATGCGTAATGACAAAAAGTGCAGGAAATCGAGAAAAATCACTTTTTTCCTCAAAGAGATAGTATGTCACCTAGATGCATTTTTTTCTCAAAAACTATGAAAGCTACAAACATGCAGTATGGCAACGTTGTAGAGTACCACATTCTCTATATTCTGGCCAAGATTTGTCGTTCTGGGATGTATAGAAGAGAAAATATCGCACTAATCATGATTTTCATATGCTTTTCTATTGGAGAACATTCGTTTTTGCAATATCTCAATAATTATAAAAGATAGAGCTTGAAAACTTAGCAAAAGGGTAAAAAATTGCCTACTTTACCTACTAGCAAAGTTTTGCACGTGTGGTTTCCATAGAAGTGGAAAAATTTCACCAAACATGTGTAATGACAAAAAGTGCTAAAAAATCGCGAAAAATAACTTTTTTCTTTAAAGAGCAAGCATGTCATCTAGATTCTTCTTTTTCTCAAAAACTATAAAAGCTACAGACATGCCGTTTTGCAACGTTGTAGAGTACGACATTCTCTACATTCTGGCAAAGATTTATAATTCTGTGATGTATAGAAGAGAAAATATCGCACAAATCATGATTTTTACATACTTTTCTATTGGAGAAAATTCGCATTTGCAATATCTCAAAAACTATTAAAGATAGAGCTTTAAAACTTTGCAAAAGTGTAAAATCCGCCTATTTTACTTATTGGCAAAGTTTTACACGGGTGGTTTCTATAGAAGTTCAGAAATTTTGCAAAA
>JAAFCE010005724.1:7712-39188 GCA_013389805.1 Trigoniulus corallinus
TTTTTTACTATTTTGCTAAGTTTTAAAGCTCTATCTTTAATAGTCTTTGAGATATTGCAAAATCGAATTTTCTCTCATAGAAAAGCATTTGAAAATCATGATTTGTGCGATATTTTCTCTTCTATACGTCACAGAACGATAAATCTTGGCCAAAATGTAGGAAATGTAGTACTCTACAACGTTGGCAAACTGCATGTCTGTACCTTTTATAGTTTTTGAGAAAAAGAAGCATCTAGGCGACATGCTTACTCATTTAGGAAAAAAGTGATTTTTTTGCAATTTCCAGCACTTTTTGTCATTACAGATTGTTTTGTGGAAGAAGAAATATGAAGATTTTTTCTATTGAAATTAATTTGGAAACACACTTTGTGCGTTTTCTCTCCTATGCATTATAAAACTGAAAATTTTGGCCAAAATGTAGGGAATGCTTTACTCCCATCATGTGCAAATGGCATGGCTGTAGCTTTAATAGAAATTGAGATATAAGAAAAACAAAAATGAAGTTTTTACATTGAAATCAATGTTAAAAAAGTTTGTGCAAAATTTTCTCTCTTATACAACATAGAGCTGTAAATTCTAGCGAGAATTTAGGGAATGAGGTACTCCAGTCATGCAAAATGGCAAGGCTGTAGCTTTAATAGAAATTGAGAATTAGCAAAAAGAAAAATGCAGTTTTTACATTGAAATCAATAGGAAAACACACTTTTTGCGATATTTTCTCTCCTATACTATATAGAACTCTAAATTTTTGTGACAATGTAAGGAATAAGGTACTCCAATTATGTGCAAAATGGCATGGCTGTAGCTTTAATAGAAATTGAGGTATAGCAAAAAGCAAAATGGAGTTTTTATGTTTAAATCAATGGGAAAAAACACTTTGTGTGAAATTTTCTCTCCTGTATATAATAGAATCATAATTTTTATCCAGAATGTTGGGAATTTGGTCCTGTAATCATGTGCAAAACGGCATGGCAGTAGCTTTAATAGAAATTGAGATATAGAAAAAAGAAAAAATTTACATTGAAATCAATTGGAACTTTGTGCAATATTTTCTTTCCTATTCATAATAGAATCATAACTTTTATCCAGAATGTAGGGAATGTGGTGCTCCAATCATGTGCGAAATTACATGGCTGTACCTTAAATAGAAATTGAGATATAGCAAAAAGAAAAATGGAGTTTTTACATTGAAATCAATGGGAAAACACCCATTGATAAAATTTACAGGTCTATGTTGTATAGCAGAGAAAATATCGCACAAAGTGTGTTTATCCTTTGATTTTAATGTAAAAACTCCATTTTCCTTTTTGCTATATCTCAATGTCTATTAAAGCTACAGCCATACCGTTTTGTACATAATTGGAGTACCTCATTCCTTACATTCTTGCGAAAATTTACTGTCCTATATTGTATAGGAGAGAAAATATCACAATAAGAGTGTTTTCCCGTTGATTTTAATGTTAAGAATTCATTTTTCTTTTTGCTAATTCTCAATTTCTATTAAAGCTACAGCCATGCCGTTTTGCAGATGAGTGGAATAACTCATTTCCTACATTTTTGATAAAATTTACAGGTCTATGTTGTATAGCAAGGAAAATATCGCAAAAAGTGTGTTTATCCTTTGATTTTAATATAAAAACTACATTTTCGTTTTTCCTATATCTCAATGTCTATTAAAGCTGAAGCCATGCCGTTTTGCACATGATTGGAGTATCACATTCCCTACATTCTGGTTAAAATTTAAAGTTCTATCATGTATAGGAGAGAAATCACACCAAGTGTGTTTTCCCACTGATTTCCATGGAAAATATCATTTTTCTTTTTGCTATATCTCAATTTCTATTAAAGCTACAGCCATACTATTTTTCACATGATTGGAGAACAACATTTCCATTATTCTGTTAAAAATGTATGGTTCTATTATTTAGAGGAAAGAAAGTATCACTCAAAGTGTGTTTTCCTATTTATTTTAATGGAAAACCTTCATTTTTTATTTTGGTATATCTCAATTTCTCTTAAAGCTTCAGCCATGCCGTTTTTCACATGATTGGAGTACCACATTACCTGGATTCTGTCCAAAAGTTACAGTTCCATCATGTATTGGAGAGAAAACGCATTAATTCTGTTTTCCCATTCATTTCAATTTAAAAACTCCATTTTTCATTTTGCTATATCTAATTTTCTATTAAAGTTACAGCCATGCTGCTTTGCACATGATTGGAGTACCACATTACCAACATTTTGGATAAAAGTTATGAATTTAATTTTTATAGGAACGAAAATATCTCACAAATTGTATTTTTCCATTGATTTCCATGTAAAAGCTCCATTTTCCTTTTTGCTATATCTCAATATCTATTAAACCTACAGCCCAGCTGTTTTGCAAATGGTTGGAGTACCAGTTTCCCTACATTCTGGCTAAAATTTGCAGTTCTATCATGTATAGGAGAAAAAATGCACAAAGTGTGTTTCCCATTGATTTGAATAAAACATCTTCATTTTTCTTTTTCTATATCTTAATTTATATTAAAGCTACAGCCATGCCATTTTGCACATGATTGAAGTGACACATTCCCAACATTCTGGCAAAAATTTACAGTTCTATTTTATATTGGTTATTTTTTTTGGTTATTGGTTATTTTGTTTACATCCACTTAACAGGCTAAACAGGTGATGTAGGAGAGAAAATATCGCACAAATTGTGTTTTCTTATTGATTTTAATGGAAAATCTTCATTTTTCTTTCTGCTTTATATCAATTTCTATTAATGCTACAGCTATACCATTTAGCACATGATTGGAGTACCACATTCCCTACATTCTATCCAAAATTTAAAGTTCTATCATGTATAGGAGAGAAAATTAACAAGGTGTGTTTTCCTATTGAATTCAATGAAAAAACATTTTTCTTTTTGCTACATCTCATTTTTCTATTAAAGCTACTGCCATGCCGCTTTGCGCATGATTGGAGTACCTTATTCCCTACATTCTGTCCAAAATTTGCATTTTTATCATGCATAGGAGAGAAATTACACAAAGTGTGTTTTCCTAATGATTTCAATGGAAAAACTTAATTTTCTTTTTGCTATATCTCAATTTCTGTTAATGTACAGCCTTGCCTTTTTGAACGTTATTGGAGTACCACATTCTCTACATTTGGGCAGAAATTTACAGTTCTATTTTATATGGGAGAGAAAATAATGCTCAAACTGTGTTTTCCTATTGATTTTCCTATTGATCTCTATTTCTATTAAAGATACAGCCATTCTATTTTGCACATGATTGGAGTACCACATTCCATACATTCTGGCCAAAATTTACTGTTCTATCATGTATAGGATAGAAAGCGCACAAAGTGTTTTTCCATAGATTTCAATGGAAAATCTACAATTTTCTTTCTGCTATATATCAATTTTTATTAAAGCTAGAGCCATGCCATTTTGCACATAACTGGAGTACCACATTTCCTAAATTCTGGCCAAACATTACAGTTCTACCATGTATAGGAGAGCAAATGCACAAAGTGTTTCCTCATTGATTTCAATAGAAAAGCATCATTTTTCTTTTTGCTATATCTCAATTTCTGGTAAAGTTACAGCCATGGCATTTTGCACATGATTTTTTGCACATTTTGCACATTGATTTTAATGGATAAACTTCAATTTTCTTTCTTCTATATCTTAATTTCTGTTAAAGCTACAGCCATGCCATTTTGAATATAATTGGAGTGCATCATTCCCTACATTCGTGCGAAAATTCACAGTTCTATCATGTATAGGAGAGAAAATGCACAAAGTGTGTTTTCCTATTGATTTCAATGGAAAAACTTCGTTTTTCATTCTGCTATATCTCAATTTCTATTAAAGCTACAGCCATGATGCTTTTGCACATGATTGGAGTACCACATTCCGTATATTCTGACAAAAATTTACAGTTCTATCATATATATAACAGACAAAATGAACAAAGTGTGTTTTCCCATTGAATTGAAAGGAAAAACTTCATTATTCTTTTTTCTATATCTCAATTTCTATTAAAGCTACAGCCTTGCCTTTTTGCACGTGATTGGAGTACTGCATTCCCTACATTCTGGCCAAAATTTACAGTTTTATCATTTATAGCTGGGGAAATAATTCACAAAGTGTGTTTCCCATTGATTTCAGTTGAAAAACTTCATTTTTCATTTTGCTATATATCAATTTCTATTAAAGCTACAGGCATTCTGTCTAAAACTAGATCTTTAAACTGGATCTATGACCAGGTGCAAGACGATCTTCTCTCTATTATTCCCTCATCTTAAAATAGCTCCCATCCTAAATCTTCTTTCTTGTTTGCTTTCTTGTCAGTTTTGGCAGCAGACGCTACCTCACTTCCAACTGGTCATGGATATCTACAGCTCCAAACTGAGTTAGCAAAGGCCTTTGATACAGTTGACCATAAGTCAATTATTGAACGACTAAACTCTACAGTTTCAAATCCCTTTGTCCTCAATATTATTAAATCTTACTTACACTCAAGAGGTGTGAGGACTAGGACCTCTAAGGTCCTCTAGGACCTCTAATCTCACTAGAGCGAGGGGTTCCTCAGGGTTCTGTCCTTGGACCCTTACTTTTTAATGCACCACTGCTGACCTCTTTATGAAGTGCAAGGGGTGGCAGCCATGGTCTTTTGCAGATGACAACTTCTTTGGACGTTCAATTTCACTTGACCCCTTAGAAGATCTCTCTTCTTCCATCACTACATTATTAGATTCCATCTGAAGTTGGTAAATTTCTTTGAATCTTCACTTGAATCTGAGCAAAACTAAATTGATGGTAAGTTTACAAGAAATGGGGCCCTCAGATACCCACACGATATACCATATCTCTCCTCTGGTCTGCGTCTCCTGAGTGTCCTTTGTGAACCTCATATGGATTCCCTTCTTTACAGGGACTTCTTGAGATCAAAATTAAACTCCTTGACCTACCTCTTCAAGCGCCTTATATCAATGATCCCTACTAACAGGCTAATTCTGGTTTTTTGGGCCAAAGTCCTTCCTTTGTCATCCTTTGCAGCTCCGTATCTTGATGGTCTACCTTCACCCTCTCCTTGTCCACTATAATGCCATTCTCTGTATTATTATATGGTTGCCTTCCTGGGTTTCCCTTAATCCTATATGACTTTTTAATCCTATATGGCCCTTTTCACACCTACTTAAGGTTCTGTTAACTCATGGTAATTGTTGGTGCTCTGAGGTATACCTCCCATCCATTACAAGCTATATTAAAGAATTTCTCTTCCACTATATCCGTTCAAAAAGCTAGACGTTTGCTTTTTGAGCCTGTGCGAGCTTTCATTGATTTAAGGGGCAGCCTTTTCTGGTCGTTTCTTTTAGGTCATGGAATCCATTACCGTTCCACCTGAGATCAGCCATTTTCCATGGTTCAAATTTTTGTTGTATTACCCATTGTAAGCCTTTTATTAAGAGTGTCCTAAACTTTCTATTAGTAAATCATATGTAATCACATATGTCAAATTGGTTTCTACAAAAAGGTACGTTGTAAATAAAATAATAATAAAATTTAAAGTTCTATCATGTATAAGAGAGAAAACGCACAAAGTGTGGTTTCCGATGAATTTCAATGAAAATCCCTACCTTTTTCTTTTGGTTATATCTCAATTTCCATTAAAGCTACAGAAATGCCGTTTTGTACATGATTGAAGTACCACATTCCCTACATTCTAGCCAAAATTTGCAGTTCTATCATATATAGGAGACAAAATACATAAAGTGTGTTTTCCCATTGATTTCAATGGAAAAACTTCATTTTTCTTTTTGCTATATCCCAATTTCTATTAAAGAAACAGCCATGCCGCTTTGCACATGATTGGAATACCACATTCCCAACATGCTGATTAAAAGCTATGATTCCATTATGTATAAGAAAGAAAATATTTCACAAAGTATTTTTCCAATTGAATTCAATATAAAAACTCCATTTTTCTATTTGCTATATCTGAATTTGTAATAAAGCTGCAGCCATGCCTTTTTGCACATGTTTGGAGTACCTCATTCCCTACAATCTCGCAAAAATTTACAGTTCTATGTTGTATAGGAGAGAAAATATCGCACTAAGTGTGTTTTTCCATTGATTTCAATGTGAAACTCCATTTTTCTTTTTGCTATATCTCATTTTCTATTAAAGCAACAGCCATGCCGTTTTGCACATGATTGGAGTATCTCATTGCCTACATCATCATCATCATCATCATCATCATTGTACCCTTATCAGGCCTGAGGCGGGGTCGGGTCTGCGAGTTCTAGCCCTCCACTCCTGTCTGTTTCCCACCAGGTCTCTGTCCACCCCACACACTGTCATGTCCCTCCTGACAACTTGATCCCACGTCTGCTTTGATCTCCCCCTGCCCTGGATGCTGCCTACCACCTGCAGTCCTGGGATGAACCTAACGAGCTCCTCCTCACCACGTCTCATGACGTGTCCATACCACCTCAGCCTATTCTCCCTCATCTTTTCAGGAAAGTCAACCACCCCCACGTTACCTCTAACATACTCATTCCTGATTCTATCTGCTCTCGACATGCCACTCAAGTACCGCAGCATTCTCATCTCGGCCACTTGCACGCAATTTACATCGCTTTTCTTCACTGCCCAGCACTCTGACCCATATAGAATAGCTGGTCTAACCACAGTCCTGTAAAACTTCCCTTTCAGCTTGATTGGGACCCTCCTATCACACAGGACTCCACTTGCCTGTTTCCATTTCAACCACCCCCTATTGATTCTATGAGTCACATCCAGGTCTATCTCCCCATTGCTTTGAAATGTCGATCCTAAGTACTTTACCTCTTGCACCTTTTTCACTAGCTCGCCCCTTGAGCATATGTCACCATTGTTTTCCTGACCACCCCATTGGAAAGCTAAGTACTCTGTGTTCTTCATGTTAATCTTTAGCCCTCCCTTTTCCATTGCTCCTCTTATGTCGTTTAGTCCTTTCTCTATCTCCTCTCTGCTGTCACTAACTTTCCCTATATCATCAGCAAATGCCAGGCACTGAGGGGCCCACTCACCTACACCAGTCAGCAGTTCATCCAGTACCAGGATGAAAAGATATGGGCTAAGTGCAGAACCTTGGTGCACCACAACTTTCACAGGAAAGCCCCCAGTGTTTCCCCAAGGTGTCCTTACCCTGGCTAAGGAACCATCATACATATCCTGGACTACTCTAATAAATCCTTCATCAACCCCCCTCTTTCGTAGTACTTCCCACACTACCTGTCTTTGGACACTGTCGAAGGCCTTCTCTAGGTCGATAAAGACGGCATGGAGGTCTTTCTTTGCTGCCCTATACTTTTCTACCATTTGTCTCAGAATGAAGATAGGCTCCGTTGTTGACCTGCCTGGCATAAACCCGAATTGATTTCCACAGACACTTGTTTTATCCTGGAGGCGATGTTCCATTACTCTCTCCCAGAGCTTCATGGTATGGCACATTAGCTTTATGCCTCTATAGTTGCCACAGTCTTGGACATCCCCTTTACCCTTGTAGAGTGGTACTACCCAACTCTCACGCCATGCAGATGGCATTCTATCCCCACTAGCTATGTTATTGAAAAGTTTCCAAACCACTTGGTACCTGTCCTCCCTAGGCTGTGCCATACTTGAATGGGGATTCCATCTGGGCCTAAAGCTTTTCGACCTTTCATCTTCCTAAGTGCCCTGGTTACTTCCTCTTCAGTTACACAGTCCACTGCCCCTGCTGGTGCAGGGTTGGTGGCCATGTCCTCACCTCCCTCCACTTCATTTAAGAGGCCTTGGAAGTACTCCTCCCACCTCCTCTTTACTTTTGTTGGGGAGAGCAGGACCCTACCTACACCATCCTTCACTGTTATGGCTCTGGGTACATCTTTTGCTGCCCTGTCTCTGGCCTTAGCCAATTTGAAAACTTCTTTCTCCCCTTCCTTTGTCCCTAACTGCTCGTAGAGGGCCTCTAACTTCTGGTGCTTGGCTAGAGCAATCTTCCTCTTGGCAGAGATCTTGGCCTCCTTATACTGAGTCTTTGACTCCTGATCCCCTATCTCCTACCACCTGTGAAAAGCAGCCTTCTTTGTTTGATGGCTGCTTCAACCTCCTCATTCCACCACAATGACTGCCTATTACCCTGGCCAGTGCCTCCCACCCTACCCTGCCCCGAGATGGCTTTCCTGCAGGCTCTGATTTTTCAGGCAACCCTGGCCCACATGGCATCAGTTGTCCCTTCCCAATCCCAGTCTACCTGCCTGTGAACTTCCTCTATGAATTCCTCCATCTTTGTGGGTAGCTTCCACCACCTGATGACCTGCTCTCCCCTCCAAGAATATGCCTTGCCTGCCACTCTCAATAATAGTTCTATCATTAGTAACCTATGCCCACATTCCTTTTGAAAATTTTCACTGAGTGCCCAGCAATCATGGACCTCTGATCTGTGCCGCCCTCTAACCATAAAGAAATCTATCTGTGACATTCCCTGTGGTGACTGGTATGTGATAAGGTGCTTGTCCCTCTTCCTAAACCAAGTATTTGCCAATGCAAGGCCTAGTGCGTTAGCTGTGTTGAGAATTCGCAGCCCATCCAGGCTAGCTGTGCCATACCCCCATCCCCCATGGACCTCACCATAACCCTGGCTTTCTTTGCCCACGTGGCCATTAAAGTTCACCCAATTACTAAGCGCTCATTTCCCTGACATTGCCCTACCTGAGCCTCCAGTGAGTGCACCAGGTCCTCAAACTCCGTCCTGAAGCCTTCCTTTGTGGTTTCATCCAGACCTGCCTGAGGGGGCATATGCACTAATTAGATGAAGCACTACTTCTCTCCAAACCACTGTAACTAGCAGAAGCCAGCTATTGATACGCTTTACCTGGGTGACCCCCTGCTGCAGCTCACTATCCAGCATGATCCCCACCCCATTCAGCCCCCCTTCACTGGTAGTATAATCTCATTGCCTACATTCTTGCAAAAATTTACAGTTCTATGTTGTATAGGAGAGAAAATATTGCACAAAGTGGGTTTTTCCATTGATTTCAATGTAAAAAAAAAATTCCATTTTTCTTTTTTCCTATGCCTCAATTTCCATTAATGGTACTGCATGCCATTTTGCACATGATTGGAGTACCTCATTCCCTACATTCTCACAAAAATTTGCAGTTCTATGTTGTATAGGAGAAAAAATATTGCACAGTGTGTGTTTTCCCATTGATTTCAATCTAAAAACAATCCATTTTTCTTTAAGCTATATCTCTATTTCAATTAAAGCTACAGCCATGCCGTTTTGCACAATATTGGAGTACCATAATCACTACATTCTCATAAAAATTGCTAGTTCCATTTTTTATAGGGGAGAAAATATCACACAAAGTGTGTTTTACCATTGATTTCTATATAGAATCTCCATTTTTCTGTTTGCTATATGTCAATTTCTATTAAATCTACAGTCATGCCATTTTGCACGTGACTGAAGTACCTCATTCCCTACATTTTTCAAAAATTTAGAGTTCTACGTTGTATAGGAGAGAAAATGTCACACAAGTGGTGATTTCCTATTGATTTCAATGTAAAAGCTACATTTTTCTTTTTGCTATATCTCTATTTCTATTAAAGCTATAGCCATGCCAGTTTGCAAATGATTGGAGTACCATATTCACTACATTCTCACAAAAAATCCTAGTTCCATGTTTTATAGGAGAGAAAATATCGCACAAAGTGTGTTTTCCCATTGATTTCAATGTAAAAACTCCATTTTTCTTTTTGCTATTTCTCAATTTTTATTAAACCCACAGCCATGCCGTTTTGCCCATGATTACAGTACCTCATTCCTACATTCTCACAAAAATATATTGTTTTACGTTGTATAGGAGCTAAAATATCACACATAGTGTGTTTCCCATTGATTTACATGTAAAAACTCCATCTTTCATTTTGCTATATCTCAATTTCTATTAAATCTACAGCCATGCCGTTTTGCACATGATTGAATTACCTCATACACTACATTCTCAGTAAAATTTACAGTTCTACTGTATATAGGAAAGAAAATATCGCACAAAGTGTGTTTTTCCATTGGTTTCAATGTAAAAACTCTATCTTTCTTTTTGCTATATCTCAATTTCTATTAAAGCTACAGCCATGCCATTTTGCACATGATTGGAGTGCTGCGTTTCCTACATTCTTGGAAAAATTTAAAGGTCGATGTTGTATGGGAGAGAAATCAATTGGAAAACACACATTGTGCGATATTTTCTCACCTATAAATAATAGAATCATAATTTTTATCCAGAATGTTGGGAATTTGGTACTCCAATGATGGGCAAAATGGCATTGCTGTCGCATTAAAAGAAATTGAGATATAGAAAAAAGGAAAACGTAGTTTTTACATTAAAACCAATTGGAATACACACTTTGTGCAATATTTTCTCTCCTATACAACACAGAACTGTAAATTTTTGTGAGAATGTTGGGAATGAGGTACTCCAATCATGTGCAAAACGGCATAGCTGGAGCTTAAGAAATTGAGATATAGCAATAAGATAAATGAAGTTTTTCCATTTAAATTGATGGGGAAAAGCACTTTGTGCATTTTGTCTCCTATACATGATAGAACTGCACATTTTCGCCAGAATGTAAGGAATGTGGTACTACAATCATGTGCAAAACGGCATGGCTACAGCATTAATACAAATTGAGGTATATCACAAAGAAAAATGGAATTTTTATATTGAAATCCATGAGAAAACAGACTTTCTGCAATATTTTCTCTCCTATACAACATAGAGCTATAATTTTTTGAGAGAATGTAGGGAATGAGGTACTCCAATCATGTGCAATATGGCATAGCTGTAGCAGTAATAAAAAATTGAGATATAGCAGAAAAAAATTTAGTTTTTACATTGAAATCAAAGGGAAAACACACTATGTGCAATATTTTCTCTCCTATACAACATAGAACTGTAAATTTTTTTGAGAATGTAGCGAATGAGGTACTCCAATCATGTGCAAAACGTCATCACTGTAGCTTCAATAGAAATTGAGATATAGCAAAAAAAAAATGCTTTTTTTACATTGAAATCAATGGGAAAACACACTTTGTGCGATATTTCCTCTCCTACACAACATGGAACTGCAAATTTTTGTGAATACATAGAGGATGAGGCACTCCAATCATGTGCAAAACGGCATGGTACAGCTTTAATAGAAATTGAGATATAGCAAAAAGAAGAATGGAGTTCTTACATTGAAAGAATGTAGGGAATGAGGTACTCCAATCATGTACAAAACAGCATTACTGTAGCTTTATTAGATATTGAGAAATAGCACACTTTGTATGATATTTTCTGCCTTACACACATAGAGCTGTAAATTTTTGCAAGCATAAAGATGAAGTACTCTCATCATGTAGAAAATGGCATGGCTGTAGCTTTAATTGAAATTGAGATATAGCAAAAAGACTAATGGAGTTTTTAAATTGAAATCAATGGGAAAAACACTTTGTGTGATATTTTCTTTCCTATACATAACAGAATCATAACTTTTATCTAGAATGTTGGGAATTTGGTTCTCCAATCATGTGCAAAACTGCAAGGCTGTAGCTTATTAAAAAATTATGATGCAGTCAAAATCGTTTATAACGAACTTCAAGGGACTGGCTGTTTTTGTACGTTGTAGCCGATGTTCACTAAAAGTGGTACTATTGATTGTAATGAAGGAATAATTGCAAATGGTGTTATGTTTATTACAGTAGGCTATAATTATTGTAACAGGTATATTTATTTGCATATGACATCACAATTTACAGTATTAAAAAAATTCAGAGCAATATCCATATTGTACATAGGCATGTATTGTGTAATTTTAAAATATTGTACACAAGTACATGGATACATATATATAGAGTGTACAGTATGTAAATTCTAACTTGTAGTGCTGTGAGGAATTTGTTTTCAATTTATGAGGAAATGCCTGAGAAGGTTTCCTTAAGTGTTTGGGGTGTGTCAGTTTTGTGAAGAAATGCTCTTATGGTTGAACAAGCAGCATACACTTCAGCTACAGTAGGAATTTTTCCAAAATCATTTTCTGACTCTTGGGAAACATCTTCAGGATGTATCACTTCAGTTTTCTATTGGCACTGAATGATATCAATATCTGATAATTCTTCACATGTAATGATCTCATCATCCACCTCCACATAGTCATCAGCAGAGCAGTCAGAACTGAGAAAGGAAACAACAAGTTACAAATCGCTGTGTGGATGATCTTCACATGTGGTTCTGGGTTGTACATCCTTGTTTAGACAATGGCAAAAACAGTTAGCAATGGTCTCCTTCCTCACAGAATCCCATCCCTTTGATATCATTAATATAGCATCAAGAACACTAATTTTTGTACCATCCTTATTTTCTGCTTTCTCTATGACTTTGTAAACCAGTTCTTTTCGAAATGATACCTTCAGACTTCGGATAACTCCTTGGTCCATTGGCTGAAGAACAGACGTGCAGTTTGGATTCAGGAAAATGAGTTTAATTTGTTTCAATCCTTCAACTGGAGGATGGGATGGGCAATTGTCCACAAGTAAAATTATACATCTTTTTTGCTTCAAAAGATCACTGTCCCAATTTTTAAGAGTCTTTTCAAAGATAGTCGACGTCATCCAGGTCTTTTTATTGAAATCATAGTCAACAGAGAGATTATTAACATGTTTAAAACATAGTGGCATTTTACTTTTTCCAATCACCAACAACTTTCTTTTTATAGAACCAGTCATGTTGGCTGCAACAAGAACTGTAACTCGCTCTTTTGACAACTTCCCACCAGGACATTTCTCCCCTTTAAATTTCAATTTGTGGTCAGGTGTTAGTCGAAAATATTACCCCATCGCATCGGCATTGAAAATGTCATCATCAGAATAACCAGCCCTCAGTTTCAGCCATACATTTTGAACCCAGTCACCCGTTATTGTTTGGTCAACAGCAGCTGACTCACCTGAAATTATTGCATGAATAATATTATGCCGAGATCATAATCATTGAATCCATGAAGTGGTGCACTTGAACGATTCCTTCTTCAGAAGTACACCAAGTTGTTCATCCTTTGCTTGGAGCATGGGCCAACTCACTGGTACATTATTTGCACGTTGTTGCTTGACCAATCTAGCAAAGGATTTTCAATGTCAGTGTGATTAGATGAGTGCATTCGTTTTACCTTTCCAAACTTAAGAAATTGGGTTTTAAAATATTTCAAAAGGCACTGTGAATAGAAATGTGTTTGCTTTAGCCGATTTGTACGTTTTAAGCAACATTAGTGCTTTTTTTCCCATAGGCTTTCATGGTTTCAACTATTTTGTTCTTTAAATCTGCTTGTACATTATATCCAGTGTCGTTGTAAACGATTTCGACTGTATAGCAAAAAGAAAAATAGAGTTTTTACATTGAAATCAATGAGAAAATACACTTTGTGCAATATTTTCTCTCCTACACAACATAGCACTGTAAATTTCAGTGAGAATGTAGGGAATGAGGCACTCCAATCATGTTGCAAAGCACCATGTCTGTAGCTTTAATAGAAAATGAGATGTAGCAAAAGGAAAAATGGAGATTTTACATTGAAATCAATAGGAAAACACACTTTTTGTGATATTTTCTCTCCTATACAACACAAACACACTTTTTGCGATATTTTCACTCCTATATAACACCCATTTTTTCTCTCCTATATATCATAAAACTGTAAATTTTTGCGAGAATGTAGCAAATAGGGTACTCCAATCATGTGCAAAATGTCACGGCTGTAGATTTAATAGAAATTGAGATATAGCAAAAAGAAAAATGAAGTTTACACATTGAAATCAATGGGAAAACATGCGTTGTGCTATATTGTCTCTCCTATACAACATAGAAGTGTAAATTTGTGCGTGAATGTAGGGAATGAGGTACTCCAATCATGTGCAAGACGGCATGGCTGGAGCTTTAATAGAAATTGCGATACGGCAAAAAGAAAAATAGAGTTTTTAAATTGAAATCAATGGGAAAATACACTTTGTGCGATATTTTCTTTCCTATTCATAATATAACCACAAATTTTGTACAGAATGTAGGGAATGAAATACTGCAATCATCTGCAAAATGGCATTGGTGTAGCTTTAATAGAAATTGAGATATAGCAAAATGAAAAACGGAAATTTTACATTAAAATCAATGGGAAAACACACTTTATGCAATATTTTCACTCCTATAAACCATGCAACTGTAAGTTTTTGTGAGAATGTAGGGAATGAGGTACTACAATCATGTGCCAAAAAGTCATGGCTTTGGCTTTAAGAGAAATTGAGATATAGCAAAAAGCAAACTGCAGTTTTTTCATTAAAATCTAAGGGAAATCACACTTTGGGTGATATTTTCTTTCCTATACATAATAAAATCATAACTTTTATCCACAAATTTGGAAATGTGGTACTAAAATCATGTGGAAAACGGCATGGCAGTAGCTTTAATAGAAATTGAGATATAGAAAAAAGAAAAAATTTACATTGAAATCAATAGTAAAACACACTTTGTGCAATATTTTCTTTCCTATGCATAATAGAATATTAACTTATATCCAGAATGTTGGGAATGTGGCACTCTAATTCTGTGCAATACGGCATGGCTTTGGGTTTAATAGAAATTGAGATATAGCAAAATAAAAAATGGAGTTTTTAAATTGAAATCAATAGGAAAACACACTTTGTGCGACATTTTCTCTCTGATACAACATAGAACTGTAAATTTTTGTGAGAATGAAGGGAATGAGGTACTCCAATCATGTGGAAAACAGCATTGCTGTAGCTATAATAGAAATTGAGATATAGCAAAAAGCAAAATGGAGATTTTACATTTAAATCATTGGGAAAAAGCACTTAGTGCAATATTTTCTCTCCAACACACCACAGAACTGTAAATTTTTGTGAGAATGTAGGGAATAAAGTAATCCAATCGTCTGCAAATCGCCATGGCTGTAGCTTTTATAGAAATTGAAATACAGCAAAAAGAAAAATGGAGTTTTTACATTGAAATCAATACGTAAATACACTTTGTGTGATATTTTCTCTCCTATACCACATAGAACTGCAAAATTTTACAAGAATATAGGGAAAGAGGTTCTCCAATCATTTGCAAAATGGCATGGCTGTAGATTTAATACAAATTGAGATATAGCAAAAAAGGAAATAGAGTGTTTACATTGCAATCAATGGAAATTCACACTTTGTGCAGTATGTTCTCTCCTATACAACATAGAAATGTAAATTTTTGTGAGAATGTAGCGTATGAGGTACTCCAATCATGAGCAAAACGGCATGGCTGAAAACGGCAAACGGCATGGCAAAAATAAAAAGGGAGTTTTTACATTGAAATCAATTGGAAAACACACTTTGTGTGATATTTTCTATCCTATACAACATGGAACTGTAAATGTTTGCAACAATGTAGGGAATGAGGTACTCCAATTCAGTGCAAAACGGAATAACCAAAATTACAGTTCTATCATGTATAGGATACAAAATGCGAAAAATGTGTTTTCCCATTTTTTTCAATAGCAAAACTTAATTTTTTTTTGCTATATCTCAATTGCTAATAAAGCTACAGCCATGCCGTTTTGCGCATGATTTAAGTACCACAGTCTCCGCTTAGCACATGATTGGAGTATGACATTCCCAACATTCTGGCAAAGATATACAGTTCTATTTGATATAGGAGAGAAAATATCACACAAAGTGTGTTTTCCCATTAATTTCAATGGAAAAACATCAATTTTGTTTTTGAAATATCTCAATTTCTATTAAACCTAAAGCCATGTCGTTTTGCACATGTTAGGAGTACCACATTCCCTACATTCTGGAAAAATTTACAGCTCTACATTGTGTAGGAGAGATAATATCACACAAAGTGTGTGTCCCATAAGTTTTTGCCACAATGTTGGGAATTTAACACTCCAATCAAGTGCAAAACGCCACGGCTGTAGCTTTAATAGAAATAGAGATATTGCAGAAAGAAAAATGAAGTTTTTCAATTGAAATCAATACGAAAACAAATTTGTGCAATTTCTCTCATATACATGATAGGAATGTATTTTTTTTGCCAGAATTTAGCGTACTCCAATGATGTGAAAAAAGACATGGCTGTTGCTTGAATGGAAATAGAGATATAGCAAAAAGAGAAATGGAGTCTTTCCTTTAAAATCAATTTGATAACACACAATGTGCGTTTTTTATCCTATACCTGATAGAATAATAAATTTTGGCCAGAATGTGGGGAATGTGGTACTCCAATCATGTAGAAAAAGACATGGCTGTAGCTTTAATTGAAATTGAGATATAGCAAAAAGAATAATAATTGTTTTTCCATTGAAACCAATGGGAAACAACACATTGTGTGATTATTTTCTCTCCTATATAAAATAGAACTGTAAATTTCTGCCAGAATGTTGGGAATGTGGGACTCCAATCATGTGCAAAATGGCATGGCTGTAGCTTTAATAGAAATTGAGATATGGCAAAAAGGAAAAAAATTATTCCATTGAAATCAATGGGAACAGTCACTTTTTGCAGTTTCTCTTCTATACATGATAGAATGATGGGAATGTGGTACTCCAATCATGTGCAAAAAGGCATGGCTGCAGCTTTAATAGAAATTGAGGTATAGCAAAAAGAAAAATGAAGATTTTCCATCGAAATAAGTGATAAAACACACTTTGTGCAATATTTTCTCTCCTATACATCATAGAAGTGTAAATTTTTTCCAGAATGAGGGAATGTAGAACTACATTCATGTGCAAAATGGCATGGCCATACTTAAATAGAAATATAGATACTACACAAAGAAATTCCACTTTGTGCATTACTTTGTCTGATATTCATTAAAGTAGTGTTAATTTTTTTCAGAATGTAGGGAATTTTTTACTCTTTTCATATGCAAAATGGCGAGGTCGCTAGGTGGCGCTCATCTGCTTTGCATCTGCTTTCCGTGTGCTTCACGAATTTTTGCAATAAAACAAGTTTCAGCCATTTTTCTAAGGGGAAAACTTGCCTTTTACAAGGCATAAACCCCCAACGTTACCAGTCAAAGGTGGGACCATGGGTGTTGGGGCCAAATTTTCGGCGGCGGTAAACTCTGCAAGGTTTGGCTACATAAGCCTAACCTCATGGCATCCCTGCCAATAACAGCATGCGTGCTGTTTGTGACCACGTGGGGTCATCAACCAACTACCTACGATTATTTTTCACTTATTATTATTTTTTTTTCTCTTTTATTTTTATTTTCACTTGTTTGTTTAAGAATTTATTATCAATTATTATTAATGACTTATTATTAATAATAATTATTATTATTTATTGGTAATTATTAATTTAGTATTGGCTAGTGTGCTTGCATAATATGCTAGTGCACTGGTAGGTATTTCTGTGTGTCTGGGCTTTATTTGGTTCTGGTTATGCACTGCTAGGTGAGTGTGAGACCTCCACTCACCTGGCAATGATAAAGCCTTTAATGAGTGTCTCCTGTGGGGTAGGATGGCACCCCCCCCACAAGTAGCCCTGCTACTATTGCTGTGGGTTCAGGACATCTGACAGGGGTGCCCCCAGTCAGTGTTGTCACAAAACATAAAGGAGTCAACCACAGATTAGGGACTTGGAATGTGGGGACCCTTACAGGGAAAACAGGGGAATTAGTTGATACCCTCAGGCACAGGCAGATTAGCATTGCATTTCTGCAGGAAACTAAATGGAGGGGAAATAGGTCACGGATGCTGGGGGAAGGATACAAACTTATTGATACAGGCAGTGAAGAAGGGCGAAATGGGGTAGGCATTGTATTGAGTAGGGAGTTGCAGCAGGGGACCACCTCAGTCACAAGAGTTAGCAGCAGGATAATGTTAGTCACAGTAGTTTGGCAGGGTATAGGGCTACATCTTATAAGTGCCTATGCCCCCCCCAAGCAGGCCTGGGTGACACAGCTAAAGCAGATTTTTGGAGTGACTTTGACGAAGTAGTACAGTCAGTAAACAGCAGAATTAGACAGGGCAAGGGAAATGAGCACTTAGTTATTGGGGGTGAGTTTAATGCCCATGTGGGTAGGAATGGTTCAGGGTATGAGGAGGTACATGGAGGGTGGGGGTATGGCATGATCAACCCTGAGGGGGCAGAAGGTCCTGGAGACAGCAAGAGCACATGGCCTTGCATTAGCCAATACATGGTTCAAGAAGAGGGAAAAGCACTTAATCACTTTCCAGTCACCACAAGGGAGGTCCCAGATAGACTTTTTCATGGTTAGGAAGCAGCACAAGGCAGAGATTCAGGACTGCTGGGTGCTACCCAGTGAGGATTTTCAGAAGGACAGTGGCCATAAGCTGCTTATGATGGAATTACAAATGGAGAGGACAGTTAGGCGACATACCTGGAAGGGAGAATCAGTTGTTAGGTGGTGGATGTTGCCCACCAAGGCAGTGGAATTCCAGCAGGAGGTTCTCAGTCAGGTTGACTGGGACTGGGATGGGTCAGCCAATGCCATGTAGGACAGGGTTGCTAGGAAGATTAGGCAGTGTGGAGAGGCACTGTTAGGTTGGGGCAGAGTAGGAGGAAGTTATCAGGGTAGGCATACATGGTGGTGGAATGAGGAGGTGGAATCTGCCATCAAACTAAAGAAGGTAGCTTTCCATAGGTGGAGGGAAATAGTGAGATCAGGTTTCAAAGATGAACTATGTCCAGGCAAAGAAAAATTCCAGGAGGACCATTGCCCTGGCCAAGTACCAGAAGTATGAAGCCTTATATGAAAAGATGGGGACAAGGGAAGGGGAGAATGCAGTTTTTAGACTGGCTAAGACCTGGGATAGAATGAGTAAGGATGTTACCAGGTGTATAATGGTCAAGGATACCAATGGTAGGGTCCCGTTCCAGCCAGCAGAGGTAATCAAAATGTGGGAGGAATACTACCATGGCCTCTTAAATGCAGCCACCTGTGCTACAGTCACAGAAGGCAACCCAATCACTCCTCAGGTAGTGGATAGGGTGAGTGAGGCTGAAATTGTCAGAGCCCTTTGAAAAATGAAAGGTCACAAAGCTGTTGGCCCAGATAAGATTCCTATGGATGTTTGGCATACCCTGGGGGCCACAGGAATTACATGGCTAGGGAAGTTATTTAATAAGTTAGCAAATGGTGATAGTATGCCATCTGCATGGAGAGATAGTTGGATAGTTCCATTGTTCAAGGGCAAAGGTGATGCACAGGACTGTGGAAACTATAGAGGCATAAAGCTAATGAGCCATTCTATGAAACTGTGGGAGCATGTCATAGAATGTCGCCTCAGAGACCAAACAAATGTCCGGGGAAACCAATTTGGGTTTATGCCTGGTAGGGCCACCATGGAACCAATCTTTATTCTATGACAGGTGATAGAGGTGTTTGATTGCTTTTTCTTTTCTATATGACACAGAATGACAACTGATTGCCAGAATGTGGATGGTGTGGAACTATATATGATTTCCAAACGTTAAGGGAGCAGTGAGTTGCGTTGGACACATTAGTTCTCATCTGATCACTGAAGTCAAGCAATGCACACCCAGTTAGTACTGACATCGGTGGTCGCTTGGGAAAGCTGGGTACTGCTAATACCCAATAATTGTTGCATTAGTGTAGTGTCTGTGTGGTATATGCATTAGAACTAAACAGTGGATGGGTCTCTAGTTACCTTGTAGTTGATGGGACCTTAAACTCAAATTAACAACAAAAACAACCCAAATGGTATGGGTTTAGTTTTAATGGAAATGCAGAAGAACCTATTTGCCTTGCATTCTCATTGAGCCAAGAAGTGACTTCAAGCAATTACAAGTACTTTGTGATGTTACACATGTTTCATTGATCCACAAGTGTTTATCTTTTACAGCACATGAAAAACTCAGTATGTTGCATGTTCCCTACTTTTCAAATCTGTATCTTTAATTTTTAGTCAGTTTCTGTTTACATCCACTGTAAGAGAGTGATACAGTTATGAAGTGGAAGTGGAGGGATAACAAATTTGTGACACAATGCAATATTGTGTAACAATGCAAGAGGTAACCCAGTAATAATGGCTACTGAAATATAAATATAAATAACTAAATGCAAAATGAGAATAACAAAATTTGAAATCAATATGAATGCATAGTTCAATAAATTCATGTTAAAATTTAATTTGGAAAAGTAGCTAAAAGGACTGTCATTATTGTGATAAAATGGTAAGCGATTAATGTTTACTAGCCAATCAAGGTAAAAGTAAATCATCGGATGTGAATGCAAATGAATTAATTCACATTTAAGCCAAATATTTTGGGTTTTTGTGTCATGGATATATGCAAAAGTGTAGTTTTGTCAAGAACGTCATCCAAATTAACCCATAATAGGTATAACCACCAAATATCAAGAAAAATAATAAGGTTGTCAAATGTTAGATCTGAACATTTTGTATGTAGCTGCCCACATATATTCTTGTGGGAGGATGGGGATGTATAGCCTTATCATGTAGTTTATTTAAATTTGAGTAGTGAGGGCGATAGGCAGAGTACCAACAGATTAGCCCAAAATTAATTGATGGCTTCATTGGATTTCTAAATGAAAAAGCTTGTAAAGTAGAAAAGAGTTGAATACCCTTCAAACAACTAAGGGTAGTATGTAGCATCATAATTTTTAGATAATGGTGGTGAAGATGCAAGTGAAGAGTTACCTTAGGGGCCATATTCACAAATCTTTAAAGACCATGCACCTTGGAATTAATAAACCATCCATACAGGCATACTAATATACCAATGGATGACATGCCCAGTAATAGGACATATGAAAGCAATCTTTTTATGCTTCAATAAGAAAGGTTAATAGATGGGGAAAGTAACATTAAGTTGTGCTGGAATTGGGGTGGTCCTCTGGCCCTTAATTGTCAGTGGATGCAAGCTTCATAGGCTCAAACACCATTAGTGGCATATTTAGGATCAGGTTATAATTGCTTTACTAGAGAATTAGATGGGCATAGGTCTGCAGCTATTAAAGTGTCAGGATCACAACCACCATCATTGAATAAATAGAAATTGAGAAAATGCAAAATCCTGTTCTTCCATTGAAAAGCATGGCAAAGCAGAGTTTTTGCATTTTCCTCTCTCTTGTATGTCACACAAGAAGAAATCCCTTCAAGGAAGTGGGGAGGGTGGCATTTTATGCAGTTGCCAAATCTAATGACTGTAGTTTAATAGAAATTGGGAAAATGCAAAATCTATTAGCCATCCATAATAATTCAGGCAAAGTGATTTCTAGTGATTTCAAGCTCATTTTGCAATACACATGTATTTTGGAATTTCTCCACTACTGCATGAATCTACCATGCATGAATCTCATTGGCAGTATGTAAAAATGTCAGTATGCTACACTTTCCCAATGTTTGGAGCTGTATCTGTAATTAAGATTGAGAAATTGCAAAAAGAAAGTGCTCTTCTTTTGAAAAGCATCAGAAAACAGTTTGTTTGTTTTTTTCACATCTATAAATCACAGAATGTAAAATTCCTTTCAGAATGCAGATAGTGTGGTACTCTAAGTTTGCTAAGCAGCATGACTGGATCTTTAACAGAAATTAAAAAAATTGCAAAACCTTGGTGGCAAATGGTGATTTTGAGCGATTTCCAGCACATTTTTATGTGGCATATATTATGTCGAATTTCTGCACTTCTAAAAAGAACATACATGTAAATCTCTCATGGTAGATGAAGATTTGAGTATTTTTTACATTCCCTTATTTTCAAAGCTGCACCTTTATTAGAAATTGAGGAATTGCAAAAAACCTCTTCCAGTGAAAAGCATCAGAAAACTGAGTTTCTGTGTTTTCCTTCTCTCCTATACATTACAGAAGGAGAAATCCTAGTGAGAATGTGGAGAGGGTGGTACTCTGTGTGGATGCAAATGGCTTGGCAGCTTTAATAAAAATTGCCAAATCTTATTTACTGTGCATACTCTGATGCAAAAAGTGATTTCTAACAATTCCCATCACTTTTAGACATTCCACATGTTTCTCCACTTCCATCAAAACTAAATGTCTAAAATTATACAAGTACACATGAAATCGTCTGCATTTCACTGTTTTCCTATATTTGAAACCGTCATCTTTAATACATATTCAGAAATTCATGTAATGATTATCTTCTATTGTTAAGCATGGATTAACTATCTGTCCTTGTATTTTTTTCTCCTTTTCACAATAGAATGATAAATGTTTCCCAGAACATGAAACGCATGGTACTCTGTGCAGTTGCCAAATGGCATGGCTGTAGCTTTGTTAGAAATTCAAGCAATGCAAAACACGTTTCCATGCTGACTTATTGTGACTTATTGTTAGCAATTTCCTGCACTTTTTGTCATTACACATGTCATACTTTATGCTGCAGCTAAGTGTAGCTGTGATAGAGATTAAACCATTCATAAACATGAAGAGAAAAGGCTAAACTTTTCAAGGAACAGAAATTTCATTGATTACATTTCTTCTCCCACATTTCTCCACTACAATGACACAGTCAATGATGTATGTGAATGATTGCCAGTAGATAAGAATATCACGATTTCCATTTATTAGAATGCTTTAAACCTGTATCTTTAATGTCCCATAAGAATATTGAAAAAAACATTATGATTTTTGCCAAAAATCATGTAAAAAGGGAAATTTTCCTGGCATTCCAGAACTGTACATCAGAGAAGGTAAACACATTGCCAGAATGTAAACACTGTTGTATTCCTTTCTGTTGAAAAGTGGCATGGCTGTTATGGTTGTTTGGCTTATTCCCTAACCCACTATCATTACATAGCATATCAAACCAGAGCCCCCACACCTTCTCATACATGCCGAATGTGATATTTTTCAATTTCCAGCAATTTTAGTCAATTCGTTTCATTTTTACATTTCAATACAGCTTTCTAGAAAACAATTTCCTGATAACAAATTGTTATCTCCAGGGGTACCATGACAAAATTCTGTTCAAAGTCCAAAAATATCACATCACCCTGATTTCTGTTGTCTAAAGCCTTTTGAATATAATCCATCAAGCAAGCCATTTGGGTGTCACATGACCTCCCTTTCATAAACCCATGCTGATTATTGCTAAGCATGCCATTATTTTCCAAATATCCCATTATAGATGAGAATAAGATATGTTCAAAAATCTTGCATACAGCACTTATTAAGGAAACTGGTCTATAGCACTTGGGGTCCAGTGTGTATCCTGATTTGAAATTTGGTACTATGTTAGCCAGTTTCCATAATGAGGGAACAATGCCAGTGTCCAATGACTTTTTAAATATTTCCACCAAGTAATAACAAATAATCCCTGTGAGCCACTGCAAAATAATAGGAGAAATGCCATCTGGGCCAGGAGCCTTATAAACTACTGACTAACTCAGTAGTTGCTTTATTCCCTCCCTAGTGATATTAACCTCATCCATTCTTCCTGATGAATACCTATCATATACTGGCTTGAAGTCATTCCTACTGCACTTAGCAAAGCTATTTGCAAATGTGTCATTGAAAACATTGGCAATCATGAGAACATCATAAACTAAACTTCCTGACCCATCCTTAATCCATGTATCCCTATATCCCTCTCTTCTACATCTCTTAAGATAACCCCAGAATGGCTTGGGATTTTTCTTCAGCCTGTCTCACAAAACGTTCTCATGAAAATTCTTGTATGCTTTCTTTATAACCTCTTTAACCAATTTTTGGGCCCCTTATACTTCCCCACACTATTGTCATTCTTCCCCTTCCTATGTATATTCCTAGCCCTTCTCTGATGATTTGGTAAACCATTTTGGGAGTACGTTAATCCTTTTCACCTTAGAAGGGACAGCCAGTTGTGTGCCCTCTTCTAAAATGGCTAAGAATCTTTGCCAAGATTCCTCAACGCCCCATGTATTAATAATTGTATAAAATCCATTTAATTGCAATTCAAGATATGCTTTAAAGCAATCCCAATTGGCCTTATTGTAATGGTATTCAACCCTGCCTGTAGCCACCTGTCTAGGCAATGTAGTTATTATCTCTACTTTAACCCCAGCATGTTCACTAATTCCCTCAATACACTCTACATTCTTGATTGAGTTGGGCACTTTTGTAAAAACTAGGTCTAGAATACCACCTTTCTCATGAGTAGGCATGGTCATGATCTGTTACAATCCACTGCAACACAGTTGCTCCAAAAAGAGATCTAGAATTCCTGAGAACCTAAAGTTTAAATTCCAATTGAACCTTGACAAATTGAAGTCTTCACCAAGAATTGCTACTGGTACCATTTTCCTCTGGCTTAGACGCTCCAATGATTGTGATAGTTTCTTCAGTGGGTATCGGTCATCACCTGGTGGCCAGTAGAAACCAACGACATAATTTCCCCCACACAAGAGCCAGCAACATGACAACATAACATTTCACAATCTTCCTCATAACCCAATTCCCGAGAACTTTCCAGTGATCTATCTATGGCTATAAAGACCCCACCCCCTCTACCTGCTTCCCTATCTTTTCTGTAAACTACACAACTATCAGAGAAAATCTCTGCTGAATTAATTTCCTCCTTTAACCAGGACTCAGTACCAATTATTATATTAGCATCTGATGTGGCAGCAAGGGCATCAAACTCAGGCCCTTTATTGACTATGCTTCTGCAATTAACAACAAGCAAAGTCAATGGCTTGGTGGCTGAAAATTCTTTCCTTTTCCCTCCCCTATTAATTCCTGGCAAACCTTTGACATGGGTAATTCTTCTTACCCTGGCATTAGATGGCCTGGTGTCTTCCCTAAAAAATCTTCAATAAATTCCTTAATTTCTATCCCAATCTTTGATGTAGCCCTTGCATTGAAATGGAATCTGTCAATAGCAAGCCATTGTTGGAGATGTGAGATACATGCTCTATAATCCAGTAGTTTCACCCCAATAGCCTGACCTTCAGAAAATAATCTATTATTAATCCATCTGGCTTCAGCTACAGTTAATCTAATCTTATCCTGTCACTCAATAACAGGACATACCATAACCCTAGCCTTGTGATGGGATCTTTATACCTCCTTGGCAATCTCCATAATGCCCTCAAGGACTTCAGCAGCTGGTTTATCAAATGATATATCATTGGACCCTAGCTGTAATATCATCATGAAATCTTCACTTTCCCCTTGCATTGTATTTTTGACCCTAGTTTTTTTGTCTCCTAGCCCTGCATAAGGCAGGGAAGCAACAATAACACATCCTCTGTTATTAATTGATCAATCCCCTTTAAATCTGTTTCCCCAATTATAACGACTGATTTCCCAGGTAATGAACTTTGCATTCCAATAGTGCCCACTTCACCTGTCTGTATCAATTCTCCACAGGTATACTCCTGTGGTAGAGATACAGGAATAATCCTATCCTCTGGTTTGTAATCCCTAACTGGCTTTCCTTCCAGACTGGGTGTTAGGAAGGCAGTATCTAGCTGGGCCCCTTTCCCTTTCTCCTTGACAATCTTTGGTGTTAGCCCCAGGGAAGCCCTTTCTGATCTTAAACCCTTCTTGGCACCTGATGAAGTCACCAATTTTCTGGTGGATCTAGATGGTGGTGGAACTGGAGAACTCAGCCTACCCTTGGTCAAACCAGCTGCTGGAGAACTGGAGTTCAACATGCTAACCTTTAACCTGGTGATCTCAGCTTGGATATTAGCTAGCTCCAACCTCAAGAGCTTGCAACCCCCATATTCTGTAACTTTCTTTGGAGGCACTACAAGGATCTCTTAGAGAATTTCACTATTCTACCAGAAATAACTGTAAGTATCAATAAGCAGCCCCTAAAACAATTCAGGAAGCAACAAGCAATTTCACAACCTAAAATTTGTTAACTACTTTAAAATCAAAGTTACCAATTGATAACTTCCTGTCATTGAAAACCAAACTATCTAATAAAAAGATCTACAAGTGTAAATCCACAAGTTTGTCAAATAAGCCTAAACACATGACATGCACCACACAATGTGACTCAACACTTTCTAACAACAAACACACAAGCAGAACAATATTTTAATTATATTTTCAATAAAAACCCTGATTAATGTAATGTAAAGTCCTTAATTAATTTAAACATAAAATACCTTAATTAATATTATACCCCTGAATATGAAGCTACTCTTAATATATTGAAATACAGTCAGACTATGTTAAGCCTAAAACACACCATGTGGTGCCACGGGTATGATTACCCCAAACAGTTTTCAGTAATCTCAAAATACTAAAAGCATTCAGCAGAATACTTTTATTAAAATTAAACAGAATAAAACCACCATAAAAACATGCAAAAAACCCCACCAAAAATGGCCAAAATAAACCAAAGATTTGACTTACTTAGCTGGATATCAAAACAGCACATCTGCACTCCTTCTTGTACCTGTAAATGACTGTGAGTAAAGACTATGAAAACCTTGTTCAGAAACTGCAATAACACCACTCCAAGATTAGTATGAGCCAAAGATCAGGCCAATATATTACCATGCTTAGTTGCACACTTCTGTACTATGTGAAAATCAAAAATTTACTCAAGGATGAGGTACTCATTGGTAACTTTCCCTGAAAGTGGGAGGAAATAACACTGTAGATTGGATGTTTATTTCATTATTGCACAAATCGCTGTTGTGCTTTTTTATGATTTTCGTGAAATAATTAATTGCTGTGTTTTTCTATTAAACATGCTTCATTTTCAAACAATGCACCATAATGCAATGTTGGAAATCAATCTGTGTATTTTAACCTTTTACAATGATGTAACAGCATTCACTTTAGGAATACAGCTTTCTAATTAAAACAATTTCGTGATCCCAACGTGTTATCTCCATTCATCCCCATTGTAGTAAATGCATGAGTATCAAATGCAATAAACTCTAACAGTTTCATGATGTGAGAAAATAACAAAAGAATAGCTGAATGCAAATCAACCAATACCACCAGGAATTCCTAAGTGGCCACCCATCTCAGTACTAACCTGGCCCAATGTTGCTTAGCTGCATTGACCAAACAAGAACAGGTGCTTTCAACATGGCATGACCATTGCCAAATAACACATCTACAAACTGCAATTTGATTTCTGTTTCTTAAGGAATCAATTGTGTATTATTACAACTACAAAAACCTTATCGATGACATGCACAAAACAACTTTCAGATATTTTAAATAAGAGGCAATTTAAATTTTAGAATGTTATCAAAGTGACTTACTGTTTGCAGATTCTAACTTTTTGTCTTCCAAATTGCGTCACTTATTTATTGCTATTGTAAAGATTACTACATAGAACTTCTCCTAACACACTGATATATTTCTAGTTCTCCACTCCCCCAGTAACTTTTCAAACAGCCCAACATCTTTCAGTGGGTTTCAGTTGCAAATTTTAGTCCAATATACCAGTTACATCTCATTGATCCCCACAAGATACTAATAGTACTCTTCATAGTAAATCAAGATGAGATACATCACTATTGTGTAGAAAATATGATGTTACATGGAATAAAATACTCCATACCTTTTCCAGTAAGATTTTTAAATTAAATGACAGAGTGTGTGAACAAAGAAGTGCAGTACTTATATGTTAGTTTTTGAGATGCAGATTTATATGGGCAAAAGCTGCCAAAAATTCACTACCTGATAAATAACTTATGTGTACATTAAGAGAAAACACTGTGCAAACCTTGTTCAGAACCTACAATGACACCACCCCAACATTAGTATGAGCCAAAGTACAGGCCAATATATTTCCATGCAGAGTGACACATAGGAGTGGAGAAGTAAAACTATTATGTCTTGACGTCAACTATATATGCAGATTAATGAGCATTCTGTACTATGCGAAAATCACCAATTCACTCAATGATAGGGTCCTCATTGGTAACATTCCCTGAAATTTGGAGGAAATAGCACTGTAGATTGGAAGCTTATTTCATTGTTGCACAAATCACTTTTGTGTTTGTTATAATTTCGGTGAAATAAGTAATTGTTGTGTTTATCTATCAAACCTGCTTCATTTTCAAACAAAGCCCAATAATGCAATGTGGGAAATCGATCTGTGTATTTTAACCCTCTAGCTGGATCGCTGTAAAGATAACTGTGTGGAGGATCATCCGTCTTACAGGCGGATACATTGATTGGGCGATCTCCCCAATTGAGGTCTTCCCTGTTTTTCTTGAGGAGTGCCATCTTCTAATTCACAGCCACTGTCATGATCTGAACTTGGCACCCCAAAGTCACTAGGGATGTAGGAGTCATCAGAATCGAGTTCTGAATCAGAGGCTTCACCTTCTAAAGCAAGTGCAACCAGTCTCTGTGTGCATTCAGAATAATCAACTCAACATGGGCGTTTGCCAGCCACTTTCCCTTAAAACCAATAAAGAAAATTTCCCAGAAATGTGCAGATATCCTAATATGGTATTCTCAGATCCATAGATGGATTATGGTATGGAGTTTTAGTGGGATTCTCTGTCTGAATGACAGATTTTGACATTGTACTGCAGTAGGATCCCCCACCTAATAGGTGGGGTAGGTTATATGTAACCCAGGCTTATCTTGAACAGAAGTGATGTGGAAGTGGCAGGATCCTCCTCTAGTCAGGGGCATGAAGTGGCTGAAGCACATAATGGCAGGCACTCATTTTCCAGGAAAAGTGTGACCCTAGTAGCCCAGAGGAAAACCTAACCTGCCAGGTGGATGATCCCACTAGAGGGATAACCTTTTACAATAATATAACAGCATTCCCTTTAGGAATACAGCATTCTCATTAAAACAATTTCCTGATCCCAAAGTGTGATCTCCATTCATCCCCATTGAAGTAAAATGCATGAATTTCCAAATGCAAGAAACTCTAACAGTTTCATGATGTGAGCAAATAACAAAAGAAATGCCAAATTCAAATTAGCAAATAGCACCAGGAATTCCTACACGGTCACCATTCTCAGTATTACCCTAGCCCAATGTTACTTAACTGCAGTGACCAGACAAAAGCTGTGTTTTTCTATAAAACATGCTTCATTTTCAAACAAATCACCATAATGCAATGTTGGAAATCGATCTGTGTATTTTAAATTTTACAATCATGTAACAGCATTCACTTTAGGAATACAGCTTTCTTATTAAAAGAATTTCCTGAACACTAAGTTCCTGATTAAAAATGCAACAAACTGTAACAGTTTCATGATGTGAGAAAATGACAAAAGAAGTGCTGAATGCAAATCAACCCATAGCACCAGGAATTCCTAAGGGGTCACCCAACTCAGTACTACCCTGGCCCAATTTTACTTCACTACAGCAACTGGATGAGCACTTGTGCTTTCAACACAGCAACAGTGTTGGCAAGTACCTTGTCTTTACACTGCAATTTGACTACTGTTTCTCTAGATATGAATTATATATGACTACAACTACAAAACCCTTATCAATGACGTGAAATGCACAACTTTCTTATATTTAAATTAAAAGACAATGGTGATTTCAATTATAGACTCTTATACAAATGGCTTACTCTTTGTGTATTGAGGTTTACTACATGGAACTTCTGCTCCCCATGCACTTTTATATATTTGTAGTTATTACCTGCCCCAGTAACTTTCTAAACAGCCCAACATCTTTTAGTTGGTTTGAATTACCAAATTGACTAATCACAATGAAGAATGTATTTAATGCAATATACAAGTTACATCCCATTGATGCCAACAACATACTAATAGTGTTCTTCATAATAAATCAAGAAAAGATACATCAGTGTTGTGTAGAAAATATTATGTGACATGGGAATAAAATACTCCAAACTTTTCCAATAAGATTTTTAAAATAAAGAACTATTGATAATATGCAATGAACAAATGTTGACAAAATTCTGATATTAGAACACTTCACCTTGGTAATGGCAGAGTGTGTGAACAAAAAAGTGCAGTAATTATATGTCAGCTTTTGAGATGCAGATTTGGATTGGTGAAAGCTACCAAAAATTCACTCATTAATAAATAACTTATGAGTGCATTAAGAGTAAAGACTGTGAAAATGTGGTTCAGAACATGCAATTACACCACCCCAAGATTAGTATGAGCCAAAGCACATGCCAATATATTGCTATGCTTAATAGCACATAGGAGGTGAGAAGTAAAACTGTAATTATGTGTTGACTTCAACTACATTAGCAGACTAATGAGCATTCTGTATGATGCGAAAATCACCAACTCACACACTCATTGAGTCCTCATTTGTAAAATTACACAAAATTGGTAGGCAATAAGATTGTGGATTGGACGTTTACTTCATTATTGCACAAATCACTTTTGTGTTTGTTAGGAAAAATTTTGCCAGTGTGTAGGGAATTTCGTGCTCCATTCCTGTGTAAAAGGACATAGGTTTAGCTCTAATAGAACTTCAGATATTGCAAAATGTCGTTTTCCATTGAAATCAATGGAAAAACATACTTTTTGCATTATTTTCTCTCCTAAACATCACAGAACTGCAAGTTTTGGCCAGAATGTAGAGAATGCTGTACTCCATGCCTATGCAAAACGGCATGGGTGTAGCTTTAATAGAATTGAGATATTACAAAAAATGAACCTTTTCCATTGAAATCAAAGGAAAACACACTTTCTGCATTATTTCCTCTCATATACAGTGGTGGTCAGCTAAATAGCACACTACAATTTTGTAATCATTTCTAATAAAATCTATTAAACTAAATATAATAATTGCATAATGTCGGTTTTAAATGAACATTGGTTGTACAAAGATCATATTTAAAATGATAAGCAAACTATAAAAGCAAACAGAAAAATGTAAGTGGACATTTAAGTGAAATTAACAAAAAACCAGTTGGACACGTAAATAGCACAGTGGTGAAAACATCTGAATTCGTGCTAGTAAGTTAATAAGTGATGAAAATTAAGTTATAATATATTAATAATAAGTATATTTTAGCTATTTATTTTTTTAAATAATATGATTTTAGGATATGTCATGGGTAGAAGCAAACATTGTACCCCTGAGCTAAGAAAACTGATATGGAATGCAAAACAACAAAATTGTTCAATATCCAGCATAGCTAAAAGTGTAAGGTGTTCTAGGTGAATGATTTACAATGCAATTCAGCACATAGAGAAGGACAAAACCTTTGAAAATGCGATTAGGAAGTGTAGATCACATAAAACTACAGCAAGAGAAGAACGAATTATTGCAAATATTAGTAAAAAAAAAACCATTTATGACGTCTAATGCTATTTGCAAACAAGTAGCAATTGATCATAAAATAACAATGTCTTCCAAAACTATCAGAAGACGTTTAAATGACTTTCATTTACGTGGTTGTATAGCCAAGAAAAAGCCACATGTCTCAGAAAAAAATCGAAAAAAGCGTTTAGCATTTGCCAGGGAGCACATTGGTAAAC
>JAAFCE010005724.1:39288-204401 GCA_013389805.1 Trigoniulus corallinus
TGAAAGAGGTGGCAAACTAATAATGGTTATGCAACAAAATATTAATTTTGTGAGCCTTTTTTATTGTTTTTGCTGAAATGTGCTATTTATTTGACCAACCACTTATGTGTTTTTTCTTAAAGATTAAGACATTATTGATTTTTGTTTTCATTTTTCAATTGCAAATGTTTATTTATTTTGTAATAGGAATTATCATACTGTTGATTACAATATACATTTTGTTTATTATTAAATTTCATTATTTTTTGATGTGTGCTATTTAGCTGACCACCACTGTACATCATAGAACAGTAAATTTTTGCCAGAATGTGGGAAATGCAGTACTCCAAGGGGGGAAACACACTTTGTGCATCATTTTCTCTCCTAAACATCACAGAACTGTAAATTTTGGCCAGAATGTAGAGAATGCTGTACTCCATGCCTATGCAAAACGGCATGGGTGTAGCTTTGATAGGAATTGAGATATTACAAAAAATGAACCTTTTGCATTGAAATCAAAGGAAAACACACTTTCTGCATTATTTCCTCTCATATACATCATAGAACAGTAAATTTTTGCCAGAATGTGGGGAATGCAGTACTCAAATGGGGAAAAACACTTTGTGCATTACTTTCTCTCCTAAACATCATGTTGCGAATGCTATACTCCATTGATGTGCAAAATGGCATTGCTGTAGCTTTAATAGAAATTGGCATATTTCTTAAAAATGAAGTTTTTTTTATTGAAATTAATGGGAAATTGCACTTTGTGCATTATTTTCTCAATTATACATCATAGAAGTGTAAATTTTTGCCAAAATGAAAGGAATGTGGTTCTCCATGCTGGAAAACACACTACAATATTTGCTCACCTAAATATCAGAGAAATGGGAAATTTTGACAAGTAGAGAAGCCTTTGCAAAACGACAGGGCTGTAGCATTAATAGAAATTGAGATATTATAAAACAATGAAATTTTTTCAATGAAATCAATGAAAAAACACCCCTTGTGCATTATTTTATATCCTATACATCATACGAGAGTAAATTTTTCCCAGAATGTAGGAAATGTAGTACTCCATTCAATTGCAAAACAGCAAAGCATGAGTTTAAACAGAAATTTAGATATTTCAAAAAAATGGAGTTTTCTTCATTGAAATTAATGGGAAACCACACTTTGTTCTTTATTTTCCCTCCTACACATTATAGAACTTTAAATTTTTTCATCAGTGTAAGGAATGTGGTGATCCATTAAAATGCAAAATGACATGGCTGTAGCTTTAATGCTAAAGTAAGATATTGCAAAAACAATAGATTTTCCATTGAAATCAATGGGAACTGTTAATTTCTTCCAGAATGTAGGGAATGTGGTACTCAATGTGGGAAAACACACTGCATCATTTTCTATCCTAAACATCACAGAATGATGAGAATGTGGTACTTTATGCCTATGCAAAAGGGCATCGCTGTAGTTTTAATTGAAATTGAGATATTGCAAAAAAATGAAATTTTTTCCATTGAAATCAATGGGAAAACACACTTTGTGCAGTACTTTCTCTCCTGTACATCATAGAACTGTAAATTTTTACCAGAATGTAGGGTATGTAGTACTCCATTAATGTGAAAAACCATATTGCTGTAGGTTTCCTACAAATTGAGATATATAAAAAAATTAAGTTTTTCCATTGAACTCAATAGGAAAACTGATTTGAGCGTTATTTACACTTCTATACATCATAGAAAACTAAATTTTTCCCACCAATGTATTGAATGTGGCTTCCCATTTGGGAGAACCCACTTTGTGCGTTACTTTTTCTCCTAAGCATCACAGAACTGTAAATTTTTCCCAGAATGTTGAGATATTTCAAGAAAAAGTTGTTTTCCTTTGAAATCAATAGGAAAAGATACTTGGGCATCACTTTCTATCCTATACATCATAGAACTGTAAATTTTTGCCAGAATAAGGAATGTGGTAATCCATTCATTTACAAAATGGCATGGCATTGTGATATTGCAATTAAATCAAAAGGAAAACACAATTTCAACGTTAATTTTTCTCATATACAGCAATTTTTGCAGGAGTGAAGGGAAATGTGATACTCCATTCATGTGAGAAAATGACAGAAAACACCAAACAAAGTGTGTTTCCTTTCTTGGAGTACCACTTTCACTACATTGTGGCGAAATTTGAAAGTTGTACAATGCATTTGAGATATTGCAAAAAAGTGAAATTTTCCGAATGAAATCAATTGCAAAATGGACTTTGTGCCTTATATTTTCTCAAATGCATTGTACAACTTTAAATTTTCGCCACAATGTAGTGATAGTGGTACTCCATGAAAGGAAGATATACATGGTAAAAAAAGTATGTGAGAATGTAGGGAATGTGGTACTCCAATCATGAACAAAATGGCGTGGCATTACCTTTAATAAAAATTGAGATATTGCAAAAAGAGAAATGAAGATATTCTATTGAAATCAATATGAAAACACACATTGTGTGATGTTTTATTTCCTATACATCACAGAATCATAAATTTTTGCCAGAATGTTGGGATTGTGGTACTCCAATGGTGTGCAACATGGCATGGCTATAGCATTAATAGAAATTGAGATATTGCAAAAGAATGAAGTTTTTCCATTGTAATCAATTTGAAAACACACTTTGTACGTTATTTTCTCTCCTATACATGAGAGAACTGTAAATTTTGGCCAGAATGTAGGGAATGTGGAACTCCAATGACGTGCACAACGTCATGGCTTTAGCTTTAATAGAAATTGAGATATTGAAAAAAGTAATATGAACATTTTTCACTGAAATCAATGGGAAAACACACTTTGTGTGATATTTTCTCTTCCCTACATCATTTTACCATAAATTGTTGCCAGAATGTTGGGAATGTAGTACTGCAATGATTTGCAAAACGCCATGGCTGTAACTTTAATAGAAATTGAGATATGACAAAAAAAGCAGAACTCTTTCCATTAAAATTCATAGAAAAACACACCTTATGCGATACTTTCTCCCATATAAAGGATAGCACTGTAAATTTTTTTCCAAAATGTAGGGAATGTGGTACTCCAATCATGTGCAAAATGGCGTTGCTTTAGCTTCAATAGAAATTGAGATATTGTAAAAAGGTAATCCCACTTTGTGCATTATTTTCTCACCTATACAGGATAAAACTGTAACTTTTTTTACAGAATGTATGGAATGTGATACACCAATCATGTGCTAAATGGCATGGCTTTAGCTTTAATAGAAAATGAGAAATTTAATAGAAAATGAGATAACACAATTTTTTCTCCTTTACATAATAGAATGGAATGTGGTACTCCAATCATGTTCGGAATGGCGTGGCTGTAACCTTAACAGAAATTGAGATATAGGAAACAGAAAAATGAAGTTTTTCTATTGAAATCAATGGGGAAAAAACATTTTGCACATTTTGCACATTTGTAAATTTTTGCCAGAATGTTTGGAATGTGGTATACTAATCATGTGTGAAATGGCATGGCTGTAGCTTTATTAGAAATTGAGGTACAGCAAAAAAAGACGAAGGTTTTCAGTTGAAATCAATGGGAAAACACACTTTGTGCGTTTTGTCTCCAATACATGATTAAACAGTAAATTTTTGAAGGAAATCAGGGATAGTGGTACTACAGTCATGTGCAAAACGGCATGGCTGTAGCTTTAATAGAAATTGAGCTATAGCAAAAAGAAAAATGAAGTTTTTCCATTGAAATCAATGAGAAATCACACTTTGTGTGATATTTTCTTTCTTATACAGAATAGAACCATAAATTTTTACCAGAATGTTGGAAATGTGGTACTCCAATCATATGAAAAATGGCATGACTGTAGCTTTAATAGCAATTGAGATATAGCACAAAGAAAAATGAAGTTTTTCCACTGATATCAATTGGAAAGATACTATCCAACACATGATAGGACGATAGATTATGGAAAAAATATAGGGAATGTGGTACTCCAATCATGTGCAATATGGCGTGGCTATAGCTTTAATAGATATTGAGAAATGGGAGAAATAAAAATGAAGTTTTTCCATTAAAATCAATAGAAAAACACACTTTTTGCGTTTTCTCTCCTATACAACATACAAATGTAAGTTTTTGGCCAGAATGAAGAGAATTTGGTGCTCCAATCATTTGCAAAATGGCATGACTGTAGCTTTAACAGAAAATGAGATACAGCAAAAAGAAAAATGAGGTTTTTTCACTGAAATCAAAGGAAAAACACACTTTGTGCAATATTTTCTTTCTTTTACATAGTAGAACCATAAATTTTTGCCAGTATGTTGGGTATGTGGTACTCCAATGATGTGCAAACCGGCAAGGCTGTAGCTTTAATAGAAATTGAGAAATAGCAAAAAGAAAAATGAAGTTTTTCCATTGAAGTCAATTGGAAAACAAACTTTGAGCGTTATTTTCTCTCCTTTATGAAATAGACCTGTAAGTTTTAGATGAAGAGTAGGGAATGTGGTATTCCAATCATGTGCGAAACGGCATGGCTGTAGCTTTAATGGAAATTGAGATATAGCAGAAAGAAAATGAAGATTTTACATTGAAATCAATTAGAAAACACACTTTGTGCGTTTTCTTTCCTACACGTGATAGAACTGTGAGAATGTGCCAGAATGTTGAGAATGTGGTACTCCAATTATGCGCAAAATGGCATGGCTGCAGCTTGTATAGAAATTGAGATGTAGAAAAAAGAAAAATGACTGGACAAAACTTTCCATTAACATCAATGGAAAGTTTTGTCCATAAAGTAGGGAATGTGGTACTCCAATCAATGCAAGTTGCCAAGGCTGGTGCTTTAATAGGAAATTGAGATATACCAAAAAAAGGATGTTTTTCCATTGAAAAGAATGGGAAAACACACTTTGTGCATTTTGTCTCCATAACATGATAGAACGTTAAATTTTGGACCGAATGTAGGGAATGTGGTACTTCAATCATGTGCAAAACAACATGGCTGTAGCTTTAATAGAAATTCAGATACAGCAGAAAGAATATTCAAGTTCTTCCATTAAAATCGATGGGAAAACACACTTTTTTGCATTTTCTATACTATACATGATAGAACTATAAATTTTGGACAGAATGTAGGGAATGTGGTACTCCAATCATGTGCAAGGCGGTATGGCTGTATCTTTAATAGAAGCTGAGATATTGCAAAAAGAAAAATGAAGTTTTTCCATTGAAGTCAATTGGAAAACCCACTTTGAGCGTTATTTTCTCTCCTTTATGAAATAGACCTGTAAGTTTCAGAAGAAGAGTAAGGAATGTGGTATTCCAATCATGTGCAAAACGGCATGGCTGTAGCTTTAATGGAAATTGAGATATAGCAAAAGGAAAATGAAGATTTTACATTGAAATCAATGGGAAAACACACTTTGTGCGTTTTCTTTCCTACACGTGATAGAACCGTAAATTTTGGCCAGAATATAGGGAATTTGGAACTAAAATCATTTGCAAAACGGCATTGCTGTAGCTTTAATAGAAATTGAGTTTTTTTTCCCTTAAAATCAATAGGAAAACACTTTTTGTGCATTTTGTCTCCTATACAGGATAGAACTGTAAATTTTGGCCAGAATGTAGGGAATGTGGTACTCCAATCATGTGCAAAACAGCCTGGCTGTGCCTTTAATAGACATTGTGATATAGCAAAAAGAAAAAGGGAGTTTTTTTCCATTGAAATCAATGGGAAAACACACTTTGTGCATTTACTCTCAAATACATTTCAGAACTGGAAATTTTCTCCAGACTGTTGGGAATGTGGAACTCCATTCATGTGCAAAATGGCATGGCTGTAGATCTGATAGAAATTGAGATATAGCAAAAAGAAAAATGAAGTTTTTCTGTTGAAATCAATGGGAAAATTCTTTGTGCGATATATTCTTCCTATGCATAATACAATCATATACGTTTGCCAGAATGTAGGGAATGTGGTATTCCTATCATGGGCAAAACAGCATCTCTCTGGCTTTAATAGAAATTCAGTTATTGCAGGAAGAAAAATTAAGTTTTTCCATTGAAATCAACAAGAAAACACACTTTGTGCATTTTCTCTACTATACAAGATAGAACTGTAAATTTTGGCCGGATTGTAGTGAATGTGGTATCCCTATTATGGGCTAAACGGCATGGCTGTAGCTTTAATAGAAATTGCGATATATCAAAAAGAACAATGAAGATTTTTTTTTTGAAATCAATGGAAAAACAAACTTTCTGTGATAGCTTCTCTCCTATACATCATAGAACTGTAAATATTTGCCAGAATGTAGAGAATGTGGCACTCCAATCATGTGCAAAATAGCATGGCTGTAGCTTTAATAGAAATTGAGCTATTGCAAAAAGAAAAAGATGAAGTTTTTTGTTGACATCAATGGGAAAACACACTTTCTGCGAATTTCCTCTCCTTACATAAAAGAACCATTAATTTTTGCCATAGTGTTGTGATTGTGGTACTCCAATCTTGGGCAAAACGGCAAGGCTGTAGCTTTAATAGAAATTGAGATATAGCAAAAAAATGAAGTATTTCCATGAAAATCAATGGTAAAATACTCTTTGTGAGATATTTTCTCTCCTATATAAAATAGAACTGTAAATTTTTGCCAGAATGTTGAGAATGTGGTACTCCAATTATGCACAAAATGGCATGGCTGCAGCTTGTATAGAAATTGAGATGTAGCAAAAAGAAAAATGACTGGACAAAACTTTCCATTGACATCAATGGAAAGTTTTGTCCAGAAAGTAGGGAATGTGGTACTCCAATCAGTGCAAGTTGCCAAGGCTGATGCTTTAATAGGTAATTGAGATATACCAAAAAAAGGATGATTTTCCATTGAAATGAATGGGAAAACACACTTTGTGCATTTTGTCTCCATAACATGATAGAACGTTAAATTTTGGACCGAATTAGGGAATGTGGTACTCCAATCATGTGCAAAACAACATGGCTGTAGCTTTAATAGAAATTCAGATATAGCAGAAAGAATATTCAAGTTCTTCCATTGAAATCGATGGGAAAACACACTTTGTGCGATATTTTCTTTCCTATGCAAAATAGAACCATAAATTTTTGCCAGAGTGTTAGGAATGTGGTACTTTAATCATGTGCAAAACGGCATGACTGTAGCTTTAATAGAAATTGAGATAAAGCAAATCGAAAAATGCAGTTTTTCCATTGAAATCAATGGGAAAACACACGTTGTGGGATATTTTCTCTCCTATACATCATAGAACTGTATATTTTTATCAGAATGTACGTGTGGTGGGGTGTTCACTGTGATGCCAAATATAATTTTGGCTGACGTTGTATTAAGTCTTAACCTTTTTTTACTTTGATACACTTTGCATATTCAAACTTCAATTAAATGCAACTAATAACTTTTTAATGAAAGAATCATGAACTAACTGTATCAATTAATTAATAGAATTATAGATGGGAATGAATATACAATCAAACACCAGAAGCTGTACCCTACCAGCTCAAATGCTTCACTTCCTAATTCACCATATCAAAAACGACAACTTCTGGTAAACTGTTTCTTCCTTTTTTCAATTCAAAATTAGAATAGAAAATGCATGCAATTAGAATGTGCACCATGCACACGTGCAGGTCAACAAATGCGTGTGCAAAATGCAGTTGTAGTTACTGCCTCAATATGGCTCACTACATTACCCACTTGCTAGAAAAAAGAAGAAACAAGTGGTTTAGCAAAATGTACCCAAGCACGCAAACGTGTAACCATAGAAGGTGAAGATGACTTGAGTTTTGCTAGTAGTGTCGTCCACTGAGAAATCCACAATATTTTGGGTGGAGAAACAGGCTGGTTTTAAATGATCAAGTGAAACCTTATTATGCTTCCAACGAACATCCAAGGCATAATATTTATCGAAAAAGCTCGTAAATTTTAAAGCGGCCATCATATGGTTGAACTAGTGGATTGCCCAACTTTCCTCGACGAACATATACATGCGTCACTTCATCTGTTTTCAAAAATCAAAAAATAGGTTTGGTATAAGACTGATGTGGGTTGAAGTGTGAAGTGTGAAGGTGTGAAGTAGTCGCCTTGCAGACATAGAGTTTGGCCATACACTGCTTCTGCTGGTGTAGACTGCAAATCTTCTTTAAATGAACACCTCAGCCCCAACAAAATAACTGGAAGGTGATCATATCAATGAATGGAATCAGCTGTTGTTTTCAAAGCTGCTTTCAGCTGCCGATGAAAGCGCTTGATCATCCCATTTCATGACAGATGATAGGACGTCGCTCAAATGTGTTGAATCCCTAAAGCATCACAGAGATGTGTAAATAATAACGAATCAAACTGGCGACCTCGATCAGTGGTAATTGTCGATGGAATACCAAAATGGGGAATCCAATTGGCTATTAATGCTGAAGACACTTTTGAGGCATTAGTGTCAGGTATTGGAATTGCTTCTGGCCAGCATGTAAACCTGTCGATGCAAGTAAGTATATAACATTGACCATGTGATGGTGGAAGATGACCAACCAAGTAACTTAGCAAAGCAAGTGGATGGAGGTTTGCAAACTCCAATGGGCAAAGATGCATGCTGATGTATCTTGCTCTTTTGACAAGGGATACAAGAACGAACCCAATCTCCCACAACCTTATGGAGAGATGGCCAAACATAATGATCAGCAACCAAACAATGAGTAGCTGCTACACCAGGATGAAATAACTGATGAAGTTTGTCAAACACAAGATGATGAAGAGAATGTGGTACAATATGTCTAGGCTTAGAAGTGGAAATATCACACCGTTAACTAATGCCAGCACCTGGTATAGGAACCAGTTGAATCTTCAAAGATTCTGGACATTCTCTCAACACCTGTAAATCAACATCTGCATCCTGTGCATCTCTGAACTTATCCACTGCAATGAGATCTGTAGAAACTTCAACAACATGAAGATCTGACCTGGAAAGTGGATCAGCAACTACATTCGATGCTCAATCAATGTGTCGAATGTCAGTAGTTAAAAGCAGTGATAAAATTTAAGATGTCATGCTTCCCTCTGAGAATGGCAGTCGACACTAGTTGACATAGAATGAAATAGCGGTTTATGGTTGGTATACACGATGAAGTGTCGACCTTCCAAAAAGTAGCAAATATGCTTGATCGCTAGATAAATTGCCAACAATTCCCATCCAAAAGCACTATATCTTGTTTCTGGTGGTTTGAATTTCTTTGAAAGAACCCTAAGGGCCTCCATTCACAACCAACACACTGCTGGAGGACTGCTCCTACAGCTACATTGGAAGAATTTTAAATAATGCCACTTCAGAGTCAGGGTTAGGATCCAGATGTACCAACATTATGGCATTAGCCAAGGCATTTTTGATGTCCCTGAATTCATTATCAGATGACTCAGGCCACTGAATTGCTGCATTTTTAGGAGCTCTGCCAACCAACAAATCATTAAGTGGTCGCAAAAGCTCAGCACACTTTGGGACAAAACGGTGAAAGAAATTAACCAATCCTAAAAAATGGCAAAGTGAGCGTCATGATTCTGGTTGTGGAAACCATTGAATGGCCTGTACTTTCAGTGGCAAAAGGATAATGCCATCTGAAGTCATCCTATGTCCAAGAAAATCCAATGATGATGCCCCAATCCTGAACTTTGAAAGGTTCACTGTTAAGCCAAATTGACGCAACCATTCAAAGACTCATCTAAGAGCCTGCTTATGGACTTCATCATTAGCTCTTGCAACCAAAGAGTCATCTATATAGTTAGACACAAAGGGTAAGTCTCCCAAAACAGAGTCCATAAATCGCTGGAATGTCTGGGCAGCATTCCTTAACCCGAATAGCATCCTCAAATACTCAAATAACCCAAAAAATGTAATAACTGCTATTTTTGGTATATCATCTTAAGCAATTGGTATTTGATGGTATGCTTTCATTAAATTCAATTTAGTAAAAACCTTGGCCCCATGGAGTTGAGAGTTGAACTACATAAAGTGAGGTATAGGGTAGCGATTTGGAATAGTCCACACATTAAGAGCCCTAAAATCCCCAAAGATCCTCCAAGAATCTTATTTGGGGACCATATGCAGTGGACTTGACCATGGACTTGCAGATGGTCTGGCATAACTCATTTCCTGTGACGTCTGGAATTCCTTACTGGCAACTTTAGTACGTGTTGGATTCAAGCGCCTCATCCGAAAATGCACTGGTGGACAATGTGAAGTCATGATGTGGTGGTGAACACTGTGAGGTACTGCGACAGAAGCAGATTTTGGAGCTGGCCTCTTTCACAAAATTTGAATTTTATGACATTTCTTTTAGACGCTTTTGTAATTATTTTTGAATTATATGGCTTTTGCTTTTTGTGTCTGTATTCGTTTTGGCCTTTGCCACATTTATTGTAATGTGTGTTTTGGCTTTTGCCACAATTATTATTCTGTCTGTTTTGGCTTTTGCCTTTTTATTTCTGTGTTTGTCTTGGCTTTGCCACATTTATTCTTCTCTCTGTTTTGGCTTTTGCCACTTTTATTGTTATGTATGTTTTGGCTTTTGCCTTTTTATATGTCAGTTTTGGCTTTTGCCTTTATTTATATGTCTGTTTTGGCTTTTGCCTTTTTATTGTTATTACTTTTATTGGCCTTTTGCCCTTTTTATTGCCATCATGGTGGGATGGCCATTTACACCCCCACCATGGTGATGTGTCTTTCTGGGCCCTAATGACCTTTGTAGTTGATGGGCCCTAAAGCAACAACAAAACAAAACAATTGGATGGCGTGTGGTGGGTAAGCGAGGAGACATACTAACTCCATGAGGAGCGTTTGGCCTCCTTGATTACCCGTCGTGCATATGCCCATGCTCTGAGGTAGTTGACACGATTGGCATCAGTTGGACAAGACTGGAAGAGGCGAAATGAGCCTGTGCCAGCCCGAATCGCACTCCGACAGTCCTCTGTCCACCATGGCACCCGTTCTCATGGAGGGTTACACGAGCTCTGGGGGACAGATGCCAATGCTGCCCTGATCACCACCTCTGTGAAGTAGCTCACTAGATCATTAACCCTATTAAAATCACGCAGTGGGCGAAAGTGAATGTGACGAGCAAACTCTTCCCACTCTGCCCGACGCAAACACCATCGTGGTGGTTGTTGGGGCAATGCCCCACTTCCACTGCTACTCCTGATGGGGAAGTGGTCACTTCCCCCAGGGTCAGCCAGTAACAGAACCTCGCGCCAACCCAGGAGAGCAGATAGAGAGGTCGACACAGGAAAGACCCCCAGTGGCAGTCATCACATGTGTGGGGGCACCAGTGTTGAGGACAATGAGGCCATTGTGTGACACCCATTGTTCCACAAGGAGCCCTCGGGTGTTGCGACTGTCCGAGCCCCATTGGGGGTTATGGGCATTAAAATCTCCCATAATCAGAAAGGGTCTGGAAAGCTTAGCTGTGAGGGAGTCAAGGTCTGCCCATGGGATATCAATCCCAGGAGGCAGGTAGAGAGAACATAGAGTGGTGGGCACATTCAGTTGCAGTGAAACTGCCATGGCTTGGAGAGGCGTCTGCAAAGTAACTGGGGTGTGCATGCATCCATTCCGGATAAGGATTCCCACCCCTCCCACAGGGTGGTTTCCCTGCTGCTGGGTGTCTGCATACATCTTGTAGCCCTGTAACGAAGGTGGGGAATCACTACGGCAGAGGATCTCCTAGAGGGAGATGCAGATGGGGTTGTGCCGTGAGATCAGCATTGTGATCTCGTCCCTCTTGTGGGAAAATCCTCGACAGTTCCATTGAAGGAGATTTACCATTAGGTGGGCTTTGGAGGTTTATTTCTATTCCTCCCTTTTTTCCATCCTACAGCAGACAAGGGAGAGGTGCCTACAATTGGGTCTTCCTCCTCCATCTCAAAGGAAGAATCCCCATCATGTCCCAGTTGGGGCATGCTGCCACTCAGTGCCTTCTGCTGTTGGCCAAAGAGCTTGGGTGGACGAACCAAAGAAATGCGCCCCACTGTGGGGGCAGGAGGTGTCCCTGGTTTCTTCCCCCCCTCTCACCCATCACCACCGCTATGGAGGGGGCCAGCTGGGCTGTGCCAGGAAGAGGGCAGCTCAAAGCAGATGCCTCTGTTTGATGGGAGGCATCTGTGGCCTCCAAGGAGGCGACCATGAGGAAACCTCTGGCATGGGATCTGGATCTGTCTGACAGCCAATGCTAGCACAGACTTGAATCCCGTGGACCCTGCTGGCCTGAGAGGGCAAAAAACGGATGAGTGGGGGGAGTTGTGGAAGTATGTCCGTCTCGGTGCAGACAGATGACACAGCAGCCACCTTTGCAGCACCTGCATAGGACAAGCCATGACTTGGCGTTCCTGGCAAGTCTAGCAGCTGCTGCGCATCTTGAAAACTGATACCCTTCTTGACACGCAATTCCTGGATGGCACGTTCCTGTAACCAGGTGGGGCAATCTCGAGAAGAGGCGGGGTGGTTTTCCTTACAGTTGGTGCAATAAGGTGTAGTCTTACAAGGCTCGGGGAATTGTCTCCCTGCCCACAAGTGCCACACATGGCCCTGGCAGAACGGGAATTCTGGCAATGACCATACTTTTGGCACTTGAAGCAGTGAAGGGGGCTTGGAATGAAAGGCCATACTGGCAAGCAGAGGTAGCCGGCCCTGATGTATTCTGGCAACTTGGGCCTACCAAAGGTCAGCACCAAGGTGTCAGAGGGGTGGGATTCCCCATCCCTTCGAACCAAGGTGCGGCGGACAGCCACCACACCCTGGTCATTGAGCTCCTCCACTATGTTCTCCACTGACTCCCCACGTAGGTCGGGGCACCGCACCACACCTCTACTGGTGTAAGGGTGTGATGGGGTTCGACCACAATGGGGAAATCACCGAGTTTCTGCATTTTAAGCAATGCCTCAATCTGGTGAGGGACAGATGCCTCCACCAACAAGGTGCCATTGCGAAGCTTCTTGACCGAAGTCACGTCACCAGCAACGCCCATAAAGGCTTTGGCAATAAGGAAGGGCGACGCCTTCCCCAAAGCTGCACCATTCTCCCCAGATATGGAAATAAATCGGATAGGATAGGAAGAAGGGGTGGAAGATGATTTAACTGCACTTAAGGCCTCCTTAGATGCAGGTACATGCTTTGCATCGGCGGTGGAGCCCTGCACCTTAAGGCTGAGAGGTCATTGCCTCTTGTTTAGGGCAGGAGCCGATGCAGAAGAAGGCACAGAATCGTTCTGGGGTCCACACGGCTTACTGGGGGAACGTGGCCTCTTGCTTGGAGCACTACTCGTCTCCACAGGCTTAGCGGCAGTCGGCCCACTCAGTTGGGTGGAACCAAGGCCATTGTCTACAGGCTCAACACAAGAACAAGTCCAAGACAGAAAAGTAGAAGAAGAAGACAAAGGAGTGGGGTTATTTGATGAGGTCCCCAGCCTCAGTTTAAGAGTTGCCATAATTTGATTAAATTATGAAATTCGCTGCCCGCAGGCCTCACCCACCACGGAGCCCAACAAGGGGACGCCCATTCAGGTCGCCAAGGGTGCTCAGGCAGTATACCATCAGGGTGGCATAATCCCCGAGTACCGGACCATTGGCATCAGGGTTGACTGCCGGTCCACTTACAGTAACCCTAGGAGGCATAACCACTTATGCGCTCCTGGCCAATTGACCAAGACCAGGCTACTGCCTTGGCCTCCCATTTTCCCTGGAAGCTGTGGACAAAGTGATGTTTTGGAGACTGTGGGGCACAACCCTAGTCCCCGATATCTGTCAGCCAAAACACAAGTGTGAGGTGGCTCAGAGGCATCGCAGGGCATACGCCTCCTCAACCACCAGGATCTGCTTTTCCCAGGGGTGTGGGTCTCCACGCACAGCAAACACGCGGGTAGGCGTTTGTTTACGATCACCTCAGTAAGGAACCTACATCGACCGCGAACAAGTCAGACAGTTATCAAGTAACTGACACAGACAGGACCCGAACAACCACAATGATGGTATCATCATGTCCAGAACACAAGTCATGGGCAAAGACGATAGTGGTGTTGTCCAGTCAGGGGCAAGAAAAGGTCAAACCCCTGTAGTCGCCTCTTACGACATGCAGGTATGCAGTGTGCCTATTCTACCCCGGGCACACATGGTGAAGGAATTCTGGCCATGGCCATATCGTTGGCACTTGAAACGCCGAAGCAGGCTCAGTATAAATGGACGCACAGGCGAGCACAGGCAGCCAGCCATGATGTATTCTGGCACCTTGGGCCTAACAAAGGTCAGCACCAAGGTGTCAGATGAGTGGGATTCTCCGTCCCGTCAGACCGAGGTGTGGCGAACAGCCACCACACTCTGGTCCCTGAGCTCCTCCACTGTTTGCTCTTCTGATTCCCCACATAGGTCGGGGCACCTCACCACACCTCTACTGGTGTTTAAGGTGCGATGGGGTTCGACCACAACAGGGATATCACCGAGCTTCCGCAGTTTAGGTAGTGCCTCTATCTGGTGAGTGGCAGATGCCTCCACCAACAAGGTGCCATTGAGCAGATTTTTGACCGAAGTCACATCGCCGGCAATGTCCTTGATGGCTTTGGCAATAAGGAAGAGCGACGCCTTCCCCAAGGCTGCTCCATCCTCCCCGGAGATGGAAATAAACCGGGGAGAATGGGAAGAAGGTACGGATGGTGGTTTGACTGCACCTAAATTCTTAGATGCAGGAACATGCTGTGCATCGGCTTTGGAACCCTGCACCTTAAGGCTAAGAGGTCGTTGCCTCTTGTTAAGGGCAGGTGCTGATGCCATAGACGCCAGAGGTTCATTCCCTGATCCAGTTGACTTACTGGGGGAACGTGGCCACTTTGTTGGAGCAGTACATGTCTCCATCAGCTCAGTGGCAGCTGGCCCACTCAGTTGGGTGGGACCGAGCCTGCCATCTTCTGGCTAAACACAAGTCAATAAAACTAAAGAAGGGGGAGGGGTGGGGTTATTTGATTATGCCCCCAGCCTGGGTTTAAGAGTTGCTATAATTTTTAATAATTATGCGTTCACTGCCCGCAGGTCTTACCCACCATGGAGCCCAATGAGGGGACGCCCATTTGGGTCGCCGAGATTCCTCGGGCAGTATACCGTTAGGGCTGTATAATCCCCGAGTACCGGACCATTGGCATCGGGGTTGACTGCCGGTCCACTTACAGTCACCGTAGGAGGCATAACCACTTATGCACCCTCAGCTGATTGACCAAAACTGGGCTACTGCCTTGGCCTCCCGTTTTTCCTGGAAGCTGTGGCCAAAGTGATGTTTTGGAGACTGTGGGTCGCAACCCTAGTCCCCGATGTCTGTCAGCCACCTCACCAGTGTGGAGTGGCCAAGAGACATCGCAGGGCATACCCCTGCTCAACCACCAGGATCTGCTTTTCCCAGGGGTGTGGGTCTCCATGCATGGCAAACACACACATAGGCGTTTGTTTACAGTCACCTCAGTGAGGAGCCTACATCGACTGAGATCAAGTCAGTCATCCAGTAAAGGATGCAAGGACAATGACAACCACCATGATGGTATTGTCCTGTCCAGGCCACAAGTAATGGCCAATGATGATAGTGGTGTCATCCAATCAGGGGCAAGAAAAAGTCACCCCATTTTGTCGCCTCTTATGACATGCTGGTATGCAGTGTGCCTATTCTACCCCGTTCACACACAGGTATCGAAGCAGAGTCGGCATGTCCCAAAGGTCTGCATTGGTGACTTATTTGCTACATAAAGTAACAGATCCTTAGGCTTTCAAGATGCAGAATTAACTTTTGAGCATGGAAGAATACAAATTTCAGCCCCTGTGTCAACCAGAAATTTGAATTGTGTCACGCTATCTTTCACATAAAAGAGACGACTTATATTCTGGCCCCCATCAATCCTCATCTCTAAGAATGATGCACCCTGTCATTTTCTGTTGAATATGAACAGGGTTCATGGCATTAGTCGGCTTTGTCTCCAAAAGTTAGATGGTACCAACACCAATTTGCATGAGACCTATTGGTACCTCGGTTATTTTTCCATTTCTGGGACTGTGACCAAGGGTGCCTTATAGGTCCCCAATGCTGTGTACTCTGCTTTTGCACTGACAACAAGGAATCCAGTTTCGAAGTAAGATCATCCACCTTAGATGTGAGGCATTTGATGACATCATAGTCAAGTGAGTTTGAAGCATCAGCACTAGGCCGGGATGCAGTAGAAGAAATAGCTGAAATACTCTCTGGCAGGATAAATGCAGGGTCAATAACCTCAAACATTTTATCCGCCATCTCAGCTAATTTTTCGGCAGGGGTGGTCACATCCACTGTAGCCAAAACTACTCGAACCTGATGAGGCATCCTGGACATGAAAAGCTCTCGAACAATGGATGCATTCCCTGGAGATGTTGATGTCTCACCAGCAACTTGCTGCATCTTCCTTAAAAGTTGGGAGGGCTTCTTATCCCCCAATTGCTGATTAGTAAGCAACTGATGCAGCTTCTGTTGTTGGGATAGCAAACTTCGCTGGGTGATGGCTGACTTCAAGGTCTCATATACATTCATGGCTGGGGGTCGTAACACCAAATCATGGACATCCAAGATGATATCTGGTTGTAGAGCGTCTATGGTGAGGTCGAATTTTCTGTCATCTGATTTAATCTGTTAGACTTTAAAATGGTACTCAATAGTAGCAAACCAGATTTCTGGATCATGTCCCCAGAAAGCTGGAAGCTTGAGCAGTTTGCAATTTTGGTATGATGTGTTAATGGAGGAGCCTTCATCACCTGAAGAAGGTTGATTTGTAACTGAAGTTAATTCCTCAGAGGTCAGAGACATTGTAATAAATATCACCAATAAGAAATAAAAGTTCTTATATTTGATATGCACAAGTGTCCAAATATGTTATTTTTTAAAAAAAATGGGAATGTGTCACTAGAGTCCACTGACTGAAAAACTCCAAATTCCTCCTTGATCACCTCCAAAACCCCACACGTTCATTAAATAAATTGTAATAATCCCACTGGAGGGCTTCACGTCCAGGTCACCAATTGTGATGTGATGTGAAATATAATTTTGGCTGACGTTGTATAACGTCTTAAACGATTTTTACTTTGATACACGTTGTAGATTCAAACTCCAATTAAAAATAACTAATAACTTTTTAATAAACGATTCTTGAACTAACTGTATCAATTAATTAATAGAATTATAGATGAGAAGGAATAATCAATCAAACACCAAATGTTGTACCCTACCAGCTCAAATGCTTCACTTTCTAACTCACCATACGAAAATTGACAACTTCTAGGAAACTGTATCATTCCTTTTTTCAATTCAAAATTAGAATTGAAAATGCATGCAAATAGAACGTGCACCATGCACACGTGCAAGTTAACAAATGCATGTTCAAAATGCAATTGTAATTATTGCCTCAATATCGCTCACCACATAGGGAATGTGGTACTCCAAACAGAATTAGAATTATGTGCCAGATAACATGGCTGTAGCTCGAATAGATATTGAATAATTACAAAAAGAAAAATGAAGTTTTTCAATTGAAATCAATTGGAAAACACACTTTGTGCGATATTATCTCTTCTATACATCATTAAACTGAAAATTTTTGAAGGAATGTAGGGAATGTGGAAATACAATCATGTGCAAAACGGCATGATTGCAGCTTTAATAGAAATTTAGATATTGCGAAGAGAAAAATGAAGTTTTTCCATTTAAATCAGGGGGAAAACACTCTTTGTGTGATACTTTCTCTCCTATACACAATAGAACCATAAATTTTTGCCAAAATGTTGAGAATGTGGTACTCCAATCATTTGCCAAACGGCATGGCTGTAGCTTTAAAGAAATTGAGATATAGAAAAAAGAAAAATGATTTTTTCCTTTGAAATCAAAGGAAAAACACACTTTGTGCGATACCTCTCGTATACATGATAGAACTGTAAATTTTGTCTAGAGTGTAGGAAATGTGGTACTCAAATCCTCTGCAAAATGGCATGGCTGCGGCTTTAAAATAAATTGAAATATAGCAATAGGATAAATAATTTTTTCCATTGAAGTCAATAGGAAAACACACTTTGTGTGTTATTTTCTCTCTGATACAGGATTTAGCTGTAAATGTTGTCCACAATCATTGGAGCGCCAATCATTCGCAAAACGACATGGGTGTCGCTTTAATAGGAATCGAAATTGAAATTTTCTATTGAAATCAATAGGAAAACACACTTTCAGCGAAATTATCTCTCCTATACATCATAAAACTGTAAATTTTTGCCAGAATGTAGGGAATGTGGTACTTCAATAGTGGGCAAAACGTTTTGGCTGTAGGTATAATAGAAATTGAGATATAGCAAAAAGAATAATGGAGTTTTTCCATTGAAATCAATTGAAAACCACTTTCTGCGATATTTTCTCTCCTATTCATCATAGAACTGTAAATTTTTGCCAGATTGTTGGGAATGTGGTACTTCAATCATGTGCAAAGTGGCATGGCTGTAGCTTCAACATAAATTGAGATATAGCAAACCAAAAAATGAAGGTTTTCTATGGAATTCAATGGGAAAACACACTTTGTGCAATATTTTCCTTCCTATACAAAATCGAACTGTAAATATTTGCCAGAATGTTGGGAATGTGGTATCTAATCATATGCAAAACGGCATGGCTGCAGCAGTAATAGAAATTGAGACATAGCAAAAAGAAAAATGAAGTTTTTCGATTAAATTCCATGGGAAATCGCACTTTGTGCGTTTTTTCTCATATACATGATAAAACTGTAAATTTGGGAAAGAATGTCAGGAAGGTGGTACTCCAATCATGTGAAATTAGGCATGGGAAAACACGCTTTGTGTGACATTCTTTGCCTATACATAATAGAACCATACATTTTTCAAGAATGTTGAGAATGTGGTACACCAATCATTGTACAAAACGGCATGGCTGTAGCTTTAATAGAAATTGAAATATAGCAAAAAGAAAAATGGAGCTTTTCTATTGAAATCAATGTGAAAACACACTTCGTGTGAGATTTTCTCTCCTATACAAAATAGAATCAATTGAAAACCACTTTCTGCGATATTTTCTCTCCTATTCATCATAGAACTGTAAATTTTTGCCACATTGTTGGGAATGTGGTACTTCAATCGTGTACAAAGTGTCATGGCTGTAGCTTTAACATAAATTGAGATATAGCAAACCAAAAAATGAAGTTTTTCTATTGAATTCAATGGGAAAACACACTCTGTGCAATATTTTCTTTCCAACGTAAAATATAGCTGTAAATTGTTGCCGAAATGTTCGGACTGTGGTAACCCAATCATGTGAGAAATGGCATGGCTGCAGCTTTAATAGAAATTGAGGTATAGCAAAAATAAAAATGAAGTTTTTCGATTAAATTCAATGGGAAAGTGCACTTTGTGCGTTTTTTCTCATATACATGATAAAACTGTAAATTTGGGAAAGAATGTCAGGAAGGTGGTACTCCAATCATGTGAAATTAGGCATGGCTGTAGGTTTAATAGAAATTGAGTTATTCAAAAAGAAAAATGAAGTTTTTCCATTGAAATCAATGAGAAAATGCACTTTGTGTGATATTTTCTCTCCTTTATAAAATAGAACAGTAAATTTTCGCCAGAATGTTGGGAATGTGGTACTCCAATCATGTGCAAAGCATTGAGATATGGCAAGAAGACAAATGATGTTTTCTATTAAAATCAACGTTCTGTTTTGGTCCTAGACGGACCAAAACAGAGACAGTTTAGAGGAACACATTCCTCAGACATTATGAAATGAGCACTTTCCTCAAATAAGTACTTAATAAGAGAGTGCTTGAAATGCTTGCATGAAAGCATGCAGCAGTGCTCAGAGCAAGTAAAAATTGAAGTCCTGAGGGAATAAGGGAGGGCATTCCATGAAGGAAGGACTGTGGCAGGAAACGTGCACTTATGAAGATCATAATAAGGGACTGCAGGCTGAAAAAGGAAAGAACGTGCTTGATGTACAGAAGTGGAAGATTTAAAGTAGACTGAGATGTAGTGATATGGGTGAGCAGAGTAGGTAGGATATAAAGCGGGATACAATGAGGGGTAACTCGTGTAATATAATAACTTCTATAATTGGCAAAGAGGCCGAAGCTGGATCTTTGAAAGAGAAATTAGAAAGGGACAGGCAATGTGAATACATGGGAGGACTTTGGCATGAAATATCTACAGAAGTAACTTGTGGGATAATAGAGGTTTAGGCGTTTGAACAAGTACAGGAGTGAATTCAAAGAAGATATAAGGGAATTAAGGTGTTCACGAAAGGTAAAAGCCTTTTCAAAGAGAACCCCAAGGATTTGGACCGAGGAACAATATTCGTTACCAACTGAAGTAATGGTTTTTGGTAGAAACACAATTTTTTGGGTTTTGTCTAGATGAAGACTCATGTGTCTTGACTGGTACCAGTTAGACAGATGGGTAAGTAAATCAGATATCACAGGAGAAAGTGAGAACAGCAGACCAATAGGCACCTCAAGCCCAAAGAAATTATTATCAGCAAATGACCACAGCTCCCACAGGGCCCCAGGGCCGACCCCTGTGGCACACCCCTAAGTAACGTTATAGACAGGGCATGCCCATTTATCCTGGCAGTTCTACCCTCAAGGTAAGAAAGGAGAAATTGCCTTGCCCAGGGATTAAAGGACAGCTCACTGAAGCTGAGCCACAAGAAAGGCATGTTCGACAGAATCAAACGCCTTGGCTATGTCGGTCTTGAAAAGCAGAAAGGCATTCTCCCGAGCAAGGGCCAGGGCAACTGCAGTGTAGATCCCAAGTATTGGGAATTTGACTTAAGAACATGGACTGGAACTCTATTGAGAGTTAGGCAGGGCAGCCAGAAGATCGTCTCATGTAAGATCATAGAGCCACCCCTCAAGAAATTTTGCAAGAGGGGGAAGGATTGCAATGGGTCTGTATTTGGAAGGGTCGCTTTGCAATCCCCCTTTAAATATAGGGACAATGAAATCAGTTTTCCAAATAGGTCGGATTTTGCCTTGAGCAATGCAGGTATTAAATGTATGGAGAACAAGGGACACACTACGGGTATCCATCAGTTTAAGTACAGAAGCAGGAATACCATTAGGACTAGGAGAGGCCCAGGCGTTGCAACATTGGAGGTAGAGAAGAAGCTGGGAAAGACCAAGTATAGGAGGTGAACAGGAGTACAAGAGCAAGCAAGAATAAATGACGGGGAGGGGCTGGTTGATTCAAAGGGTTGGCAAGAAGAGAGAGAATGGAGGGAATAAGTTCAGGGGGGGACATGGGTAGAAGAATAGGTCAACTGGCGAACCAGTGCCCAAAGAAATCGATTGGCCATAGCAGGGTGAACAGATGAAAGTTTCGTGCACCTAACAGCAGATTTGAACATTTTACTAGAGGATGAAAAGAGAGTATAATCAGTGGGATCGTTAGAGTGCTTCCAGCACCAGTGTGAATCGGAACAGGTGTTCCTGAGAATGGAGAGAAATTTTTGTTGTTTGTTGGAGTTTAAGGTCCCGTCAACTACAAGGTTATTAGAAACCCGTCCACTGTATAGCTCTAATGCATATTCTGCACAGACACTACACTAATGCAACGATTATTGGGTATTAGCAGTACCCAGCTTTCCCGAGCGACCACCCATGTCAGTACTAACTGGGCTTGCGTTGCTAACTTCAGTGATCAGACGAGAACTGGTGTGTCCAACGCAACTCACCGCTCATGGAGAGAAAAGTGCACCACCATGGCTTGGGAAGAAACTGGGAGAAAGCAGGGGAAGGGGGAGATGGTGGTGGAAAGGAGGTGGTGGGGCAGACAATGGTCGGTTGAAGATCAAGGGTACCGAGCAAATCGTGTACGTGGCTGGAAGTTCTGGAATGCTTGAGGAAGTTAATATTAAAGTCACCAGAAATAACGTGGTGAGAACAGGAACCAATGTTGGCAGAGACAAATGTAAAAAATGCTCAATAGGATAATAGGAGGGCCTGTAGATGACCAAATGGAGAGATTTGGATGGCCCAGCACTACACACAGGGCTTGGGTCCCTTCAATAGAGAAACACAGGATTGTAGTGATTATGAGGGATTGATTAACATGGAGGGCAACTCGACCGCCTTGGGTGTTGTGATTGGACCGGATGGGTATGAAGCCAGGCAGATGGATAAGTAAGTAAGGAACATTAGGATGCAGCCATGTCTCAGTGACTGCAATAAGAGAAGGTTGAAATTTGCGGCAGTATAATGAAAGAAGGTCAACCTTCAGAAGCAAGGAGTGTATGATACATGAAAAAAATTGTAAAAGAGTATTCACAAAGCGATCCTAGTCATAGCTCCTGGGACGGAGAAGGATCGGCAACTAGTAACAGGTCCACAAGGACAGGGTTCTTTCCTCTAAAAGGACATGCAAAGATTCTGGAAGGCCAAGAAGATGACCCGGAGATTACACAGTCATTCGATTTCCCCACATGCACAAACACAGATCTGGAGGTGGAGCCAGACTTTGTGACCCACCTTCCACAATCAATAACTTGATGACCACATTCCTCTAAAATGGCTGAAATCGCTGGAACTGTAGCACATGCAGACACATTAGACAGGATTACTCGTTCAGTATCCATAGAGGGAACATTAGCCAAGGATTGGCTAGTGGCCTTGCAGGACCCCAAAACACCTACTGGTCTAACATTGACCATGGGAGTAGGGGAAACTGCTGAAGTGGAGGTGGTTCCGGTGGGCCTGCCTCTAGCAATAGGAGATGAATAGGGCATGGCCTCAGGATGAGAGATAGGAGGCTTAGTGACCTTACTGGATTTAGTAACACTTGCATATGTATTAATTTGAGAGCTGGACTCAGTGAGGGCAACAGCAGGGGCTGGAAAACAGGTGCAGGAACAGCACTCTGGAATCTAGGTTGGCGTTTCCACCACACAGCAACAAATTGAGTGGAAACTTCATCTGGTACCACTTCCTGTGAAACTGGTATACTTGGAGTCACAGGAACTTCCTCAGATTCCCTATTTGAACTATTAAAGGAATGTGAGGCATGTGACCTTGAATTGTTATTGATAGTTTTACACACCTTTTCAAACCAGACTTAATAGTTGAAATTAGATTATCAAAATTAGCTTTAGAACTTGCGATTAGAGCAATCCTTTTACTTGTAATTATAGGTTGACCATCCCTTTGGCAAAGAACACTAGGCCCAAAATCACAATTGGATGCACCATCGACGAATTTATAACTGCACAATTAAACACCACTCATTGAACCAAGAAATCACTAAACATAGACACATTAGTGTCATTCAAAGGCGAACTGTACTTGATAAGAAAAGAGGCAACAGAAAGTGAGATTAACTCCAGCTCATCTCTCAATGCATAGAGGAGAGGAGGCACGTCATCCATTGACATCATCTTGCAATGTGCAAAACAGCATGGCTGTAGTTTTAATAGAAATTAAGATATAGAAAAAAACTAGAGTTTTTCTATTGAAATCAATGCGAAAACACACTTTGTACAATATTTTCTCTCTTACACATAATAGAACCATAATTTTTTGCAGATTGTTGGGAATGTGGTACACCAATCATGTGCAAAACAGCATGGCTGCAGCTTTCTAGAAATTGAGATATAGCAAAGGAAAAATGAAATTTTTTTATTGAAATCAATAGCAAAACACACTTTGTGTGATATTTTCTTTTCCATACATAATAGAACCATAAATGTTTGCCAGAATGCTGGGAATGTGCTACTCCAATCATGTGCAAAGTGGCAAGGCTGAAGCTTTAATTGAAATTGAGATATTGCAAGAGGAAAAATGAAGTTTTTCCATTGCAATCAGTGGGAAAACACACTTTGTACGATATCTTCTCTCCTATACATAATAGAACCATAAATTTTTCCCAGAATGTAGGGAATGTGAGACTCCAATCAAACGCAAAACGGAATGGCTGTAGCTTTAATTGAAATTGAGATATATCAAAAAGAGAACTGATGTTTTTCCATTGAAATCAATGGGAAAACACACATTGTGCGTTTTCTCTCCTATACAGGATAGAACTGTGAATGTATGGCAGAATGTTGGGAATATAGTACTCCAATCATTTTCAAAATGGCATGGCTGTAGCTTTAATGAAAAATTGTGATACAGCAATAAGAAAAATGGAGTTTTTCCATTGAAATCAATGCGAAAACACAATTTGTGCGATATTTTCTCTCCAATATAAAATTGAACTGTAAATCTTTGCCAAAAAGTTGGGATTGTGGTATTCCAATCATCTGCAAAACGGCATGGCTGTAGCTTTGAAAGAAATTGAGATATTGAAGAATGAAAAATCAAGTTTTTCCATTGAAATCAATGCAAAAGCAAACATTGTGTGTTATTTTCTCTCCTATACGTGATAGAACTGTAAATTTTAGGCAGAATGTAGAGAATGTGGTACTCTAATCATGTACAAAACGGCATGGCAGTAGCTTTAATAGAAATTGAGGTATAGCAAAAAAAATTAAGTTTTTCTATTATAATCAATGGGAAAACACAATTTGTGCATTTTCTCATGATAGACCAATAAATTTTGGCTAGAACATAGGGAATGTGGTACTCCAATCATGTGCATAATTGCATGGCTGTATTTTTAACAGAAATTGAGATATAACAAAAAGAATAATGAAGTTTTCCAGTAGATTTAAAGGGAAAACACACTTTGTGCGATATTTTTTTTAAAATACATAATAGAATCATAATTTTTTACCAAAATGTTGGGAATTTGGTACTCAAATTATGTGCAAAAATGGCATGGGTATAGCTTTAATAGAAATTGAGATATAACATATAGAAAGTTGAAGTTTTTCCATTGAAATCAATGGAAAAACACACTTTTTCCGTTTTCTATCCTATGCATGATAGAACTGCAGATTTTGGCTAAAATGTAGGGAATATGGTATTCCAATCATGTGCAAAATGGCATCACTACAGCTTTAATAGAAATTGAGATATAGCAGAAAGAAAAATGAAGTTTTTCCATTTAAATCACTCAGAAAACACACTTTGTGTGATATTTACTTTTCCATACATAGTAGAACCATAAATTTTTGCCAGAATGTTGGGAATGTGGTACTCCAATTATTTGCAAAGCGGCCTTGCTGTAGCTTTAAAAGAAATTGAAATATAGGAAATCGAAAAATGGAGTTTTATCATTGAAATGAATGGGAAATCGCACTTTGTGCCATATTTTCTATCCTATACATCAAATAACTGTAAATTTTTACCAGAATGTAGGGAATGTGGTTCTCCAATGAAATATGGAACGGCGTGGCTTTAGCTTTAATAGAAATTGAGATATTGAAAAACAAATGAAGTTTGTCCATTCAAATCAATGGGAAAACACACTTTCTGCTTCATTTTCATTCCTATTCGGTATAAAAAAAGTAAATTTTTCCTAGAATGTAAGGAATGGGAAAACACACTATTTGTGTTATTTTGTCTGCTATGCATTACCAAACTTTAAATTTTGGCTAGAATATAGGGAATGTGGTACTTCAATCATGTGCAAAACGGAATGGCTGTAGCTTTATAAGAAATTGAGATGTTGCAAAAAAATGAAGTTTTTCCATTGAAGTCAATTTTAAAACACACTTTGTGCATTATTTTCTCTCCTACACATCATAGAACTGTAAGTTGTTCCCAGAATGTAGGGAATGTGGTACTCCATTCATGTGCAAAATGGCTTGGAAGTAGCTTTAATAGAAATTGAGATATATAAAAACGATTGAGTTTTCCATTGAAATCTTTGGAAAAACACACTTTGTCCATTATTTTCTCTCCTATACATCCGAGAACTGCAATTTTTTCCCAGTGGTGCTTCATGAATGTGCAAAACGGCATTGTTGTAGCTTTTATTGAATTTGTGAAAATGAATCATCCATTTGTCATGCATACTCATTAAGACAAAAACTGATTTCTGTTGAGTTTGAGACCTTTTTTGCATTACTTTTGTTTTGTTGAATTTCTCCACTCCTAAAAAAACCACACGTGTAGAACTTGGCCAGTACATGAAAAGGTTGCTATTTTACACTGTCCTTCAGTTTCAAAGCTGTATCTTTAATCAAAATTGAAATACAGCAACATTGAAGTTTTTCTATTCAAATGCAATGGGAAATTTTCTCTCCTATACATCCCAGAACTGCAAAATCTTTTACAGCATGTAGGTAAAGTGGTACTCCATGGCCATGCAAAGCGGAATGGTTGTAGCCTTAAAAGAATTTGAGCATGAAACCCATGTATTTCCCATGCATTGTAATTGAGACAAAAATGATTTCTGGCGATTTTGAACACTTTCACATTACACATGTTTTATCTAATTTCTACATTTCTGTCAAAGCCACACGTGAAAAACTTGGGCAGCACATGAAAAAGTCAGTATTTTACACATTCATTCAAGTTTCAAACCTGTATGTTTAATGTAAATTGAGATATTGCAAAAACGAATTTGTTCCTTTTAAAGGCATGGGGAAAACATACATTAAGCATTATTTTCCCTCCTTATTATAACTGCAAATTTTTGCCAGAATGTAGAGAAATTTTTACTTCATCCCTGTGCAAAACGGCATGGCTTGAGCTTTTATAGAGTTTGAGAAAATGCACCACCTCATTGAGACCAATAGTGATTTCTGGCGATTTTGAGCACTTTTTGCATTGCAAACGTTTTGTCGAATTTCTGCACTTCTATCAAAACCACTCATGTGAAACATGGCCAGTACATGAAAAAGGTCAGTAATTCTTGCTTCCCATAAGTTTCAAAGCTGTATCTTCAATATAAATTGAAATCCTGCAAAAACGAAGTTTTTCCATTGAAAACCAATGTGCAAAAAACACTTTGTGCATTATTTTCTTTCTTATACATCACAGAAATGCGAATTTTTGCCAGAATGTACAGAAAGTGGTACTACATGACTGTGCATGAATTAAGGTTTTATGGAATTTGAGAAAATGAACCATCTATTTACAGTGCATAATCATTGTGACAAAAAGGGATTTCTGGTTATTTTGAGGACATTGGCTGTAGTATGGCATGGCTGTAGCTTTAACAGAAATTGAGATATTGCAAAAAGAGCATCCCATTGAAGAGCATGAGAAAGCACTGTTTGTGCATTAGTTTCTTTTGTATGCATCTCAAAACTGTAATTTTTGCCAGAATGTAGAGAATGTGATACTTCATTCATGTGCAAAACGGCATGGCTGTAAGTTTGTGATGCATTCTCATTGAGCCAAAAAGTCAATTTCAGTGGTTTCCAACTCCTTTTGAGATTGCACACGTTTTGTTCAATTTCTCCACTTCTATCAAAAACTCACATTTAAATCATTGCCAGTACATGAAAAATTGGGTATTTTATGCTATTCTTAAGATTCAAACCAATATCTGAAATAGAAAGTGAGAAATTGCAAAACCAGGTGTTCTTCAATTGAAAGGAATGGGTAAACAGCATTACTCCATTTTCTCTCCCCTGTTCATCACAGGAAAAAATTCTTGACAAAATGCTGAGAGTGTGGTGCTCTATGTGGTTGTCAAACGGCAGGGAAAATTGAAATAAGAACAAATTCCTAGCGATTCCTGTCCATTTTATGGTACATATGTTTTTTTTTTTCAATTCCACACGTGTAAATATTTGCCAGGTCATGAAAACTTCAAATCTGAAGCTTTAATAGGAATTGAAAATGTCATGTTCTGCCATTGAAAAGCGAGGGAAAAATAACAGCTTGTGCATTTTCTCCCTCTTAAGCATAACAGAATGATAAAACCTTCCCAGAATGTGGCAAGGGTGGAACTCCATACACTTCAAAATGTTCATGGCTGTAGTTTTAATAGAAATTTAGAAAATGCATAAACTATTTTCTATGCATCTAACTGAGGCAAAATGAGATTTGCAGCGATTTCTATCACTTTTGACAATACAAATCTCTTGTCAAATTTCTACACTTATATAGAAACTGCACATGTTCATCTCATTCAGTACATGAAAAGCTTCATATTTCACATTTCCCTGTTTTCAAAGCTGTACACTTAATAGAAGTTTATAAATTGCAAGAAGCAAACTGTTTTATCAAAAAGTTTTTGCAATGCTTCTCCCCTGTTTCTCCCCTATTGTAGTTTATTGAAATTTGTGTAGTGAGAGCAATTAGCAGAGGACCAACAGATAAGCCCATAAATAATTGATGGCTTCATTGGATTTCTAAATGATAAAGCTTGTAAAGTAGGAAAGAGTTGAATACCCTTCATACAACTAAGAGTAGTATATATCGTGATAATTTGAAGATAAAGGTTGAGATGATGCAAGTGAAAAGTTAGCTTATGGTCCATAGTCACTCACAAATCTTTAAACCCCATGCACCTTGGAATTATTAAACCATCCATAAAGGCATAATAATAAACCAACGGATGACATGCCCAGCAATAGGACATATAAGTGCAATCTTTGTACGTTACAGTAAGAAAGCTTAATACATGGGGAAAGTAACATTAAGTTGTGCTAGAATTGGGGTGGTCCTCTGGCCCTTAATTGACAGTGGATGCAAGCTCCATGCCCTCATACACTTCATCAGGTTCAATTATTGGCAGTTTTAAGATCAGGCTATCATTGCTTTAGTAGAGAATTAGATGGCCATAAGTCTGTAGCTAGTAAAGTGTCAGGATCACTACCATCTTAGCTGAAAAATAGAAATTTAGAAAATGCAAAAATCCTGTTCTTTCATTGAAAAGCATTGCAAAGCAGAGTTTTTGCATTTTCCTCTCTCTTGTATGTCACACAAGGAGGGGAAATGGTGGTATTTTATGCAGTTGCCAAACCTAATTACTGTAGTTTAAAAGAAATTGAGAATATGCAAAATCTACTTGCCATCCATAATCATTCAGGCAAAGTGATTTCTAGTGATTTCAAGCTGATTTTGCATTACACATGCTTTATGGAATTTCTCCATTTCTCACAAAACCATGCATGAATATCACTGGCGGTACATAAAATGTGTCAGTATGTTACACATTTCCCATGTTGGGAGCTGTATCTACAATAAAAATAGACAAATTGCAAAAAAACGTGCTCTTCCTTTGAAAAGCATCAGAAAGCAGTTTGTTTGCTTTTTTCACATTTATAAATCGCAGAATGATAAATTCCTTCCAGAATGCAGGTAGTGTGGTACTCTGTAAGTTTGAAAATCAGAATCACTGTATCTTTAATAGAAATTTCAACATTGCAAAACCTGGGTGGCAAATGGTGATTTTGTGCAATTTCCAGCACATTTTTTTGTTACATATATTATGTCGAATTTCTGCACTTCTAAAGAGTACACACATGTAAATCTCTAATGGTAGATAAAGAAGAATTGAGAGTTTTTCACATTCCCTAACTTTCAAAGCTGTACCTTTATTAGAAATTCAGGAATTACAAAAAACACCTTTCAGTGAAAAGCATCAGAAAACTGAGTTTCTGTGTTTTTCTTCTCTCCTAAACATTTCAGAAGAACAAATCCTAGTGAGAATGTGAAGAGGGTGGCACTCTATATGGATGCAAATGGCTTGGCTGCAGCTTTAATAGAAATAGCAAAATTGCAAAATCCTATTTTCTGTGCATACTCTGATGCAAAAAGTGATTTCTTCCAATTCCCATCACTTTTAGACATTCCACATGTTTCTCCACTTCCATCAATAATAAATGTTTAAAATTATACAGGTAAACATGAAAACGTCTGCATTTCATTGTTGTCCTATGTTTTAATACAAATTCAGAAATTCCTGTAATGATTATCTTCCATTGATAAGCTATACACCATAGAATGATAACTGTTTCCCAGAAGATAAGAAGGCATGTTAGAAATTCAAACAATGCAAAACACGTTTCCATGCTGACTTCTTGTGACAAAAAGTGATTTCTAGCAATTTTCTGCACTTTTTGTCATTACACATGTCATACTTTATGCTTCAGGAAAGTGGCATAGGTGTAGCTATGATGGAGATTAAAAAAAATAAAACAAATTTCCCATACATAAACATGAAGAGAAAAGGCTAAACATTTCAAGGAACATAAATTTCACTCATTACAATTCTTCTCCAACATTTCCCCACTACAATGGCACAATGAATGAAGTATGTGAATGATTGCCAGTTAGTAAGAATATCAGGATTTCAAATTAATAGAAAGCTTTCAACCTGAATCTTTAATGTACCATAAGAATATTAAAAAAACATTATGATTTTCACCAAAAATTATGTGAAAAGTTAAATTTTTCTTGCATTTCACAACTGTACATCAGAGAAGGTAAATACATTGCCAGAATGTAAACACTGTTGTATTCCTTTCTGTAGCAAAGTGGCATAGCTGTTATGGCTGTTTGGCTTATTTCCCAATCTGTTATCATAGACTGTTATAGCTGCTTGGCTTATTCCCTAACCCACTATCATTACATAGCATATCAAACCAGAGTCCCCACACCTTCTCATACAGTCCAAATGTGATATTTTTTCAAAATTCCAGCACTTTTAGTCAAGTCGTTTCATTTATACATTTCACTACTTTTTTCAATGCAGTGCAATATTATTACAAAGTTTCAAACCACCTACTTTAGTAGAAAGTGTGAAATTTGAGAAAAAAATGTTTTTGCCTTGAATTTTGCTTTGAAGATCCCTTCTAGAATGCATACAATGTCAAAGTTCATGCATTTGAAAAGCGGTATTGCTATTGCTTCAACACAAACAAATTGCAAGACACATTTCCCATTCATAGACATAGAGAGAAACGGTGAGGTTTTTAAATTTCCAGAACTTATAATCATTTCACACGTTTTCTTGCATCTCTCCACTGCTAACAAAACGATGTGTTACAGTGCTTTGTTGTTGGTGAAAATTTTGAAATTTCCCATTATTAGAGTTTCAAACATTTTGATTAAACACAAAGCGAGAGTTTTGAAACTAAGGTGATTTCTGTCTGGAAACCGATATAAAAATTAACATTTCACATAATTTTTTCTGCTGTGCATCAGAGTGTGCTAACTTTTTGCCAGAATGAATAGGAAGCAATATTCCACACAGTTTCACAGTGGTATATGTGTGGCATAAATAGAAATGAAAAACTGTCAAATGCAATTGCCAGACTTGCTCATTCAGGCAAAATGTGATATTTTTCAATTTCCAGTGCTTCTAGTCTTTGCACTCATTTTGCCACATTTCTCCACTTCTGTCAACACGATGCATCTAAATATTTCGCAGTAAGGAAACATGCCAGGATTTAACATTATTAGTCATTTTTAAACCCATATCTTTTACACAAAATAGTAATTATTCCTAATTAGATTTTTTTGGAATGCTTCACCAATAATGGGATGAAGTTTCCTCATAATTGATTTAAGCCTCATTGACTCATTGCATAGTAGGGAGAATTTTCAACTTACAAATGACTTTGTACTGCACTATTGATCTATGCCTTCAAATGCATACCAATGAAGATGAATTCCATGAAAATAGTGAAATTCGTTTGCTTTTACAGGTAGTCATTGACTAACGACCTTTGTAACATAGGAGTGTTTGACTCTGATCAATTTGGTCAGCTGGCATTGGTAAGCTGATGACCCATAACCAATCAGCAGTGATGAAAATTAATATTTGCAATTTGGTATCATATTTTTCAAACTAATCATCAACATCACACTATTCCCCAGCCCATCTGGGTCAGGTCTGTGAATTCCATTCCTGCATCCCTAACTATCTGCAACAGGCCCCAGTTCACCTCTCACACAATGATGGCCATGTGTACCACCTGTTCTGGGTTGGACTCTCTTTGCAATGTTTAAATGGTATAAAATATACAATAATAATGAAAGGAAAGCAGTTCAGTGCTAGAAATTTCAAGCAGATGTCTGCATTGATGATCTGCTGAAAGGAGTAAGAGAATGGGCCCTTCATTGCTTGATATTTGCTGATGTTGGAAAGGTGTTGGAGTCTAAACGGAGGCATGGTTGAATGTCTGCTTGCCTTTTAGCCAGGGGATGGAGAAGGGTGTGGTGATGATGATAACATGTATAGTATTGCACACATAGCTTCTCAACTTACAAGCAAATCATGTTATGACTGGACTGTTGGAAACAATTGTGGTCATAACTGATTGACTACCTGTAATTGCTAGCCAAATTTATATATCAATTGGCATAATTAGGCTCAAAGTGAGAGTAATATCTGAAATACTGGAATGGAAATTTATTAAACTAAAATCATTTTGGGTGTAAACCATTTGAGTATTGAATTTTGCACAACAGTAATTGTGTAACTAAGGTAAAATGATATAAATTCAATAAAAAATAAAAGTTAAAATTTGAAGAAAAAATGGGCTTGTTGTCAACAGTTGTGGCACATTTGGAACTTCAATTTTATCTGGTAACCACAGTTAAGCATTGTTGGGAAACATCACTATTTTCTATACTCAGTCACTTTTCATTACATTGTAACCTTTGTTCAATATTATGGTTTCTGATTAATAATGAATATAAGTTGCAACTTGGGGATCAGTCAAAGTTTATCTAACAGAGGGTTTAATACAAAACATGAGAACATATTCTGTTTTACAATATGTTGTTTGATAAAATGCATTTCATATATAAAATACTATAATTTTAGTTTTTCACATAATTCTTAACATACACAAATTCTTTTGGCAATAATTGAATAAAGAGTCGCCTTTCTAGTATCATTCTATAATCTTATTTCCCAAAAATTTCTGGGAAAATTTCCATACTTGACATTACCAATTGATAGATAGATGAGTATTGGATAGTGTTTATTAACATATGGTTACAGGCAAATATGCATATGCTAATATTAACTGACGTTTATCTTCAATGGCATTGAGCAAGTTGCTTCTCCAAATTTTCTTCATCTACTCATTGCTTAATAGAGAGTGCCAGTAATATGCAAATAAAATTGATGATAACATCAGACGCCAGTTTTGGTTTTCAGTCCATATGTGCCTCTAAGTCTTGTAATGAATTACACTCTGCTTGGGAAACTACTAAACATGACAATGGGTTATTGATGAATTCAAAAGAGCCTTGCAATCTCCCTGCTGAAATGTATACAATTGAGAAATCTTTCAGGGAGTGAATATTTTGTAGGTGGCAGCCAAAATAGCTGTATCTCAAAATCTTATATATTACTTGTCCTCTGTTTGTTTGAGAAGTCAACCAACGACAAAGAGTTCTTAATTGCAACTTGCACCATCAATTAAGTTTTTTTATTTGAAAGTCTCATTGTACAACTCCTGCCACTTAAGGTTACATTCTCATTCCACAGATTGTATGCTATTCAAAACTGATAAAATTTAACTTTATTTGGTAGCAAATCCTTTGCATGTTTCTTATGGTATGATTGAGATGAAGCTGAAAGATGAAATGAAAAGATGTTTATTTATCTTATGTCACATAAATTTAGAGTAGAGTTGATTTTGGTTTCCTATTTGCATCTATTAATAGCAGGTGGGCATTTTGAATAGTGGATGTTACAGAGTACACCTATAAATAAGGGGTGAATCTTGGAGGAATCATACACCACTAAAGCAAGAACAGTGGAAGACAAGAGGGCTACTTCAATTTGTGCATCAATATATTATATTTATAGTAATGTTGAATAAACACATTAAAAAGTAGAAGTCAAATTTAAGGATGGATATTTTTCAAAGGTCATGCAAAGGTTATTTATCAAGCATTACATATATTTTTGTAGAGCTTAGTTGTGTATCACCATCCAATGCAAACAGGTGAAGCCTTAAAATAGTGCCAGGAGCTGGTGAAATCTATAAATATTGGGGAGTCATGGAGGAGTTAGATAATCCACACTACAGCAATAGGAGGATAAAATATCACACTCAAACACATAAGATGGAATGTGAAAAATAAAGATCCCCACTGTGTCAGCCTCTTGAACAAAACTGTATACAGTAAATTATCATTGCCTTTTATATAATATATCAAAATGTTGAGCACTTGAATTTCATCATAAGGTATGTATAGTATTAATAATATGACATAAACTTATTAAGGAAGTATTCCAGGTTCAAAACACCTGATCTCAACTCATCACTGCTATTAGGCAGCATTGTGCAAGGGGTAGTTCTAAGATGGGTGACAACATTTGCATTATTACACTGGCAAAAACATAATCAACAAATTCAAGTGCTAAAATTTCTGATATTTTAATTAAGAGGCAATGATCACTTAAATTATAGAATGTTATACCAGTGGCCTACTCTTTGGGGATTCTCACTTTTTGTTTTCAATATTTAATCACAAACATATTTTTTCCTATAGTGAAGATTACTTTGCATAATTTCTCTTACCTGCCCACCCTTATATTTCTAGTTATCTCCTCCCCCATAAACTTTCAGAAAAGCCAAATTTCTTTTCATAGATGTAAAATGCCAAATCAACTAATTGCTGCAGAGAAGGCATTTAATCCCATACACCAGTTACATTCCAGTGATGTGAGCAAATTGCCAACAGTGCTCCTAACCCAAAATCCAGGAAAGATTCATAATTATTATTATGAAATTATTCTGATGGATGAGAATTAAAATACTCCAAAGCCTGTCTAATAACATGTGCAAAATAAAGAACCAATTGGTAATATGCAATGAAACAATGCTGTAAAATTCATATACAGTAGAACTCCAATTTTCCGAACTCCTATCATCCGAATCGCCAATTATCCGAATCACTTTCAGAATTTCAGAAAAAACAATTATGAGGAAACGTACTGCGATTTTCAAAACAATGCGCTACTTGGCTGCCTGAAAGCAGATCCTGACAGTCAAACAGCTTACTTTGACTGAGATGTTCAGCAAGCAATGACTTCCATTTACAGTATGGTACACGTACACGTCCCATTTTCTCCCATTTAGGCCCTTTTTTCGGAAAAAAATCCAATTATCCGAATTGATTCGGATAATTGGAGTTCTACTGTATGCAGAATCCTTCTCCTTGGTAATAATGGAGGCAATGATGACTTAATATATCTCTAGATATCTGTAGAAATTTTACTCCCTGATAAATTACTTATGTGTACATTAGGAGTAAAGTGTATAAGAGGCTGGTTTAGAACCTGCAACCAGATATACCAGATACATCCCAATGATGCCAAGAAGATAACAACAGTGCTCTTTATACTAAATCCAGGTAAGATTCATAACTATTGTAGGAAACATTATGTTAGATAACAATTAACAATCTTTAATGTTTTTCCAATCAGGTTTTTAATTTAAAACACTATTGATAATGTGCAATGAATAAATGTTGCAAAATTCACAAATGTAGAATCATTCACCTTAGTAATAATGGAGTGTGTGAATAAAAAAGTGCCGTACTTATATGTCAGTTCTTATGATTATTTGGTTGGGTGATAGCTGCTGAAAATTCACTCCCTTATAAATAACTAATGTGTTCATTAATATTAACGACTGTGAGAGGCTGGATCAGAATCTGCAACAACACCACCCCAGGATTAGTATTGTGACCCCAAGAATAGGCTATTACATTGCCATTCTAAGTGGCACATAGGAGCTATGAAGTAAAACTGATATCATGTGTTAAATACAGCAGTATTTGCACATTCCTGAGCTTTCTGTACTATGCAAAAATCACCAATTCACTCACTCATTGGGTCCGCATTGTTAACATTCCCTGAAATTCAATTATTTGATTATTGCACAAATCACTTTTGTGTTTGTGAAGAATTTTGTGAAATAAATAATTGCTGTATATTTCTATTTACATGCATCTTTTTCAAACAAAGCACCATAATGCAATATTGGAAATCGATCTGTGTATTTTCACCTTTTACAATGATGTAACAACATTCCTTTTAGGAATACGGCTTTCTAATTAATAGCAATGTACTGATTTCAATGTGTTATCACCATTTGGAAATCGATCTGTGGATTTAAACCCTTTACTATGATGTAACAGCATTCACTTTAGGAATACAGCATTCTCAAAAACAAAACAATTTCCACACAACAAAGTGTAATCTCCATTCATCCCCATTGAAGTAAAAAACTGTAACAGTTTTATGATGTTGATGTTGATAGCAACAGGAATTTCTAAGTGGTCACCCAACTCAGTGCTACACTGGCCCAATGTTACATAACTACAGTGACCAGATTAGAACTGGTACTTTCAACATGTCATGACCATTGGGAAATACCTTGTCTTTAAACTGCAATTTGACTGCTGTTTCTTAATGAATCATATATTACTACAACTACAAAATCCTTATCAATGAGTGCACAACTTTCTTATATTTAAAATAAGAGACAACTACGATTTAAATTATAGAATGTTATGCAAATGGCCAACTCTTTGCCGATTCTAACTTTTTGTTTTCAACAATTCATCACATATTTATTACTATGGTGAAGATTACTACATGGAACTTCTGCTCCCCATTTACTATTATATTTCTAGTAATCCCCTCCCAAGTACCTTTCAAAACAGCCCAAAATCTTTCTGTGGGTGTAAATTACCAAATTGACTAATTACTATAGAGAATGCATTTAGTCCAATATACATGTTAAATCCCATTGATACCCACAAGAATCTAATAGTACACTTCATAGTAAATCAAGGTGAGCTACATCAGTATTGTGTAGAAAATATGATGTTACATAGGAATAAGATACTCCAAACCTTTTCCAATAAGATTTTTAAATTAAAGAACTATTGATAATATGCAACGGATAATGTGTGTGAACAAAAAAAGTGCAGTACTTATATGTTAGTTTTTGAGATGCAGATTTGGAAGGGTGAAAGCTGCCAAATATTCACTCCCTGATAAATAACTTACATGTACATTAAGAGAAAAGACTGTGTAAAGCTTGTTCAGAACCTGCAATAACACCATCCCAAGAATAGTATGAGCCAAAGCACATGCCACTATATTACCATGCTTAGTGGCACATAGGATTGGAGAAGTAAATATATGTGCAGATTAATGAGCATTCTGTACTATTCAAAAATCACCAATTCACTTACTGATAGGATCCTCATTGGTACCATTCCCCTAAACTGGGAGGAAATAATGCTGTAGATTGGACTTTTATTTCATTATTGCACAAATCACTTTTGTGTTTGTTATGATTTTGGTGGAATAAATAATTGCTGTGTTATTCTATTAAACATGCTACATTTTCAAACAAAGCACCATAATGCAATGTTGGAAATCAATCTTTGTATTTTAACCCTCTAGTGGGAAGGTTGTCAGGTTGACTGTGTGGAGGATCATCCGTCTTACAGGCAGATACCTTGATTGTGTGATCACCCACATTGAGTTCTCCTTGTTTTTCTTGAGGTGTGCCATCCTCTAATTCACAGCCACTGTCATGATCTGAACCTCCCACTCCAAAGTCACTAGGGATGTAGGAGTCATCAGAATCGAGTTCTGAGTCAGAGGCTTCATCTTCTAAAGAGGCTTCATCTTCAGAATACCCAACTCACCATGGGCGTTTGTCAGCCACTTTCCCTTAATACCAATAAAGAAATTATCCCAGAAATGTGCAGAAAGTCCTTATTTAGGATTCTCAGATCAATAGATGGATTATGGTATGGAGGTTTAGTGGAATTCTCTGTCTGAAGGGCGGATTTTGACATTGTACTTCAGTAGGATCCTCCACCTAATAGGCAATGTAGGTTATATGAAAACCAGGCTTATCTTGAACAGAAGCAATGTGTAAGTGGCAGGATCCTCCTCCAGTCAGGGGCATTAAGTGGCTGAAGCACATAATGGTGGGCACTCATTTTCCAGGAAAAGTGTGACCCCTAGTGGTCCAAAGGAAAACCTGCTCCACCTGCCAGGAAGATGATCCCACTAGAGGGTTAACCTTTTAAAATGATGTAACAGCACTCACTTGAGGAATACAGCTTTCTCATTAAAACAATTTCCTGATCCCAAAGTGTTATCGCTATTCATTCCCATTGAAGTAAAATGCATGAAATTCCAAATGCAAGAAACTCTAACAGTTTCATGATGTGAGAAAACCACAAAAGAAATTCTGAATGCAAACCAACCAATAGCACCAGAAATTTGCAATCGGTTACCCATCTCAGTCCTACCCTGGCCGAATGTTGCTTAACTGCAGTGACCAGACGAGAACTGGAGCTTTCAGCATGGTATGACCATTGGCAAGCATCATGTCTTCAAACTGCAATTTGATTGTTGTTTCTTAATCAATCAATTGTGTGTTATTAACCTACAGAAATCTTATAAACGTCATGAACTGTACAACTTTCTGATATGTTAAGTAAGAGGCAATGATGACTTAAATAAAGAATGTTATGCAAGTGACCTTCTGTTTGCAGATATTAAAGTTTTGTTTTCCACATTTCATCACTTATTTATTTCTATTGTGAAGATTACTACACAGAACTTCTCCTCATGCACAGTTATTTTTCTAGTTATCCACTCCCCCAGTAACATTCCAACCAGCCAACATCTTTTAGTGCGTTTAAGTTGCCAGATTGAATACAATACTCCAAACCTCTTCCAATAAGATTTTTAAATAAAAGAACTATTGATAACATGAAACGAATAAATGTGTAGAACCCTTCACATTGGCAATAACAGAGTGTGCGAACAAAAAAGTGCAGTATTTAAATGTGAGTTTTTGAGATGCAGATTTGGATGGGTGAAAGCTGCCAAAAATTCACTACCTGATAAATAACTTATGTGTACATTAAGAGTTAAGACTGTGAAAACCTTGTTCAGCACATGCAATAACACCATCCCAAGATTAGTATGAGCCAAAGAACATGCCAATATATTGCCATGCTTAGTGGCACATAAGAGGTGAGAAGTAAAACTATTATTACATGTTGACTTCAACTCCATTTACAGACTAATGAACATTCTGTACTATGCGAAAATCGCCAATTCACTCACTCATATGGTTCTCATTGGAAATCCTATTAACACACTCATAGAGACCTCATTTGTAAAATTCCCTGAAATTGGTAGGAAATAAGATTGTAGATTGGAAGTTTCATTGTTGCACAAATCACTTTTGTGTTTGTAATGAAAATTTTTGCCAGTGTGTAGGGAATTTTCTACTGCATTCCTGTGCAAAAGGACACAGGTTTAGTTCTAATAGAAGTGTGTTTTTCCATTGAAATCAATGGAAAAACTCCACTTTGTGTGTTATTTTCTCTCCTAAACATCACAGAACTGTAAATTTTAGCCAGATGGTAGAGAATGCTGTACTCCATGCATATGCAAAACGGTATGCCTGTAGCTTTAATAGAAATTAAAATATTAAAAAAATTAAGTTTTTCCATTGAAATCAATCAGGAAACACACTTTGTGTGTTATTTTTTCTCCTATATGTCATACAACAGTAAATTTTTGCCAGAATGTAGGGAAGGCACTACTCCATGAGGGAAAGCACTCTTTGTGCATTATTTTCTCTCCTAAACATCACAGAGTTGTAAATTTTGGCCAGAATGTAGAGAATAAATGCCTATGCAAGACTTGGCTTTAGCTTTAATAGAAATTGAGATATATATAAAAAATGAATAGTTTCCGTTGAAAACAATGTGAAAACACACTTTGTGCATTATTTTCTCAATTATGCATCATGGAACTGTAAATTTTTGCCAGAATGCAGAGAATGTGGTACTCCATGCTCAAAAACACACTGTGATATTTTCTCTGCTAAATATCACAGATATGTAAAAGTCTGCCAAAATTTAGAAAATGGCTGTAACTTTAATAGAAATTGAGATATTGCAAAAAATAAAGTTCTATCATTGAAATCAATTGGAAAACACACTTTGTGCAATATTTTCTCTCCTATACATCTTAGAACTAAATTTTTGCCAGAATGTAGGAAATGTGGTACTCCATTCAATTGCAAAACACTGTTGCTGGAGATTAATTAGAAATTCAGATATTGCAAAAAAAAATTGTTTTGTCATTGAAATCAATGGGAAAAAAATTTTCTGTCCAACACATCATAGAACTTTATATGTTTCCATGAGTGTAGGGAATGTGGTAATCCATAAATTGCAAAATGGCATGGCTGTAGCTTTAATGGAAATTGATATATTGCAAAAAAAATAGTTTTTCCATTGAAAGCAATGGGAAAAGCACTTTGTGCATTATTTTCTCAATTACACATCAGAGAAATGCAAATTTTTTACAGAATGTAGGGAATGTAGTTCTCCATGTGGGAAAACACACTGCATAATTTACTCTCCTATACATCACAGAACTGTAAATTTTTCTCAGAATGTAGAGGATGTGGTACTCCATTCATTTACAAAATGGCATGGCTGTAGCTTCAATAGAAATTGAGATATTTAAAAAAAAATGTTTTTCCTTTGAAATCAATGGGAAAAGACACTTTGTGCATTAGTTGCTCTCCTATAATCATAGAACTGTAACTTCTTCTGCAATGCAGGGAATGTGGTAATCAAATCAATTACAAAATGGCATGGCCACAGCTTTAATAGAAATTGAGATACTACAGAAGAAATGAAATTTTAACATTGAAATAAATGGGGAAAACACTCTTTGTGGGTTATTTCCTCTCTAATACAGGACAGAACTGTAAATTCTTGCCAGAATGTAAGGAATGTGGAAAACCAATCATCTTCAAAACGGCATGGCTTTAGCTTTAAGAAAAATTGAGACATTGCAAAAAGAAAGATGAAGTTTTTCCATTGTAATCAATGGGAAATCAAACTTTGTGCATTATTTTCTCACCTATATGGGATAAACTGCAAATTTTTGACAGAATGTAGGGAATGTGATACACCAATGATGTCAAAATGGCATGGCTTTAGCTTAAATAAAAATTGAGATATTGCAAAAAAAAAATGAAGTTTTTCCATTGAAATAAATGGGAAAACACATTTTGTCTGATATTTTCTCTCCTATGCATAACAGATCTCTAAATTTTTATCAAAATGTAGGGAATATGGCAATCCATTCCTGAGAAATACAGAATGGCTGTAGCTTTAATAGAAATTGAGATATTGCAAGAAGAACAATGAAGTTTTCCATTGAAATCAATATGAAAACACACATTATGCAATATTTTCTCTGCTATACATCAGGAACAGTAAATTTTTGCAAAAATGTAGGGAATGTGGTACTCCAATCATGTGCAAAACGGCATGTTGTAGCAAAAATAGAAATTGAGATATTCCTAACCTAACCTAAACACTTTTAACATTGGAAAACACACTTTAGGCGTTAGAAAGATGTTTTACTATTTATGGAAGAAAAATGATGTTTTACTATTTAAATCAATATAAAACCCACTTTGTGTGATATTTTCTCCCCTATGCATGATAGAACTGTAAATTTTCGCCAAAATGTAGGGCATGTGGTGCCCCAATCATGTGAAAAATGGCATGGCATTAACTTTAATAGAAGTTAAGAAATTGCAAAACGAAAAATGATGTTTTTCCATTCAAATCTATTGGAAAACACACTTTGTGCAATATTTTCTCTTCTATACATCATGGAACTGAAAATTTTTGTCAGAAAGTAGGGAATGTGGTACTTCAATCATGTGCAAAGTGGAATTGCTCTAGCTTTAACAGAAATTGAGATATTGCAAAAAAAAATGCAGTTTTTCCTTTGAAATAAATGAGAAAAGATGCTGTGTGATATTTTCTCGCCTTTATAAAAATGAACTGTAGATTTTTCCCAGAATGTAGGCAATGTGGAACTCCAATCATGTACCAAACTGCATGGCTCTACCTTTAATAAAAATTGAGATATAGCAAAAAGAAAATGAAGTTTTTCCATTGAAATCAATAGGAAAACACACTTTGTGCATTTTATCTCCTATGCATAATAGAACTGTAAATTTTGGCCAGAATGTAGGGAATGTGGTTCTCCAATCATGTGCAAAACGGCATGGCTGTACATTTAATAGAAAATAAGACATAGCAAAAAGAAAAATGGAGTTTTAACATTGAAATCTATGCAAAAAGAGACTTTGTGTGATATTCTTCTCCTATAAATCATAAAACTGTAAATTTGTGCAAGAATGTAGGGAATGTGTTACTCCAATGAAGTGCAAAATGGCATGGCCATAGCTATAAGAGAAATTGAGACAGTGCAAAATGAAAAATGAAGTTTTTTCATTAAAATCAATGGGAAACACACTATGTGCGATATTTTCTCTCCTATGCATAATAGAAACATAAACGTTTGCCAGAGTGCTAAGAATGTGGTACTCCAATGATGTTCAAAGTGGCATGGCTGTAGCTTTAATGGAAATTGAGATATAGGAATATGAAAAATGATGTTTTCTTATTGAAATAAATGGGAAAACACACTTTGTGCGATATTTTCTCTCCTATGTATAATATAGAACTGTTAATTTTTGGCCAGAATGTTTGGAATGTGGTACTTTAATCATGTGCAAAAGGGTGTGGCTATTAGTGTAGTAGAAATTGAGATATCACAAAATGAAAAATGAAGTTTTTCCATTAAAATCATGGGAAAAACACACTTTGGGAGTTTTCTCTCCTATGCATGATAGAACTGTAAATGTTGGCCAGAATGTAGGGAATATGGCACTCCAATCATGTGCAAAATAGCATGGCTGTAGCTTTAATAGAAATTGAGATATAGCAAAAAATCATGGGGAAAACACACTTTGGGAGTTTTCTCTCTGACACATAATAGAACCATAACTTTTTGCCTGAATGTTGGGAATGTGGTACTCCAATCATGTGCACAGCAGCGCAGCTGTAGCTTTAATGGAAATTGAGATATAGAAAAAAGAAAAATGAAGTTTTTCCATTGAAATAAATAGGAAAACACACTTTGTGCGTTTTCTGTCCTACACATGATAGAATTGCAAATTTTCGCCAGAATGAAAGGAATGTGGTACTCCAATTTTGTGCAAAACGGCATGGCTGTAGCTTTAATAGAAATGGAGATAAAATACACATTGTGCGATATTCTCCCTCCTATACAAAATAGAACTGTAAATTCTTGCACAAATGTAGGGAATGTGGTACTCAAATCATGTTGAAAAAGGCATGGCTCTTTGATAGAAATTGAGATATAGCAGAAAGAAAAATGAAATTTATCCTTTGAAATCAAAGTAAAAACAAACTTTGTGCGTTTTCTCTCCTATACATGATAAAACTGTAAATTTTGGACAGAATGTATGGATTGTGGTACTCCAATCATGTGCAAATAGGCATTATATAGGGAAAATAAAAATAAAGTTTTTTTATTGAAATCAATGGGAAAATTCACTTTGTGCGATATTTTCTATTATACAGGATAGAACAGTGAATTTCTTCCAGAATGTAGGGAATGTGGTACACCAATCATGTGCCTAACGGCAGGGCTTTAGCTTTAATAGTATTTCAGATATTGCAAAAAAATGAAGTTTTACCATTGAAATCAATGGGAAATCACACTTTGTGCATCATTTTCTGTTGTACACAGTAAAGAACTGTAAATTTTTGCCATAATGTAGGGAATGTTGTACTCCAATTATTTGCAAAATGGCTTGGCTGTATCTTTAATATGTAGCTTTTTCCATAGCAATCAATGGGAAAACACACTTTGTGTGTTATTTTCTCTCCTATATGGGATAGAACTGTAAATTTTTGACATAACGTAGGGAATGCAGTATACCAATCATATGCAACCCAGCATTGTTTAGCTTTAATAGAAATTGATTGGAAAAACACACTTTGTGCATTATTTTCTCTCCTATACATGATAGAACTGTAAATGTTTGCAAGAATTGTAGGGAATGTGGAAATCCAATTATGTGCAAAGTGGCATGGCTTATCTTTAATACAAATTGAGATATTGCAAAACCAAAAATGAAGTTTTGCAATTGAAATCAATAGTAAAACACACTTTGTGCAACATTTTCTCTACTTTATATCATAGAACTGTAGATTTTTGCCAGAATGTAGGAAATTTTGTACTCGACTCATGTGCAAAATAGCATGGCTGTTGCTTTAATAGAAATTCATGTTTTTCCATTGAAATCAAAGGGAATACACATTTTGTGCAATATATTCTCTCCTATACGTCATAGAACTGTAAAATTTTACCAGAATGTAGGTAATGTAGTATTCTAATTATTTACAAAAGGACATGGCTCTAGCTTTAATAGAAATTGAGATATTGCAAAAGAAATGAAGGTTTTCCATTGCAATCCATGGGATTGGAATCAATGTTCTCTCCTATGCAGGATGGAACTGTAAATTTTTGCCAGAATGTAAGGAATGTAGCACACCAATCATGTGGAAAATGGCATGGTTTTAGCTTTAATTGAAATTGAGATATTGCAAAAAGAAAAATTTATCTTTTTCATAGAAATCAATGTGAAAACACACTTTGTGTGATATATTTTGTTTCCTGTACATTATAGAACCATAAATTTTTGCCAGGATGTTGGGAATGTGGTACTCCAATCATATGGAAATGGCGTGCCTGTAGCTTGAATAGAAATTGAGATATAGAAAAAAGAAAAATGAAGTTTTTCCATTGAAATCAATGGGAAAACACGCTTTGTGTGAATTCTCTCATATACATGATAGAACTGTAAATTTTGACCAGAATGTAGGGAATGTGGTACTCCAATCATGTGCAAAACGGCATTGCTGTAGCTTTAATACAAATTGAGAAATTGCAAAAAGAAAAATGAAGTTTTTCCATTGAAATCAATGTGAAAACACACTTTGAGCAATATTTTCTCTCCTATAAAAAATAGAACTATAACTTTTTGATGGAATGTTTGAAATGTGGTACTTTTATCATGTGCCAAATGGCATGGCTGTAACCTTAATAGAAATTGAGATATAGCAAAATGAACAGTGAAGTTTTTCAATTGAAATCAATGGGAAAACACACTTTGTCCGTTTTCTCTCCTTTACATGATAAAACTGTAAATTTTGGAAAGAATTTAAGGAACGTGGTGCTCCAATCATGTGCAGAACGGTGTGGCTGTAGCTTTAGTAGCTTTAATAGAAATTGAGATATAGCAAAAATAAAAATGAATTTTTTTTCCAATGAAATCAACAGGAAAACACACTTTGTGCCATGTTTTCTTTCCTATGCATAATAGAACAATAATTTTTTTCCAGAATGTTGGGAATGTTGATGTTAATGTTTCATATGCTTTACATCCCCTAGACTGGCAAGCCCTTAAGTAGGGAATGGGATGTGCAATATAAAACACTAAATAGAAGTCTAACAATGGACGATACAAGACTAATACAAGACAAATCTGAAAGCAAAATAAAAACATAAAAGGTAGTTTTAAAGCAACAATATAAAAACTTTATAACAAACTTCATAAAATATTGATAAATCGTAATCCAATAATATCACCAAAACATGAGTTAAAAAGTTGCAACAAACTAAAATACAAGTAATTTAATTACATCAAATACACATAGCATAGCAATATTCATAATATCAATGAGCTAATGAACTAGCTGCCTGCACTCTCAACCTCACTATGGAGGCGAGGGAGCGACTGTATTTTGAAGGTCTTAATTGGTGCTAACAGATCATCAATGGTGAGGTCTAAGTTATTGAAATCTCTTTGTGCCATATAGAGGGGAATTTTCCTATCACCTGCATATTTTAAAAAAAATTTCTGCCTAGAGTAGCAACTTGACACTGAGATATCTATTGCACTGAGTAAGGGAGAGCTGTCTATCTCATTTACAAATAAGCAATGTAACCAAAATATATGTATGTTATGAATTTCATAAATGGTAATTTTGTGGCCCACACTGGCCTCTCTTAGCATTCATGGTGGTATAGCCCCTCAGCCCTAAAGTTCTGTCATGTATTTTTATTAGCTTCTCCAAATGGGATAGGCTGCACACAGACAATCAAATGATACAGTATGAGATAACAGGTCGAATTAGAGCATGAAATGGCATAGTCTGCAAGGCTGGGGTGCTCTGAATTCCTCTCCCATAGGAGATGGCATGATAGGCTCTCCTAACATTTAAATATAAATGGTGTACCTGTTGTGAGAGCGTCAACTTTGAATCCAGCCAAATACCTAGGCCATGTACCACATCATTCCTTGGGATTAGTCTGCTGTCACTGAAGGTATATGGATAAACCACAGGAGTCCATATCCACATGAACGATATAATTAAAGCTTTATTATGATTTAAAATCAGATTGTTATAGGTACACCAGTGCTCAACCAAGCTAAGGGAGTCATTTAGTGATTTTGCTGACCCATCATCAGTCACAATCTCACTGAGCTTCCATTCATCAGCAAAAGCTAAATTCATACCACAACTTGGGATGGAAGAATAGAAGTCATTCATAAAGAAGTTAAATAGGATTGGACTGAGAGCACTACACTGTGGCAACCCAACTTCTTTAACATCTGTTTTCCGACTAATGGTATGGCCTACCCTAATCATATTCTCCCTTGCACTCAAATAGTGCTCTAATATTCTCAACAAATTACCCATAACCCGATATTCAGACAATTTCCATACTAGGAGAGGTATCGGAATTGGATCAAATGCAGTAGAAAGATCTAAATAGATCGTATCCACCTGTCCCCTCTGCTTAAACCCCTTATTAATCCAGTCTAGATGCATTAGCAGATTAGTCTCAGTGGAACTCCCTTTGAAAAAGCCATGCTGATAAGTGTTTAATGAGGGTACACCAAAGTGCCAATTTCGATGCAATGATGCATTCAAGAATCTTTGCTATAGGAGAGAGCATTGATATTGGTTGGTAACTTTGCACATCACAGCGAGACCCCTTCTTGAAGATTGGCAAAACCTGATCCATATGCCAGAAATTAGGGATGCCACACCCTTGCAAACATTTTGAGAATAGTACTGCCCAAACAGGAGATAAAATGTCACAATATGCCTTTATAAGCAATGGAGTGAGCCCATCAGGACCAGGTGCAAGGGATGGCTTTAACATATTTATTGCTATCCTGACTTCACTGCATAGTATTTTTTATTTCCAATTTATCCCCTGCTGATGGAATTGAAAAAGGATAGTCTGTTATATTAGTTGTCGGCATGAACCCCCTTTGCATCTCAGCATAATGTTCAATAAAAGCATTGCAGACCTCAATATGATGAGATATCCACTGATTTTGCCTGTGAAGAGATATCCCCTCATCTCTACATTTAGTCAGCTGCCTCCAACCAGCCCAAAATTTTTGGGGTGAGTTTTTCATAGAGAGTAGCTTTGCTAAGTACTCCTGGCAAGCCAGACTGAGCAATCGTTTCATTTCTGCCTTTGCCCTCGAGAATCACTGTTTAATGAAAGGAGAAGGGCACTTTTTATTTTGTGAAAAAAGACGTCTCTTACGTTTTATCTGTCTAATAAGTTCAGCACTGAACCATCAAGGGTAATAGAAGTGACGTTCCCTTCTACATTTTATGGGACCACAAGATGCTATTTCTGACCATGGAATCGAATAAAAGTCCTGAACCACAGCTGCTGGATCTGGAATTTGGAGTACTTGTTCCTACTGGAAGTTTGCCAAGTTATGATATAATTTGATAAAATTTCCAGCATACCAATCAAAATATACATGTTCTTCCTGGCGATATCCATCCCTCTGAGGTGACCATTGAAATAAACATATTAATGCTGGATGATATATGTCCAGTTTACAGAGGGGAAGTGTTGCTTCCCTTATGGTGCCTCGACTATCTGAGAAACATAGGTCCAATAGTCGACTCATACTGTTTCGAATAGAATTTAATTGAGGGAGGTTAGTAAATGTAGAAAGTTCCATCAATGACCTTGCCTTGGATGTTTGTATAGTGCCACAATAAGTTGGTGTTGGCCCTGACCAATCAATGTGAGGGACATTAAAATCCCCCACCACAATCACTGGGGACAGTGCAGTCAACTTAATTGTCAGTGCATCCATCACTGATGTAAATTCAGATGTTGATAGGGCAGGAGACAGATAACAGGCTACTACTGTTAAGAGGCCTTGGTTGGTAGGATTTAACGATATTGCCAACACATGGTCTTGTATACATAGACATGGGAAGACACTACAGTCATTGCCCAGAGTCCTACAATTTATGGCCCCCAGTAGGCCTCCATCAAAATAAGAGGGCGACTTATCCTGCCAGAACACCAAATATTCAGGTGGGAAGAATGAATCTGAAGTGATTTCCCCAGAAAGTCAAGTTTCTGACAACACTATAATATCATAATGTGTCACCACAATATTGGAAAGAAAAGCATCCCCTTTTGAACGTAAACTTCTAACATTTTTGTAGTATACTGTAATGCTATGTGGAGTCATTTAAAGTCCAAAACTGGAGGGGTATCCTCTCTCCCCCTTGAAACCTTAGCAGCGGTGGTGCCAGAAGCACACTCTCTTGATGATCCCATTACCAGTTTAGATTTAATCATTGACTCGTGTAATGGGCCAACAAACATCTTGATGAGGGCGTTTTCTGGCCACAGCTCAATTGACATTAAGGAATCTGGGTCCTTGCCAATATAATTCACATAGAATGATGATTATGAGTCATGCTTTGTATTTAATTAGGCAATTAAGCCCTGGCAACCCTGTCTAAGTTCAGAAAGATGTTCATAATTGTTTTGATATGAAGCATCTGAATTCAGTCAGGCAATAAAAAATCGTACAGAAGGCAATTTAGGTAATGCACAGAGGGAGGAGGAGGTGCCAGTACACTTCAGTGGTGGCTGGCCTACTGTATGGTGCCTAACAGGGGCACTACAGCCGGCGGAAGCAGTGGGCCCTGAAACTCCAATTGGCAGTTCGACTCCAGATGGGTTTACTGAGTTCCTACCACTATTGTCATTGTTGAAAGCCATTGTATTTCTACTGGTGTTAGCCTTGTCTGCAGCCGCCATCTCAGCATGAAATGCTGATAGCTCTGAGTGTAAGTGGTGAAGCTCTGTCAAAGTAGCATTATTAGAGACCATGTACTCCTTTAGGACTTTGTGCATTTTCTCTCCTATGCATTATTAATTTTTTAAATTTTGGCCAGAATGTAGGGAATGTGGTACTCCAATCATGTGCAAAGGACATGGCTGTAGCTTTAATAGAAATTGAGATTTAGGAAAAAGAAAAATGAAGTTTTCCATTGAAATCAATTAGAAAACACACTTTTGCGTTTTCTCTCATATACATGATAGAACAGTATATTCTGGCCAGAATGTAGGGAATGTGGTACTCCAATCAGGTGCAAAACAGCATTGCTGTAGATTTAAAAGAAATTGAGACATAGCAAAACGAAAAATGAAATTTTTCCATTAAAATCAACGTGAAAACACACTTTGTGCAATATTTTCATTCCTATACATTATAGAACCATAAATTTTTGCCAGGATGTTGGGAATGTGGAACTGCAATCATATGCAAAACGGCATGCCTGTAGCTTTAATAGAAACTGAGAGATAGAAAAGGATTCCATTGAAATCAATGGGAAGACACTTTGTGTGATTTCTCTCCTATACATGATAGAAATGTTAATTTTGGCCAACACGTAGGGAATGTAGTACTCCAATCATGTGCAAAACGGCATTGCTGTTTCTTTAATGAAAATTGAGAAATTGCAAAAGAAAAATGAAGTTTTTTCATTCAAATCAATGTGAAAACACACTTTGAGCAATATTTTCTCTCCTATACAAAATTGAATCATAAATTTTTTTCCAGAATGTTGGGAATGTGGTACTCCAATCATGTGCAAAATGGTATGGCTGTACCCTAAATAAAAATTGAGATATTTGATGAAGTTTTTCATTTGAAATCAATGGGAAAACACAGTTTGTCCATTTTCTATCCTATACATGATAAAACTGTAAATTTATGAAAACATGTAGGGAATGTGGTATCCAATCATGTACAAAATGGTGCAGCAGTAGCTTTAATAAAAATTGAGATTTAGCAAAAAAAAATATGAAGTTTTTCCCTTGAAATCAATGGGAAAACACACTTTGTTTGATATTTTATTTCCAAACATATAATAGAACCATAAATTTTTGCCAGATTGTTGGAGATGTGGTGCTCCAAGGAAATCACACTTTGTGTGATATTTTCTCTCATGTATAAAATAGAACTGTAAATTTTTGCCAAAATGTCAAATTTTTGTCAAAACGGCATGCCTGTAGCTTTAATAGAAATTGAGATATTGTCAAGAGAAAAGTGAAGTTTTTCTATTGAAATCAATGGGAAAGCACACTTTGTGCAATATTTTCTCTCCTATACAAAAAAGAATTGTAAATTTTTGCCAGAACGTTGGGAATGTGGTTCTCCAATCAGGTGCAAAACGGTATAGCTGTAGCTTTAATAGAAATTGAGATATAGCCAAAAGAAAAATGAAGTTTCTCTGTTAAAATCAGTGGGAAAATGCACTTTGAGCGTGTTCTCTCTTTTTAAATGACAGAACTCTAAATTTTGGCCAGAATGTAGGGAATGTGGTACTCCAATCATGTGCAAAACAGCATGGCTGTCACACTAATAGAAAATGAGATATAGAATAAAAAAAATGAAGTTTTTCCATTGACATCAATGGGAAAACACACTTTGTGCGTTTTCTCACCTATTAATGAGTGAACATTAAATTTTGTCCAGAATGTAGGGAATGTGGCATTCCAATCATGTGCAAATCAGCATGGATATAGCTTTAATAGAAATTGAGAAATAGCATAAAGAAAAATGAAGTTTTTCCATTGGAATAAATGGGAAAACAAACTTTGTGCGTTTTCTCTCCTATACGTCAAAGAACTGTAAATTTGTACCAGAATGCAGAGAATGTGGTACTTCAATCATGTACAAAACAGCATGGCTATTCCTTTAATAGAAACCATCTATATTAGATGGTTCTTTTGAGAACCATCCTTTAATGTATAGGGATATAGTACAGGCTGGCATATCCAGTAATATGACATAACACAAGACTTTTTATAATTGATGGAAAGGTTATTCATTTGTAACCAGGTCTCCACCATATGTAAACTCTCATTTAAGATTAATGCAGAATGATTATCAGTAATTGTCTTTGCCAATTTATGATCATCTGCAAAGGCAAGGCATTCGACCTCAGGAGAAATGTTTAAGTATAAGTCATTCATGTAAATATTAAATAGCAAGGGACTCAGTACACTACCCTGGGGCACACCCACACTTTGCCTATAACAACTTCTACTTAAAGTGTGTCCAACCTTAACACAATTTGATCTTAATGAAAAATAATTCTGTAGAAATGAGAATAGATTACCTTTTCCAAGAGCAAATGCCATAGAGGGCTACTTGTTGGCACATCTTGAAGGCCTTAGTTATTGAAACTACCTGAACCATGGTCAATTTACCATGACAGAATCCATGTTGGGCCAAATGTAAAAAGTGGGAACTCCATGAGGCTAATTTTGTATGAATTGTGTTCTAACGTTTTTGCTACAGATGAGGTAATTGATATTGGTTGGTAATTTGATATCTCCTGTCAAGACCCACGCTTGAAGACAGGTATAACAAAGGCAGACTGCCATTCGACAGGAACAATATGCTTACATATACAAAGTGTAAATATGTTTGCCAATACTGGAGCTAGTAAGTCACTATATGCTCACAATATAATTGGTGGAATACTATAAGGACCCAATGCAAAGGAAGGCTTCCATTTCTTTAAAGCTTGTTGTATGTCAACAGAAGTAATATCATTTATAGATACTGCAACACTTACATCTGGTAATGTGAATGGGTAAAAACTACTAACTTTTGGAGGAACCATCTCTCTGGATAAAGACTCATATTGCTTACAAAACAATTCAGCAACCTTAACTGGGTCAGACCACAATTTACCATTCATGCTCAATATAGGACTTGCAGGTCTGGCTCTACTTAAGCACCTGTAAGATGATCAGAAGGCTTGGGGAGATACCCTTTTAATCAATAAATTGGCCAAAAACTGACAGTGATCCCGTACTAACATCTCCTTAACTTTGGCTCTAAGAGTAGAGAATTGGACTTTAGATATTGCAGAAGGGTGGTATTTATTTTGAGAAAACCATTAATGCTTTAATTTTATATTCCTAATCAGCACCTTGCTGAACCAAACAGGATACTGCGGATATCTCCTAAAGGAATTCCTAACAGGAATGCATGTAGAGATGATAGACATCACAGCATTATAGAACTGCTCTACAGCTAATGATGGGTCAGAATTTAGATCCAACTGAAACCATTTTGCATCTTTAAGTTCTTTGTAGAGCCACATATAGTCTCCATTAACCCAGTCAAAAATAAGATTCCCCTTCTGCACTTGGATATTCTTATACATATCAACATCAGGTTTGAATGATATTAACAGAGCTGGATGATGACTGTCCAATTTGGACATTGGCTGCACTTACACAACTTTGCAACGTAGGTTAGAGAAGCAAAGATCAAGCAAACGGCCCAATGAGTTTGGGACAAAATTTAACTCCCTCAGTTTGGTAAAAGTAGTTAATGCAATTAAGGATGTGGCTTTTGAAGTATGACAGGAACCAAGGTAAAGTGGAATATGTGCCATCCAATCTATAATGGGCACATTAAAATCACCTACCAAAATAACAGATGAGTTCTGTGCCAAATTAGATGCCAAAGTGTCAACTAAACTGGTGAAATAGGAAGGTGACAAAGCTGGTGAAAAGTAACAGGCAACCAATGTGATGGAACTAAAACCAGGAGGCATTAGTGATATGGCTAAAATGTGGTCCTGGATGCACAATCCTGTAACTACATGGCTAAACCCACCAATTGTATTTTGATTTACAGCAATTAATATTCCTCCCCAATATAAGTGACTGCTTTGTCCAAACGAAATACTTGATAATAAGGGGGAAGATAGTCCTCAGAATTCAACTCTTCCGATAACCAAGTCTCAGTTAGATAATAAAGACGTTTTGATTATAAATACTTATGTTAGGAGAAACTGACATTATTTTGAGCTAAGACTGGGGTTGTCCTCTTGCCCCCTATTGTCAATGGATGCAAGCTTTATGCCCTTATGCATCCCATCACATTCTATTCGCAGCATATCAAGATCATGCTATCATGTAATTTGCCAACAAATAGCTTTGCTAGAGAATTGGAAGGCCGTAGGTCTGCAGATAGTAAGGTGCCAGGAACCCTACCATCATAGTTGATTACAAAAGAGATTTATGAATTGTACTGTTTTTAATTGAAAACATTACCAAATTGTCCTTTTCTATGTTGTTGTAAATGATCATATAAATGTTGACATGTTACATCTGGGCCCAGATGTGCCACAAAAATTCTAGTAAAATAAGATTTCGGTGGAGCAGAAATAGTAGGAAATGTACCAATGCCTTTTATTGTAGGGAGCCGAGGCCTTGGCAATGGGGAGGAAAAAACGATAGGATTGGAAGGGGCAGAAGACATCCAGAAATATGAAGTTTTTCTATTGAAATCAATAAGAAAACACACTTACTGCGATATTTTCTCAGCTTTAAATAGCTGTAAATTTTTCTCAGCTGTAAATTTTTCCCAGAATGTAGGGAATGTGGAACTCTAATCATGTGCCAGATGGCATTGCTCTAGATTTAATAGTAATTGAGATATAGCAAAAAGAAAAATGAAGTTTTTCCAATAAATTGAATGGGAAAACACACTTTGGGCGTTTTCTCTCTTATACATGATAGAACTGCAAATTTTGGCCAGAATGCAGAGAATGCAGTACTCCAATCATGTGCAAAATGGCATGGCTGTAGCTTTAATAGAAATTGAGATATAGCAATAAGAAACATGAAGTTTATCCATTAAAATAAATTGGAAAACACACTTTGAGCGTTTTCTCTGCTATAAATGATTGAACAGATTGTTGGGAATGTGGTACTGCAATCATGTGTAAAACGGTATGGCTGTAGCTTTAATAGAAATAAAGATATAGAAAAAAGAAAAATGAAGTTTTTCCATTGAAATCATTTGGAAAACACACTTTGTCTGATGTTTTCTCTGGTTAGGAATTTTTCCAGAAGGTTGGGAATTTGGTACCCCAATCATGTGCAAAAGGGCATATCTGTAACTTTAATAGAAATTGAGATATAGCAAAAATAAAAATGAAGATTTTCCATTAAAATCAATGGGAAAACACACTTTGCACGACATTTTCTTTCCTATACATAATAGAACCATAAATGTTTGCCAGAATGTTGGGAATATGGTACTCCAATCATGTGGAAAGATGCATGACAGTAGCTTTAATAGAAATTGGGATATAGCAAAAAGAAAAATAATTTTTTTCCATGGAAGTCAATCAGAAAACACACTTAGCGTGATATTTTCTTAACTATACATAATAGAACCATAAATTTTTGCCAGAATGTGGGTAATGTGGTACACCACTCATGTGGTACACCAATCATGTGGAAAATGGCGTGGCTGTAGCTTTAACAGAAATTGAGATATAGCAAAAAGAAAAAAATGAAGGTTTTCTATTTAAATCAATGGGAAAACACACTTTGTGGGTTTTCTCTCCTACAAATGATAGAACAGTAATGTTTTTATAAAATGTAGGGAATGCGGTACTCCAATCATGTGGAAAATGGCATGGCTGTAGCTTTAATAGAAATTGAGATATAGCAAAATTAAAAATGAAGTTTTTCTATTGATATCAATGGGAAAACACACTTTGTACGATATATTTACACTCCTATATCAAATATAACTAAATTTTTCCCAGAATGTAGGGAATGTGGTACACGAATCATGTGCTAAATGGCATGGCTGTAGCTTTAATAGAAAGTGAGACATTTCTAAAAGAAAAATGAAGTTTTTCCATTGAAATCAATGAGAAAACACACTTTGTGCAATATTTTCTCTCATATTCTTAACGGAACCATAAATTTTTGCTAGAATGTTAGGAATGTGGTTCTCTAATCATGGACAAAACGGAATGGCTGTAGCTTTAGTAGAAATTGAGATGTAGCAAAAAGAAAAGTGAAGTTTTTCTATTGAAATCAATGGGAAAACGCACTTTGTGCAATATTTTCTCTCCTATGCATAATAGAACTGTAAATTTTTCCCATAATGTAGGGAATGTGGTCCTCCAATCATGTGCAATACGGAATGGACTCCAAGAAAATTAAATAATACCACTCAACCACTTTTCCATGAAGACCAAAGTTTCATTAAGCTTTACTGCATTCTGTTGGTCTATGATGACCTTGGAGAGTTTATGGTCGTCTTCAGGACTAATATTTACAAGAGATCATTAATATATGAACAGTACAAGAGAGGATTCAAAACGCTACCTTGTGATACCCCTTCATGCTGTAGGTAATGACATGTCCCTACTGTATGCCCAATTTTAACGAAGTTTACTCTAGATGATAGGTAATTGCTAAGAAATTTCAATAGAGGCTGAGATAGGCCATACCACTCCAACTTCCTAATAAGGAGAGGAATGGAGACCCTATCAAAGGTCTTGGACAAATCCAGATACAAAGCGTCTACTTGTGCCTTAGCTGAAAAACCTCATTTATAGAGACCTTATGCACTAATAAATTTGTCTCTGTGGACCTACCAGTAATAAAACCATGTTGGGGCTGAGTTAATGAAACAAGAAAGCCAAACCTTTAATTTGTTATTAATAATGCGTTCCCATGTCTTGGTAATTGATGAGATTATTGAAATTGGGCGATAATTTTCAATATCTTGTGGAGAGCCACTCTTAAAAACTGGAATGACATGAGCTGATTTCCAGTGTGAAGGCACAAAGTGGTGTTTTAAACAAAATGGTAATGATGCAGCTAAAGGTGGAGATAATAAATTGCGAAAGGCTTTTAATAAGACCGCAGGAACTTTGTCAAGATGGAAGGTCTGATAGTGGGGAGGAAATTAATTTAAGGATAAGACCTCAGGAGATAGCCATGTTTCAGTAAGTATGACAACATCATAGGACTCCAAGGTCAAGTTACCCAGAAAGAGGTCACACTTTGTGTGCAATCCTCTCACATTTTGGTAATAAAAGTGCAGGGAGGTGTTAGAAGTCATGGAGTTCTGACTGATGCAGTGGGGTTATCCTCTCTCTCCCCCTATCACAGCTTGGCTCCAATTGCCCATTAGTTGAATCCTGTGTTACATTGACTACAACTTTGACCTAGAGCTCCAGGCAGCTCTAGCAAGAGCCAGGGATACTGCCCCTGGACCGGAGAGCATCCACTATCAAATGCTATGACACCTACCAGAGAAAGGCATTAGATACCTCCTTGAGGTATTAAATTATATCTGGCAGCAGCATGAAATCCCTGCAGGTTGGCGAGAGGCTACTATAATCCCACTGCAAAAACCTGGGAAGGATAGTAGCCTTCCAACAAATTATAGACCCATCTCATTGACGAGCTGTCTTTGCAAAACCATGGAACGAATGGTTAATTGGCGCCTGGTGTGGTATCTGGAACGGCACCACCTTCTTGCCAATGCCCAATGTGGCTTCTGTGCTGGCAGGTCCCCAGTGGATTATCTGATCTCACTCGAGACTGCAGCACGTGAGGCCTTTCTCCACAGACAGCACTTAGTGGCTGTCTTCTTTGATGTGGAGAAGACATATGATACCACATGGCGCCATAGTATACTGGAGACCTTGCACCAGTGGGGGCCCATAAGTAATCTGCCCCTCTTCCTCCATAGCTTTTTGTTCGAACGGACCTTCAGAGTGCATGTGGGTAACACCTACTCCTCGGCCTTCCTGCAGGAGAATGGTGTCCCACAGGGGAGCATCTTGAGTGTGACGCTCTTTGCTGTTGCAGTGAACTTCCTACCATCCTCCGTTCACCCCCCCAGTAAAGTCGTCCTTATTTGTGGACGACTTCTCTATTAGTTACCGGGCTGCCACGATGCACAGCATTGAGCGTCAGCTGCAACTGGCAATAAACAGTGACAACGAGTTTGCCAACTCTCATGGCTATAAGTTCTCCCCTGACAAATCTACTGTCATGCACTTCTGTCGTAAGGGTGGAAACGCAAGCCCAGTTAGTACTGACATGGGTGGTCGCTCAGGAATGCTGGGTACTGCTAATACCGAATAATCGGCACATTAGTGTAGTGTCTGTGCAGTCTATGCATTAGAACTATGCAGTGGACGGGACTCTAATGACCTTGTAGTTGACGGGACCTTAAACACCAACAAACAAAAAACGTAAGCATGGGCTTCACCCTGAGCCTCATCTTACCCTGGATGGACGCCTCCTCCCTGTTGTAGAGGCAGCCTGATGTCTCAGTCTCTGTTTTGACAGCCGTCTGACATGGTTCCCACACTTGAAGGAGCTGAAGGCTAAGTGCCTCCGCTCCCTGAATATTCTGCGGTGCCTGCAGGGAACTGGTTTTGGGGCAGATCGAACGGTGATGCTTCAAATCTACTGGTCACTCGTTCAATCACGTCTCGATTATGGCTGCAGCGTATATGGCCTGGCCGCTGCATCTACTCTCTCGATGCTGGACGGTGTTCATCACGCTGGCATCCAGTTGTCCATTGGGGCGTTCCACACAAGTCCAGTACTCAGCCTTTATGCTGAGACTAGTGAACCACCACTAACTGTGTGGTGGCAGTACATTGCAGCTGCATATATTTTGTGGCTGAAAGGTCAGCCACAGCACCCTACACACACGGCCGTCTTTAGTAACACTATGAAACGGCCATTCGACTGCCACCTGGGGGGTTCCCCCTCCATGCGGTGTGCGGTGGATGGACGCTCTTACCGGCCTGGGTGTGACTATGCCTAGGGTGCAGCATGTACTGCCGGCCTCTGTGCCACCCTGGACAGTGCCAGAGCCAAATTTAGATTTATTGCTTGCAGCCTTACCCAAAACCAGTACCAATAGGTCAGTGTACCAACAAGAGTTTGGACGCCTCTCTTGGACCTATCGAGGCCATGTTTTTATTTACATGGATGGGTCGAAGGATGGCTCCTCAGTGGGTTGGTCAGTCTTTACAACTGGTCATCTCATAGGGGGCCGCCTTCCAGGCATCGCCAGTGTCTTAACTGCAGAACTCACAGCTCTGCACAGGGCACTGGAGCTCATCCAAGTATTGAATGACAGACACTTCGTTGTTGCGACTGACTCCTTATGCTCCCTTCAGCTGTTGCACACCTTATATGGCAGACATGCCATCGTCCAGGGTGTCCACAGATTGCTGCTTGTGATTCGTAAGCAGGGCAAGACAGTGCTGTTCATGTGGGTCCTGGGGCATGTTGGCATCATGGGCAATGAGAGGGCGGATGCCCATGCCTGTCAGGTGGACCACTTGCCAGATATACCTAACACTGCTGTCCCCTCCTCTAATGCTCTCCCGATGGTGCGGTGGGCCATCCATGAACAATTGCAGGCCCAGTGGTTTGCAGAGACCACCAAAAAACTCTGCACACTGAAGGACACTCCAGAGCACTGGGAGTCCTCGTGCTGCCAGTCGCAGAGGGAGGAGGTTGTGCTTGCTCGGCTTCAGATCGGTCACATGTTCCTCACTCACTCCTACATTTTATGGGGTGAGGAACAACCATGGTGTGACTTCTGTTGGGAGCCTCTCACAGTGGCACATAACTTTAGTCACTGTGAGAGATAGTGGGAGTCAGTTGGAGTCAGTTGGGAGTCAGTTGGGAGTCAGTTGGGAGCTCTCTGCCTCACTTGGGGATCACCCCCAGGGGGTTGAGAGCTCGCTTGTAAATGTGAAAGAAGCTGGCCTCTTTCACAAATTTTGAATTATACACGGTTTGTTTTTAGACATCTTTGAATTTATTCTTGAATTATTTTAGCTTTCGCCTTTTTATTTCTGCGTCTGTTTTGGCTTCTGCCTATTTATTTCTGTGTCTTTTTTTGGCTTTTGCCGTGTTTATTGTTATGACCGTTATAACAATAATTGTTATGGCCCGGCCGCTCCATCAACTCTTTGCATGCTGGACAGTATACATCATGCTGGCATCCGGATGTCTGTTGGGGCATTCTGCACAATTCCAGTGCTCAGCCTTTACGCTGAGTCTGCTGAACCGCCACTGACTGTGCAGTGGCAGTGCTTGACAGCTACATATACTATATTTTGTGGCTGAAATGTCAGCCACAGCACCCTACACACCCAGCCGTTTTTAGTTGCACTCTGCCACAGGCATTCAGCCACCGGCCAGGGGTTACCCCTCTGTTTGGGATCTGGTGGATGGATGGTCTCACTGGCCTGGGTGTGACTCTACCTAGGGTGCAGCCTGTACTGCCGGCCTCTGTGCCACCCTGGACAATACCAGAGCCAAGTTTTAATTTGACACTCACGGCCCTCCTGAAAGCCAGTACTGATAGGTCAGTGTACCAACAAGAGTTTGGACGCCACTCTCTGACCTATCAGGGCCATGTTTTTGTTTACATGGATGTGTCGAAGGATGGTACCTCTGTGGGTTGGTCAGTCCTTACAACTGTTCATCTCATAGGGGGCCGCCTTCCAGGCATCACCAGTGTCTTAACTACAGAGCTCACCGCTCTGCACAGGGCAGTGGAACTCATCCAACATTTGAATCACCAACACTTTGTGGTTACGACTGACTCCCTCTCTATCCTCCCTCCAGCTGTTGCACACCCTCTATAGCAGACATGCCACCGTTCAGGGTGTGCATAGTTCACTGCTCACAATTTGCAAGCAGGGCAAGACAGTGTTGTTTATGTGGGTCCCCGGGCATGTCGACATCATGGGCAATGAAATGGCAGATGCCCATGCCCAGCAGGTGGCCCACCTGCCAGACTACTGTCCCCTCCTCTGATACTCTCCCGATGGTGCGGTAGGCCATTCATGAACAATGGCGGTCCCAGTGGTTCTTGCAGACCACCAACAAACTCCACACACTGAAGGACACTCCAGTGCACTGCGTGTCCTCATGCCGCCAGTCACAGAGGGAGGAGGTTGTGCTTGCTGGGCTGCGAATTGGTCACACGTTCCTCACCCAATGCTACATACTATGGGGTGAGGATCAACCGTGGTGTGACTATGGTTGGGAACCTCTCACAGTGGCACACATTTAGCCACTGTCAGAGATACCGTGAACTTAGATGTCGACTGGGAGTCAGTCCAGAGCTCTCCACATCACTTGGGGATAACCCCCACGGGGTGGAGAGCTCGCTTGTTTTTGTGAAAGAAGCTGGCCTCTTTCACAACATTTAATCTTGACACTGTTTTTTATTGATATCCTTTTCTTTTATTCTTCTTTTTTTGGCTTTTGCCTTTTCCCTCTTTGTGTCGATTTTGGCTTTTGCCCTTCTATGTTAGTTTCTGTTTATGCCTTTGCCGTTTTTTACTGTATGTGTTTCGCCTTTTGCCTTTATAGGTGTCTGTTTAGGCTTTTGCCTTTTTAGTTTTATCGGTTTTGGCTTTTGCCTTTATTTATCCCCAGTTCTTTTGTGGCTTTTGCCATTTACTATTTTTACCCTTAGTGGGCTTTTGCCCTTATTTATTTTCATCATGATGGGTTGGCCTTTTACACCCCCCCCCACCACGGTGATTGTCTTTCTGGGCCCTAATGACGTTTGTAGTCGATGAGCCCTACAACACAAACAAACAAATGTAGAATGCAGAGAATGTGGTGCTACTTACTGTTGCAAAACGGCATGACTGTAGCTTTAATAGAATTTGCAAAATTGAAGCATCTATTTTGAAATCCACATTTATTGAGGCAAAAAGTGATTTCTAGCACTTTACAGCACTTTTTGGCTTTACACATGTTTTGTCGAATTTCTCCACTTCTATCAAAACCACACGTGTAAAACTTGGCCAGTACATGAAAAAGTCGGTATTTTACCCTTTCTTTAAGTTTTGAAGCTGTATCTTTGATAGAAATTGAGATATTGCGAAAAAACAAAGTGCTCCCCATTGAAAAGCATTGAAAAACATACTTTTTTGCAATATTTTCTCTCCTATTTTAATGTTCCATTGATCAACTGGTCCCAGTCGCCACCCTTATATCAAGGAATTCCTCATAAGTCTAAGGCCCTAGCTGTCATTGCACTGGTCTTGTCAGGGAAGGTAGCACAGTTTAATGGCATCTGCAATGCAAATTTCAGACTCCGTGATTTGTGCTTTTCTAATCTCAGTTGCACCATTTTCCAAGTTCCTCCTCTGTCTGTTCCTGATCCCCACCATCCTCCACTGGAAATTGTAGTTACTGTTCCCATTCTTCTGACCCCAGACTCTCCTAACCCTTATTTAAATTGGGTGGGATGCAATTACTTTGGATTATACAGATATCTTGACTCTATCAATTAGAATATAGTTTATATGTGTGATTCCCCCATCACAGCTATCGAGAAATTCTATTCCCTGCTGAAAGCTGGCGTCCAATGCTTTAAACCTTTGAAATGTCCTTCTGTGAATAAGCAGCTTATCCACACTGGTTTAGCCAGGAACTGTCTTTAGCAATTAAAATGAAACGGAAATTCTTTCACATTCACAAGAAGAACCATTCCATTCTTCGTTATTAGCAGTTTGCCTATTATAGATCCACAGTCAAGCATCTTATAAATAGGGATCAGTATCAGTTCCTATCCAAGTTAGTTTCCTCTACCCACTCCCCTGGCTCATCTTGGCATGACTACAAATGGTATAAACATTCAAGACCAGCTACTATTACAGTAAAAAGTAATAATGCTTACATGTCTAGCCCTAATGAGGTGGCAGCTGTTTTTTGCCAACAATTACAACAATTTCTATCTCTCAATCCACCTCCATCTTCCTCTCCCTCCTCAACTTCCCTACTTATTTCCTATCCCTATCCACTGCCTTGTCTATCAGATTCCATTGTCAGTCGTTCAGTAGACTCCTTTGCAGTTCTTCAGGGCATTAGGAGATTAAAGCTGGTTTTCTCTACTGGACCAGACGATATTCCCCCATTCTCCTGAAGGATTTCTCTCATTTGTTTGCTCCAATTCTGGCATGGCTAATCAGTTGGTGCATTTCAACTGAGGTTGTGCCACAGATTTGGAAAACAGCTTTTATCCTTCCTATATTCAAATCAGGTTGAACTACTGATTGTCTAAACTATCGCCCCATTGCCATAATCTCTCCAGTAGCAAAAGTCCTGGAGAGAATTATCCACACTAAACTATGGCACTGGGCCAAGTATTTTCTCCACCCCTCTCAGCATGGCTTTATGCCTTCACGATCAACTGAGACCAACCTTCTTATGCATGTACAAAATATACATAATGCCTTTCAAGCACGAGCACAATATGACTCAGTATAGCTTGATCTTTCTAAGGCGTTTGATCGAGTGCCTGTACACTTCTCCAGGGCTGTGTTCATTTCTGCTTTCTTAATTGTCTGATCGTCTCAATACTATCAAACTAAGAAATTTCATTAGTAACCATTCCTATTTTCAATCAGTGGGAGTTTCACAGGGCAGTTCATTAAGCCCACTGCTATTTGCTATTTATATTAATGATCTCTTCTGGTCTGCCCCATCCAAACTACACCTGCTTGCCTTTGCTGACGATCTTAAGATATCAAGGCTAGTTAGCAGCCTTGAGGAGGCACAAGAACTTCAGTCCTGCCTTGCCTTTATTAAATCCTGGCAATCAACAAACCTCTTGTCAATTAATTATACAAAAACATATGTAATATCGTTTGCATGGATTCACAACACTCTTAATTTTCCTGATCAATTTCTCAATGGCCCTGCCCTCACTAGGATCACTGAGATAAAAGAATTAGGGGTTTTTCTTGATGCTAAACTAACGTTTTGGCATCATACTGAACATCTGTATTCTTCTGCCAAAAGAGGCATTGTTGCGATTATGGGGATGGGCCAGATCTACAAGTATCCTCCTCATTACTCTCATTTATTTTCTGTAGTGATCCTACCAAAACTTCTTTACTGTATCACTGTTTGGTCACAAGCCCATCCTTCCCTGGTTCTGAAGTTGAGTATCCTCCATGACAATTATACCACTTGTCATGCCTTGACAAGTATACCACTTGTCAGCACTTGACAACCTATTACGGCTGTTAATGGAAATCAGTTATCCATCTTACCAAGTTCATGTTTTAAAGGCTACTCACCCTTTCAGTCTCTGGTTAGATTTTCTGACCTGAACCTGTTGCATTGGGTATTCAATGGGACAAAATTGATTGTTCACATCTGCTACATGAATTATATTTTTGGGTTCCTGGGTGAACTACAAGATCTTCTCATCTATTTCACCCTCCACCAGAAACTAATTTGACCATTCATAAGGCTCAGGTTGAGTTTAATAAACTTGAACTGACCATTGATCACCTGTTGTCTACTAGAAAGTTTAGATCCAAGGTTGTCCCTCTTCTCCTCAATGGCTAGTGTTGACAACGTTTCTGGTTCAACTTCCAGTTTGTAATAGAATGTATTAACTTGCCTGAATGTATTTCCACCATTCAGTAATGTATGAAAAAGCTTCAGCAAATGTTATTGTCCATTGGTGCAAGTACCACCTAAACCAGTAATCCCTTCCCCATCCCACAATTGCCCCCACCCCAGTCCTGAGAGCAACCTCTGCTGGGCTAATGGCCTGTTATGGATGCTTGGCCTTTTCCCCAACCCTACAAGGTTAAATCCAAATCTGAAATCCTATATGTCCCAGAAGGATAAATCTTGGCCAGAATGTAGTGAATGTGGTGCTTCTTACCGTTGCCAAACCACATGACCATAACTTTAATAGAATTTGAGAAATTGAAGCATCTATTTGCCATCCACACTCATTCAGGCAAAAAGTGATTGCAGGCGATTTCCAGCACTTTTTTGCTTTACACATGTTTTGACGAATTTTTCCACTTCTATTGAAACCACACGTGTAAAACTTGGCCAGTACATGAAAAAGTCAGTATTTTACCATTTCCCTAAGTTTGAAGCTGTATCTTTGATAGAAATTGAGATATTGGAAAAACGATGTGCTCCCCATTGAAAAGCATCGAAAAACATACTTTTTGCAACATTTTCTCTCCTATACGTCCCAGAAGGATAAATCTTGGCCAGAAAGTAGAGAATGTGGTCCTCCTTACCGTTGATAAACCGCATGACTGTAGCTTTAATAAAATTTCAGAAATTGAGGCATCTATTTGCAATCCTCACATTCAGGAAAAAGTGATTTCTGGCGATTTCCGGCACTTTTCTGTGGGACACATGTTCTGACGAATTTGTCCACTTGTATCAAAACCACACGTGTAAAACTTGGGAGGTGGATGAAAAAGTTGGTATTTTACACTTTCCCTATGTTTTGAAGCTGTAACTTTGATAGAAATTAAGATATTGGAAAAACAAAGAGCTTCCTATTGAAAAGCATTGAAAAACATACTTTTTGTAATATTATCTCTCCTAAACGTCCCAGAACGATAAATCTTGGCTAGAAGGTAGAGAATGTGGTGCTCCTTATGGTTCTCAAACGGCATGACTGTAGCTTTAATAGTATTTGAGAAATTGAAGCACTTATTTGCCATCCACACTCATTAATGGAAAAAGTGATTTCTGGCGATTTCCAGCACTTTTTGGCTTTACACACGTTTTGACAAATTTCTCCACTTGTATCAAAACCAGACGTGTAAAACTTGGGCAGTGCATGAAAAAGTCGGAATTTTACCCTTTCACTAACTTTTGAAGCTGTATCTTTGATGGAAATTGAGTTCCCATGTGTGCCTGGGGTAGAATAGGCACACTGCATACCTGCATGTCATAAGAGGCCTCTAAAGGGGGTGACTTTTTCTTGCGCCAGATAGGACAACACCACTGTCGTCTTTGTCTATGACATGTTCTGGACAGGACAATACCAACATCGTGGTTGTTCGAATGTTCGGTCTGACTTGTTCTCGGTTGATGTAGGCTCCTCCCTGAGGTGACCATAAATAAACACGTACTCATGGGTTTTGCCATGCATGGAGACCCACACCCGTGGGAAAAGCAGATTCTGGTGGGTGAAGAGGCATATGCTCTGTGACGTTTCTAGGCCACTCCACACTGGTGAGGTCGCTGACAGACATCGAGGAATAAGGTTGCGACCTACAGTCTCGAAAACTTCATTTTTCTTTTTGCCATAACACATTTTCTATTATAGCAGCAGCCATGCCGTTTAGCACATGATTTGCATACCACATTCCCAACATATTGGCAAAAATTAACAGCTCTATGATGTATAGGAGAGAAAATATTGAACAAATTGTGTTTTCCCATTCATATCAATGCCAAAACTTCATTTTTCTTTGTGCTATATCAGAATTTCTATTAAAGCTACAGCCATGCCATTTTGCACATAATTGGAATACCACATTTCCTACATTCTGGCCAAAATCTACAGTTCTATCATGTATAGGAGAGAAAACGCAAAAAGTGCGTTTTCCCATTCATTTCATTGGAAAAATTTCATTTTTGTTTCTGCAATATCTCAATTTCTATTAAAGCTACAGCCATGCCGTTTTGCAGATGATTGGAGTACCACATTCCCTACATGCAGGCAACAATTTACAGTTCTATCACGGATAGGAGAGAAAACGCAGAAGCATGTTTTCCCATTAATATCAATGGAAATACTTCATTTTCTTTTGGCTATATCTCAATTTCTATTATAGCTACAACCATGCCGTTTTACACATGATTGGAGTACCACATTACCAACATTCTGTCAAAAATTTATGGTTCTATTATGTAAAGGAAAGAAAAAATCGCACAAAGTCTGTTTTTCCATTGATATCAATGGAAAATCTTCATTTTTCTTTTTTCTTTATCTCAATTTCTATTAAAGCTACAGCCTTGCGGTTTTTCAAGTGATTGGAGTACCACGTTACCTACATTCTGGCCAACATTTACAGTTCTATTATGTGTAGGAGAGGAAACGTATGATGTGTTTTCCTATTGATTTATTGGAAAATTATTTTCCTATATTTCAATTTCTATTAAAGCTACAGCCATGCCATTTTTCACATGATTTAAGCACCACATTCCCAACATTCTAGGATAAATTTACAGTTTTATTTCATATAGGAGAGAAAATATCGCACAAAGTATGTTTTCCCATTGGTTGAATGGAAAAACTTCATTTTTCTTTCTGCTATATCTCAATTTCTTTTAAAGCTACAGCCATGCCATTTTGTAAATGATGTGAGTACCACATTCCCAACAGTCTGGCAAACATTTATGGTTCTCTTAAGTATAGGAATGAAAATATCGCACATAGTGTGTTTTCTCATTGATTTCAATGAAAAAAAATCATTTTTTTCTTTTGCAACATCTCAATTTCTATTAAAACTACAACCATGCCGTTTTGCTCATGATTGAAGCACCACATTCCCTGCATTCTACCCAAAATTTACAGTTCTATCATGTATAAAACAGAAAGCACACAAGGAGAGTTTTTTCATTGATTTCAATGGAAAAGCTTCATTTTTCTTCTTACTGTATCTCAATTTCCATTAAAGATACAGCCATGCCGTTTTGCTCATGACTTAAGTACCACATTCCCTACATCCTGTCCAAAATTTACAGTTCTATCATGTATAGGGGAGAAAACGCACAGAGGTTGTTTCCTATTGATTTCAATGTAAAAACTTAATTTTTCTTTTTGCTATATCTAAATTTTAATTAAAGCTACACCCATGCCGTTTTGCACATGATTGGAGTACCACATTCTCTTCATACTAGCCAAAATGTACAGTTCTATCATGTTTAGGAGGGAAAATATTGCACATAGTGTGTTTCCCCATTGATTTCAATGGAAAAACGCCATTTACTTTTTGCTATATCTCAATTTCTGTTAAAGCTACAGCCATGCTGTTTTGCTCATGATTGGAGTACCACCTTCCCTACATTCCACCTAAAATTTACAGTTCTATCATGTATAGGAATGAAAGAGCACAAAGTGAGTTTTCCCATTGATTTCCATGGAAAAGCTTCATTTTTCTTTTTGCTATATCTCAATTTCTATCAACGCTACAGCCATGCCGTTTTGTGCATGATGGGAGTGCCACATTCCCTACATTCTGAGAAAAATTTACAGTTCTATCATGTTTAGGAGAGAAATCATCCAAAGTGTCTTTCTATTTATTTCAATGGAAAATCGTCATTTTTCTTTTTCCTATAACTAAATTTCTATAAAGCTACAGCCATGCCATTTTGCAAATGTTTGGAGTTCAACATTCCCTACATTCTGTCCAAAATTTGAAGTTCTATCATATATAGTAGAGAAAATAATGCACAAGTTTTTTTTACTATTGATTTTAATGGAAAAACTCCATTATTCCTTTTTTCATATCTCAATTTCTATTAATGCTACAGCCATGTCGTCTTGCTCATGATTGGAGTACCACATTCCCTACATTCTGGCCAAAATTTACAGTTCTATCATGAATAGCATAGAAAGTAAAGCACAAAGTGTGTCTTCACTTTGATTTCAATGGAAAAACTTCATTTTTTTCGTATATCTCAATTTCTATTAAAGCTACAGCCATGCCGTTTTGCCCATGATTGGAGTACCACATTCCCAAGATTGTGGGAAAAATTTATGGTTCTGTTATGAATAGGAAAGAAAATATCGCACGAAGTGTGTTTTTTCATTGATTTCAATGGGAAAGCTTAATTGTTCTTTTTGCTATATCTCAATTTCTTTTAAAGCTAACTAACTTCCAATCTAGTTATATCAAGCTGGTAAGTGCAATATGAACCACAGCAGTGGTAGTGGATTGTTGTGGAGCTGAATGAAGCATAAATAAAAAATGCATTTCAGAAAAATACAATAGCACACAGAAATATCTGGTAGCAGATGTTATAATAGCAAAGGGATGGGTATTCAAATGAAAGCATTCGATAGATCTAAGTAGATTGTATCTACCTGGTTTCACTGCTTAAAGGCCCTGTTAATCATATCCAAGTGCATCAATAAATTTTTTTCTGTAGATCGTCCCTTGTGAAAACCATGTTGGTTGATACTCAGGAAGGGAGTGCACCAAAGTACCAGTTTATTAGCAATAGTGCACTCAAAGATTTAACAACAGATGGTAGTAATAAAATAGGTTGATAGCTGGACACATCAGATTGAGCCCCCTTTTTAAAGATGGGAGATACATAGGCTGTTTGCCATATAAGAGGTATGCAGCCAGACTGCAAACATTTGGTGAACAAACTCGCTACACTGGGGCCAATATATCCCTGTATGCCTTAATCAAGGGACCCCAACTGGCCCAGGAACAAAGCAGGGTTTCAGCTTCCCAATTACTGGCAAAACTGCCTCTTTGGAAATATCCCTTGTATCCAATGAGTTGCCCTTTGCAGGAAGGGAGTAAGGATAAGCATTGGAACTATTTGTGGGAGCCAAGGTTTCTCTGCAACTGAGCAAAGTGATCGACAAAGGCGTTGCCTACCTCAGATGAATCAGAAACCAGCTGGTTTCTACAGGTCAAAGGAATCCATCCCCCTTCATTACCATGCTTTAATTGCTTGTAACCAGCCCAGAAATATTGAGGGGAATTTCTATTTGATAGTAGTTTAGTGAGGTATCCTTGCCATGCTAAGAGCAATAACTGCTTTACTTTGGCTCTAGACTTGGAAAAATGCTGTTGCAGGGTAGCAGTGGGGTGCTTTTTAAGTTGTGAGAAAAGCCTTGTCTTTCGCTTAATTAATTGGATAAGTTCGGAGTTAAACCACTGTGGGTATTTTTTTCATTGGTGACTAATGCTCCTTTTCACAGGGATACAGACCATTATGGCCAACTGTATACTCGTGTGTGCCCAGGGTAGAATAGGCACACTGCATACCTGCATGTCGTAAGAGGCGACAAAAAGAGGTGACTTTTTCTTGCCCCTGACTGGACAACACCACTATCGTCTTTGCCCATGATATGTGTTCTGGATGGGACGATACAATCATTGTGGTTGTTCGTGTCCTATCTGTGTCAGTTATTTGATAACTGTCTGACTTGTTTGTGGTCGATGTAGGTTTCTTACTGAGGTGACTATAAACAAACGCCAACCCACGTGTTTGCCATGCGTGAAGACCCACACACCTGAAAAAGTGGATCCTGGTGATTAAGGAGGCACATGTCCTGCGATGTCTCTGAGCCACCTCACACTTGTGGTTTGGCTGACAGACAACGGGGATTAGGGCTGTGGGCTACAGTCCCAACACATCACTTTGGCCACAGCTTCCAGGAAAAACAGGAGGCCAAGGCAGTCGCCCGGTCTTGGTTAATCGGCCGGGGGCACATAAGTGGTTATGCCTCCTAGGGTTACTGTAAGTTGACCGGCAATCAAACCTGATGCCAATGGTCCGGTACTCGGGGATTATGCCACCCTAATGGTATACTGACCGAGGAATCTCGGCGACCCAAATGGGCGTCCCCTCGTTGGGCTCTGTGTGGTGGGTAAGACCTGCAGGCAGTGAACACATAATTATCAAAAATTATGGCAACCCTAAAACCGAGGATGGGGGCCTCATTCTTCCCCCTCCCCCTTCTTCCTTACTGACTTGTGCTGAGCCAGAAGATGGTGGGCTCAGTCCCACCCAACTGAGTGGGCCAGCTGCCATTGAGCTGATGGAGACATGTACTGCTCCAACAAAGAGGCCATGTCCCCCCAGTAAGCCAACTGGATCAGGGAACAAACCTGTGGTGTCTATGGCATCGGCACCTGCCCTTAACAAGAGGCAATGACCTCTTAGCCTTAAGGTGCAGGGTTCCAAAGCCAATGCACAGTATGTTCCTGCATCTAAGAATTTAGGTGCTGTCCAACCACCATCCATTCCTTCTTCCTATCCTCCCCAGTTTATTTCCATCTCTGTGGAGGATGGAGTAGCCTTGGGAAAGGCGTTGCCCTTCCTTATCGCCAAAGCCATCAAGGGCATTGTTGGTGACGTGACTTCGGTCAAGAAACTGCACAATGGCACCTTGTTGGTGGAGAGGCATTACTGAAACTGCAGGAGCTTGGTGATATCCTCGTTGTGGTCGAACTCCATCCCACCTTAAACACCAGTAGAGGTGTGGTGTGGTGCCCTGACCTACACGGGGAATCAGAAGAGCAGATAGTTGACGGAGCTCAGGGACCAGGGTGTGGTGGAATGGATCCGACAGGATGGAGAATCCCGCCCATCTGACACCTTGGTGCTGACCTTTGGTAGGCCCAAAGTGCCAGAGTACATCATGGCTGGCTACCTCGACTTGCCTGTCCATGCCTTCATCCCAAGCCGGCTTCAGTGCTTCAAGCACCAGCAATATGGCCATGGACAGAATTCGTGCTCTGCCAAGGCTGTGTGTGGCACTTGTGGACAGGGTGACCACTTCCCTGAGTCTTGTAAGACTACACCTTTTTGTGTCAACTGTAAGGGCAACCACCCCGCCTCCTCTCAGGATTGCCCCACTTGGCTGCAGGAATGTGCGATCCAGGAGTTGCATGTCCAGAAGGGTATTAGCTTTCAGGATGCATGGTGGCTGCTAGCCTTGGCAGGGACTCCCAGTCGTGGGGTGTCCTATGCAGGTGCTGCCAAGGGAGCTGCTGTGCTCTCTATTTGTACCCAGACGGACACCCTATCTCAATTCCACATCTCATTCGTTTGACGCCCACTCGGGCCGAGCGGGTTACTGGGGTGCCGGTCTGTGCCAGCATTGGCTGCCAGACGGACCCCGACCCCATTTCCATGGCCTCTTCCGACTCCCCCACCGCCTCTGGGCCAAGCATGGGCCCCCAATGATGGAGGTGCCAGCTTCTTTAGAGGCCCCAGATGCTGCTTGTCAAAAAGAGGCATCTCCTTGTCTCACCCCAGCCAGCCCCCTCCATGGAGAGGGTGGTGGGTGAGACAGAAGGAAAGAAAGTAGGGACACCTACAACTTCCACAGCGGGGCACGTGTCCTTGGTTCGTCCACCCAAGCTCTCTAGCCAACGGCAGAGAACATGGGGTGGTTTCATTCCCCAACTGGAGAAAGATGGGGATTCCTCCTTCGAGATGGAGGAGGACGAACCAATTGAAGGCGTCCCTCCCATTTCTGCAGTGGGATGGAGGAAAGGGAGGAATAGAAACAAGCTGCCTAAGTCCACTTGATGGGTTTTCCCACAAGAGGGACGAGATCACACTGGTGATCTCGAGGCACAACCCTGTCTGCATCTCCCTCCAGGAGATCCTGTGTCCCAATGATGCCCCCATTTCGTTATGGGGGTACACTGTATATGCAGACATCCAGCAGCAAGGAAGCCACCCTGTGGGAGGGGTGGCTATCCTTATCCAGAATGGTTGCATTCATGTGCCAGTGGCTTTGCAGACGCCTCTGCAAACAGTGGCGGTCTCATTGGCCACTGGATGTGCCCACCACTCTATGTTCCCTCTACATGCCACCTGGGATTGATATCCCATGGGTAGACCTCAACTCCCTCAGTGCCCAGCTTCCAAGACCCTTCTTGATAATGGGTGATTTTAATGCCCATAATCTCCAATGGGGCTCGGACAGTCATAAACCCCAGGGGCGACTTGTGGAACACTGGGTGTCACACAATGGCCTCATTGTTCTAAACACAGGCGCCTCCACACATGTCATGACTGCCACTGGTGGTCTCTCATTTATAGACCTATCCATCTGCTCTCCTGGGTTGGCACCAGGTTTGAGGTGAGAGGTCTTGTCAGACCCTTGTGGAAGTGATCACGTCCCCATCAAGATTAGCAGTGGAGATGGGTCATTACCCCAACACCCACCATGGTGGTGTCTGCATTGGGCAGACTGGGAGGAGCTCGCCCACTCTATCTACTTTTGCCCACTGTGTGATTTTGATGGGGCCAACGACCTAGTGAGTCACTTCACAGAGGTGGTGGTCTGGGCGGCATTGGCATCCATCCCCCAGAGCTCATGTAACCCACCACGAGCACGGATGCTATGGTGGATGGAGGATTGTCGGAGTGCGATTCAGGCTGGCCAACGAACCCTTCGCAGCTTCCAATCTCATCCTAACGAGGCAACCTATTCGACTATCTCTGAGCCCAGGCTATGCATGGCGGGTGATCAAGGAGGCCAAACGCTCCTCATGGAGTCAGTATGTCTCCTCACTTACCCATCACATGCCCTCCAAGAAAGTCTGGGAAAAGCTGAGGAAGATCCAATCATGTATAGGAGAGAAAACACATAAAGTGTTTTTACATTGATTTTAATGGAAAATATTCATTTTTCTTTTTGCGAAATCTCAATTTATAATAAAGCTACAGCCATGCCATTTTGCACGTGATTGGAGTACCAAATTCCCTACATTCTGGCAAAAATATGTAGGTTGATTTTATATAGGAGAGAAAATACCACACAAAGTGTGTTTTCTCTTTCATTTCAATGGAAATAATTTATTTTTCTGCCTGCTGTATCTCAATTTCTATTATAGCTACAGCCATGCCGTTTTGCAAGTAATTGGAGTACCACATTTCCAACATTCTGGCCAAAATTCATGATTCTACTGGGTATAGAAAGGAAAATATTGCACAAACTGTGTTTTTCCATTTATTTCAATGGAAAAACTTCATTTTTCCTTTTGCTATATGTCAATTTCTATTTCAGCTACAGCCATGCCATTTTGCACATGATTGCATTACGACATTTCCTACATGTTGTCCAAAATTTACAGTTCTATCAAGTATAGGAGAGAAATCGCACAAAAATCCGTTTCCCATTCATTTCAGAGGAAAAGCTTCATTTTTCTTTTTGCTATATCTCAATTGCTATTAAAGCTACAGCCATGCAATTTTGAACATGATAGGAGTACCACATTTTAAATTCCAAATTTTAAAGTTCTATCATGTGTAGAAGAGAAAACGCACAAAGTGTGTTTTCCCATTGATTTCAATGGAAATTGGTTGGAGTACCACATACCCAACATTCTGGCAAAATTTTCTATCTGCATTATTTCAATTTCTATCAAAGCTACAGCAAAGCCTTTTTGCACATGATTGGAGTACCACATTCTCTACATTCTGGCAAAAATTTGCAGTTCTACCATGTATAGCAGGGAAAACGCACAAAGTGTTTTTCCCCTTTGTTTTAAATGGAAAAACTTCATTTTTCTTTTTGTTGTATCTCAATTTCAATCAAAACTACAGCCATGCCACTTTGAACGTGATTGAAGAACTACAATCCCTATATTCTGGCAAAAACTTATGGTTCTATTATGTATAGCAATGGAAATGATTGGAGTACCACATTCTCTACATTCTGGCCAAAATGTACAATTCTACAACGTATATGAGGGATAATAATGCAGAAAGTGTGTTTTCACATTGATTTCAATGGAAGAACTCGATTTTTCTTTTTACTATATCTCAATTTTGATCAAAACTACAATCATGCTATTTTGCACATGATTGGAGTATCACATTCCCTACATTCTGGCGAATATATACAGTTCTATCATGTATAGAAGAGCAAACGCACAATGTGTGTTTTCCCATTGATTTCAATGGAAACACTTCAGTATTCTTTTTGCAATATCTCAATTTCTATTAAAGCCTCAGCAATGCCGCTTTGCACATGATTGGAGTACCACATTACCAACATTCTTGCAAAAATTTACAGTTCTATTTCATATAGGAGAGAAAATATCACACAAAGTGTGTTTTCCCATGGATTTCAAAGGAAAAACTCAATTTCTATTAAAGCTACTGCCATGCCATTTTGAACGTGATTGGAGTACCACATTCCCTACATTCTGGCCAATATTGTAGAGAAAATAACGCACAATTGCGTTTTACTATTGATTTCAATGGAAAAACCACATTTTTCTTTTTCCCATAGCTCAATTTCTAATAAAGCTACACCCATGCCATTTTGCGCATGATTAGAGTACCACATTCCCAACATTCTGGCAAAAATTTATGTTTCTATTTTATATAGGAGAGAAAATGTCGCACAATTTGTTTTTTCCTATTAATTTCAAAGGAAAAACTTCATTTTTCCCTTCACTATAGCTCAATTTCTATTAAAGCTACAGCAATGCCATTTGGCAAAGGAGCAGAGTACCACATCCCCAACATTCTGGCAAGAATTTACTGTTCTATTATGTATAGGAGAGGAAATAGTCTGTCTTCCTATTGATTTAAATGGAAAAACTTCATTTTTCTTTTTGCTATATCTGAATTTCTATTAAAGCTACAGCCATGCCACTTTGCAGATGATTGGAGTACCACATTCTCTACATTCAGCATTAAATTTACATTTCTGTCCTTTATAGGAGATAGAATAATGCACAAAGTGTGTTTTTCCGTTGATTTTATGGAAAAACTTCATTTTTCTTTTTGCTATACCTCAAATTCTAATAAAGTTAGAGCCGTGCCGTTTTGCAAATGATTCAGGTACCAAATGCACAAAATGCACAATGTGTTTTTTTTCCATTGATTTCAATGGAAAAACTTGGTTTTTCATTTTGGTATATCTCAATTTCTATTAAAGCTACAGCCATGCCGTTTTGCAAATGATTGGAGTAACACTTTCCCAACATTCTTGCAAAAATTTACAGTTCTATTAAATATAGCAGAGAATATATCGCACAAAGTGTGTTTTTTGATAGATTTCAATGGATAAACTTGATTTTTCTTTTTGCTATATCTCACTTTCTATTAAAGCTACAACCATGTTGTTTAGCACATGATTGGAGCACCGCATTCCCTGCATTCTTACCAAAATTTAGAGTGCTATCATGTATAGGAGAGAAAATAATGCACTAAGTGTGTTTCCCCATTGATTTCAAAGGAAAAACTTCATTTTTTTTTTTTTGCAATATCTCATTTCTATGAAAGCTACAGTCATGCCATTGTGCACATGATTGGAGTACCACATTCTTAACATTCTTGCAAAAATTTGCGGTTCTGTTATGTTTAGGAAAGGAATTGGTCGCTAGGTGGCACATAGGCATTGTTTGTGCACTTTTTGCCTGCTAAACTTTTGAATTTGGGAATAATTATTGGTGCCGTTTTTGTGGATGGGACCACCCAACTGCAAGGCAGGAACCAGAGGTCTCATGTACAGTAGCAATGTGGGTGAGGTGGTGCTTTGGCAGTGAGGAGAATGTGATTTTGGGGTTGGGAACTCTTAGCCCAACCTTATGGCGTTTTCCCCATCAATCCTGGCATCAGCCAGCATAGCAGAGCGTCTGCTCCTGCAGTCACCACGCTGCACCCACCCCTGTATTTACATATTTATATAATTTATGCATTATTTTATTTTATTAGCTATTTATTGGTTATTGGTTTGTGGTTTATGGGTTTCGTAGATAGTAGTTATTGTTTAGTGATAAGTTTTAAGTTGTGAAGGTACTGTCAGGTGAGTGTGAGACCTCCACTCCCCTCACAGTTTGCCCTGCTGCTATCACTGTGGGTTCTGCACGTTTAGCTGGGGTGCCCCCAGTCAGAGCTGTCACACCAAATAAGGATGGTAGACTTAGACTAGGAATGTGGAATTTGGCGACCCTCTCAGGGAAGACTGGAGAGCTAGTAACAATTTTGAACCATAGGAGTGTCAGTGTTGCATTCCTCCTGGAAACTCAACCCTTCAAACTCATCTATGCTGGTAGTGAAGAGGGACAGTACAGGGTGGGAATTGTATTAAGTAGTGAACAAGCAGCAGGGGTCACGTCAGTTAGGAGAATTAGTAGTAGGTTAATGTTAGTTTCTGTAGTTTTGCAGGGTATAAGGCTCCACCTCATAAGTGCATATGCCCCCCAAGCTGACCTGAGTGACAGCATAAAAACAGCTTTTTGGAATGAATTTCATGAGTTAGTACACTCAGTGGACAGCATAATTAGACAGGGTAGGGGAAATGAGTGACTGATTACTGGGGGGACTTTAATGCACATGTAGTTAACAGTTGTCTGGGATATGAGAAGGTAAATGTGGGATGTGGGTATAGGATGATCAACCCAGAGGGGCAGAAGGTACTTGAGACAGGAAAAGCACATGGCTTTGCTTTGGCTAATACTTGGTTCAAAAAGAGGGAAAAGCACCTAATCACTTTTCAGTCACCACAGGGGAGCTCCCAGATAGACTTTTCCATGGTTAAGATGCAGCACAGGGGAGAGATTGAAGACTGCTGGGCACTACCCAGTGAGGATTTCCAGAAGGTGAGTGGCCATAAGCTGCTCACAATAGAATTACTAATAAAGGGGACAGTTAGGCAACATAGCTGGAAGGGAGAATCAGTTATTAGGTGGTGGAAGTTCCCACCAAGGCAGATGAATTCCAGCAGGTGGTTCTCGGCCCGGTTGACTGGGAATGGGGTGGGTCAGCCAATGCCATGTAGGACAGGGCTCTGTTAGGTAGGGGTAGAGTAGGAGGAGCTTATCAGGGTAGGCAGATGTAGTTGTGGTATGAGGAGGTGGAAGCTGCAATCAAGCTAAATAAGGTAGCTTTCCATAGGTGGCGGGAAATAGGGGACCAGGTTTCAAAGATAGACAATTGGGGGCCTGAGCCCCCACTGGTGCAAGGTTTCCAGTATACCATGGCGCCATGTGATATCATATGCCTTCTCCACATCAAAGAAGACAGCCACTACGTGCTGTCTGTGGAGAGAGGCCTCACGTACTGCAGTCTCCAATTAGATCAGATGATCCACCAAAGACCTGCCAGCATGGAAGCCACATTGGGCATCGGCAAGAAGGTGGTGCCGTTCCAGGTACCACACCAGGCGCCAATTAACCAGTCGTTCCATTGTTTTGCAAAGACAGCTCATCAATGAAATGGGTCTATAATTTATTGGAAGGCTACTATCCTTCCTGGGTTTTTGGAGTGGGATTATATTAGCCTCTTGTCAACCTGCAGGGATTATATACTGCTGCCAGATGTAATTGAATACCTCAAAGAGGTATCTCACGCCTTTCTCTAGTAGGTGTCGTAGCATTTGATAGTTGATGCTATCTGGTCCAGGGGCAGTATCCCTGGCTCTTGCTAGAGCTGCCTGCAGCTCCCAAGGGGTAAATGGGTTGTTATACCCCTCAGCGACACACCCCCAGCAAAATTAAGTGGGTGGCGTTCTGCACCTTGTTTGGACTGCATAAATGCTGCCATGTAGTGCTGGGAACTGGAGACGGCTGCAAACGTCCCTGCCAGTTCCTCAGCCACCTCACACGGCAGAAGGCAATGTCTCCCTTGTACAAGGAGACCTGAGCCACATGATGGTAAATATCTACCTTGGATCTTCCTCAGATTTTCATAGAATTTCTTGGAGGAGCGTTTGGCGTCCGTGATCACCCTTCGTGCATATGCCCGGGCTCAGAGATAGTCGATATGGTTGGCCTCGGTAGGACGGGATTGGAAGCGGGATTGGCGAGCCCGAATCGCACTCTGACAATCCTCCGTCCACCATGGCACCCGTGCTCGTGGTGGGTTACACAAGCTCTGGGGATGGATGCCAATGCCGCCCCGACCACCACCTGTGTGAAGTGACTCACTAGGTCGCTGACCCCATCAAAATCACACAGTGGGTGAAAGTAGATATGGCAGGCGAACTCCTCCCTGTCCGCCCGACACACACACCGCCATTGTGGGTGTTGGGGTAATGCCCCATCTCCACTGCTAATCCTGATGGGGAAGTGATCACTTCCACAAGGGTCTGACAAGACCTCCCATTGCAAACCTGGTGCCAACCCAGGAGAGCAGATGGATAGGTCTATACATGAGAGACCTCCAGTGGTAGTCATGACATGTGTGGAGGCGCCTGTGTTTAGAACAATGAGGCCATTGTGTGACACCCATTGTTCCACAAGTCGCCCCCAGGGGTTATGACTGTCCGAGCCCCATTGGGGATTGAGGGTGTCAAGGTCTGCCCATGGGATATCAATCCCAGGTGGCATGTAGAGGGAACATAGAGTGGTGGGCAAATCCAGTTGCAATGAGACCGCCACTGCTTGCAGAGGCGTCTGCCGAGCAACTGGCACATGAATGCACCCATTCCGGATAAGGATAGCCACCCCTCCCACAGGGTGGCTTCCTTGCTGCCGGGTGTCTGCATATACAGCGTACCCCCATAACGAAATGGGGGCATCACGGTGACACAGGATCTCCTGGAGGTAGATGCAGACAGGGTTGTGCCTCGAGATCAGCAGTGCGATCTCGTCCCTCTTGTGGGGAAACCCCACGACAGTTCCATTGTAGGAAATTTACCATCAAGTGGACTTAGGTAGTTGTTTCTATTCCTCCCTTTTCTCCGTCCCACTGCAGAAAAGGGAGGGACACCTTCAATTGCTTCGAAGGAGGAATCCCCATCGTGCCCCAGTTTGGGCATGAAACCACCCCGTGCTCTCTGCCGTTGGCCAGAGAGCTTGAGTGGCCGAACCAAGGACACCCACCCCACAGCAGTTGTGGGAAGGAGTCCCTACTTTCTTTCCTTCCGTCTCACCCACCACCCCCTCCGTGGAGGAGGTTGGCTGGGCTGGGACAGGGAGGGAGGCCTTCAAGGGAGATGCCTCTCTTTGATGAGTGGCATCTGGGGCCTCCAAGGATCTGGCACCGCCATTATTGGGGGGGCCATGCATGGGCCAGAGGAAGTGGTGGAGCCGGAAGAAGCCATGGAAATGGGGTCAGGGTCCGTCTGGCAGCCAAAGCTTGCACAGACCGGCACCCCATGGACCCCGTGGGCCCGAGAGGGCGTTAAACGGATGAGAGGGGGGAGCTGAGGTAGGGTGTCCGTCTGGGTACAGACAGAGGACACAGCAGCTGCCTTCGCAGCACCTGCATAGGAAACTCCACGACTGGAGGTCCCTGGCAAGGCTAGCAGCCGCCGTGCTTCAAGAAAACTGATACCCTTCTGGATACGCAGCTCCTGGATCACGCGTTCCTGCAGCCAAGTGGGGCAATCCCGAGAAGAGGCGGGTTGGTTGCCCTTACAGTTTATGCAGAGAGGTGCAGTCTTACAAGGCTCAGGGGAGTGGTCACCCAGTCCACAAGTGCCACACACGGCCTTGGCAGAACACGAATTCTGTCCATGGCCATATCACTGGCACTTGAAGCATCAAAACAGACTCGGGATTCTAATTCTAATATTACACACTGCAAGCAGCCTTTTTGGCCAACATGGCAGTGGAGAGACTAACTCTCATTCCTACTTATGATATATAATACTCCTAAAACCCTAAGCTATATTTCAGGAGCTTCCCCTAATACAATGCCAGCTATTGTTGGATTTCCTTGGATGAAGCCCTCCACCCTATCCTCACCAAGGCTATTCCATTGTCGAATGACTCTTGGCAAAAATGACCAGTAGTATGAGTCTGTCTGTGCCCTAACCTCCTTCAATTTATATGGATGATCCTTTCTGCCTTTATACTCAGCTGGGGACACACTTCCAGCCAATGGTCCATTACATCCTATGAGCAGCAGTCTTATAAAAAGACTAATGCTGTGAGATATACGCCTCTGGCTTAATGTATCCCACCCTAGTTCCTTAATCATGGCAGATACACTCTCTGTGTGAGAAAACCTATTTAGTACTATTCTTGCTGCCCTCCTTTGGATCCTTTCAACCTCCCAAGATAAGTCCGGCCTGAAGGGGAACCAAATTCGACTGCCATACTCCAAAATTGGGCATACCATAGAAATATATGCTGTTTCCTTTACCTCTTTTGTGCTATCTCTAAGGACCCTATTAATCAGACGGACGAATTGACTCACCCTCCCAATCACTTTACCAACGTGATCCTTCCAATTACCCTCACTATTTAAGACAATACCCAGATGTTTATGGGTTACAACTCTATCAACCCTAACTCCACCTATGTTATAATCAAAATCAAGTTGCTTTCTAGATCTGGATATTGTTAGGATCCTACACTTCCTCTTGTTTAATGGCAATTCCCATTTTACACACCAATTGTAAATCCTATCTAGATCCTGTTGTAATTGCACACAGGATGATAATCCATCATCTAATACCTGAGCAGCACATGTGTCATCTGCAAATAGTTCAAGGAAGGAATCAATATCGAGCCCCATGTCGTTCACATAGAGAATGTACAACAAAGGACCCAATACACTTCCCTGAGAGACCCCTGACGTGACTGGTTTCCACTGAGATGCTATCAAGCAGATAGGACCTTACCAACATTTCTATGTATCCCTAAGTAGGACATTTTAGAGACCAGCTTATCATGGGGCACCATGACAAAAGTCTGTTCAAAGTCCAAGAATACAATATCAACCTGCTTTCTGCTATCAAAAGCCTTTTGAACATGATTCATCAAGCAAGCCATTTGGGTGTCACATGACCTGCCTTTCCTAAACCCATGTTGGTAATTTGTAAGGATGCTCTTCCTTTCCAGATATCCCATTATAGATGAGAATAAGATGTGCTCAAATATCTTGGATACAGCACTTGTTAATGAAACTGGTCTGTAGCACTTAGGGTCTGTCATGTCCCCAGATTTGAAAATGGGCACCACATTTGCCAGTTTTCATGACGCTGGAACAATGCTTGTGGCTAATGACTTTTTAAAAATTTCTACCAAGTAACAGCTAATAATCCCAGAATTCCATTGCAGAATAAATAGTGAAACACCATCAGGGCCCATGGCCTGATATACAGGTAATTTACTCAGTAGCTGCTCAATTCCTGCCCTAGTGATAATAACTTCATCCATTCTTCCTGGCAAAACAATAACAAATTCTGGCTGGGAGTTGTTTCTACTGGTTGCAAAGCATTTTGCAAATGTATTATTAAAAACGTTGGCAATCATGAGACTATCCTTGACTAAATTTCCTGACCCATCCTTAACCACTGTATCCCTATCTCCCTCCTTCCTACACCTCTTTATATATCCCCAGAATGCCTTTGGATTTTTCCTAAGCCTATCTCCCAAAATGTTCTCATGAAAGTTCTTGTAAGCTTCCTTCATGAACCCTTTAACCATTTTGCGGGCCCCCTTATACACCACCTCACTATTGACGTCCCTCCCTCTCCTAAGTGCATTCTTAGCCTTTCGCTGGTTTTGCAAGTTTTGCCTTATAATCTTGGTGGGGACAGCTAGTTGTGTACCCTCTTCTAATAGGGCTAGGAATCTATTCCAAGATTCCTCAATGCCACAGGTATTAGCAATGGTGTAAAAATCATTTAATTCACATTCCAGATAAGACTTGAAATACTCCCAATTAGCCTGTTTATATTGGTATGCCACCCTCCTTCCTGCCACCCGTCTAGGTAACCTTTTCACTATCTCCACCTTAACCACTGCATGATCACTAATTCCTTCAATACACTCTACATTATTTATAGAGTTGGGCACATTTGTGAATAATAAATCTAAAATTCCGCCTTTCTCGTGTGTAGGCATGGTCACAATCTGTTCCAATCCATTACAGTACATTTGACCAAAAAAGAGATTTAGAGCCCCTGATAAACTTGAATTTGTATTGGGCTGCATACTACCCCAATCCAACCCTGGTAAATTGAAGTCCCCACCAAGAATTATCATTGGGTCCTTTTTATTTTGATGCAGAAGCTCCAGTGATTGTGCTAGTCTGATCAGTGGTTGTGGATCATCACCAGGAGGACGATAGAACCCGACAACATAAATCCCCCCACAAGAGTCAGCAACATGACAACATAGCATTTCAAAATCTTCTTCATAACTCAGTTCCCTAGAGCTTTCCAGGGATTTATCTATGGCCAAAAAGACCCCACCCCCTCTACCTGTTTCCCTATCTCTTCTGAAAAATTATATACTTGTCTGCAAAAATCTCTGCTGATTTAACATCTCCCCTCAACCAGGATTCAGTACCAATTATGATATCAGCATCTGATGTTGCAGCCAGGGCATTGAACTCAACCACTTTATTTACTATGCTTCTGCAGTTTACCACAAGCAAAGTCAATGGGTTAGTTACTGCTGGAAGCCTACCTACCCCTTCCTTATTACTACCTAGTAGCCCTTTCCTATGAGAATTGTTTTTTAGCCTGGAACGAGATGACCTGGTACCTCTCCTAAAAAATCAGCAATAAACTCATTAAATTTTGTACCTATCCTCAAAGCAGCCGTTGCATTGAAATGAAATCCATCCATAGCAATCCTCTGCTGGAGATCTGAGAGACAAGCCCTATAATCAAGTAGTTTTGCCCCAATAGAGAATAACCTATCATTTATCCATTTGGCCTTAGCTGTAGTTAGTCTTCCTTTATCAATTCTCTCAATAATAGGACACACCATTACTCTAGCCTTAGGTCTCAATCTCCTAACCTCCTTAGCTATATCAATAATTCCCTGAAGAACTTCAATAGCAGGTTTATCCTGGGTTATGTCATTTGACCCTAGTTGTAAAACTGTCATACAATCTTCCTTTTCCCCTTTCAATATACTGCCAATCCTATCCCTTATGTCCATTAGTCTGGCATCAGGGAGAGATGCAACACTAACACATGCTCTATCTTGCCCTTCTTGTAGTGCCCAAGTATCACCACCCCTTAAATCTGTGTCCCCAAAAATAACAACAGATTAACCAGGTAAAGGGTGTTGCACCACCACAGCACCCCCATCACTGACCTGAGCTAACCCCTCCAAAGTAAACCCTGTGGCATAGAGACAGGCATATTGCAATTCCCTGCTTCCTTTTCTTTGGCCAGCTTTCCATGCAATTCAGGAGTAACTTTTATACCATCCTGCTGTATTATTTCCCTCTTGCCCTTGAGAGCCTTAGGTGTTACCCTCAGGGATGTTGTATTTGTTTTTAAGACCGTTTTGCCACCTGATGAAGGCATGTACAGGCAAGCGGAGGTAGCCAGCCATGATGAACACCAGCAGTTTGGGCCTACCAAAGGTCAGCACCAAGGTGTAAGATGGGCAGGATTCTCCATCCCTCGGACCGAGGTGCAGCAACCAGCCACCACACCCTGGTCCCTGAGCTCCTCAGCTATCTGCTCTTCTGATTCCCTGCATAGGTCAGGGCACCGCACCACACATCTACTGGTGTTTAAGGTGCGATGGGGTTTGACCACAATGGGGATATCACCAAGCTTCCACAGCTTCAATAGTGCCTCTATCTGGTGAGGGGCAGATGCCTCCACCAGCAAGGTGCCATTGCACAGTTTCTTGACCGAAGTCACGTCGCCGGCAATGCCCTTGATGGCTTTGGTGATAAGGAAGGGTGACGCCTTCCCCAAGGCTGCACCATCCTCCCCAGAGATGGAAATAAACCTGGGAGGATAGGAAGAAGGTATGGATGGTTGTTTGACTACACCTAAAATCTTAGATGCAGGAACATGCTGTGCATCAGCGGTGGAATCCTGCACCTTAAGGCTAAGAGGTCATTGCCTCTTGTTAAGGGCAGGTGCCGATGCCATAGACGCCACAGGTTCGTTCCCTGATTCGGTTTGCTTACTGCGGGAACGCGGCCTCTTTTTTGGAGCAGTACATGTCTCCATCAGCTCAGTGGCAGCTGGCCGACTCAGTTGGGTGGGACCGAGCCTGCCATCTTCTCGCTCAACACAAGTCAGTAAAGAAGAAGGGGGATGGGTGGGGTTTTTTGATGAGGCCCCCAGCCTCAGTTTAAGAGTTACCATAATTTTTAATAATTATGCGTTCACTGCCTGCAGGTCTTACCCACCGTGGAGCCCTACACGCTGAAGCCCAATCGGGTCCCCGAGATTCCTCGGGCAGTATACCGTTAGGGTGGCATAATCCCCGAGTACCAGACCATTGGCATCGGGATTGACTGCCGGTCCACTTACAGTCACCCTAGGAAGCATAACCACTTATGTGCCCCTGGCTGATTGACCAAGACCGGGCTACTACCTTGGCCTCCCATTTTCCCTGGAAGCTGTGGCCAAAGTGATGTTTTGGAAACTGTGGGTCACAACCCTAGTCCCCAATGTCTGTCAGCCACCTCACCAGTGTAGAGTGGCCAAGAGACATGGCAGGGCATATGCCTCCTCAACCACCAGGATCCACTTTTCCCAGGGGTGTGGGCCTCCACGCATGGCAAACACACGGGTAGGCGTTTGTTTATGGTCACCTCAGTGAGGAACCTACATCGACCGAGATCAAGTCAGTCATCCAGTAAAGGATGCAAGAACAATGACAGCCACCATGATGGTATCGTCCTGTCCAGGACACAAGTAATGGCCAATGACGATAGTGGTGTCATCCAATCAGGGGCAAGAAAAGGTCACCCCTTTTAGTCACCTCTTACATCATGTAGGTATGCAGTGTGCCTATTCTACCCCGGGCACACATGGTTACCGCCAGTCATGGAGGGAGGTGGTTGTGCTTGCTCAGCTGCGAATCAGTCACACGTTCCTCACCCACTCCTACATTCTATGGGGTGAGGATCAACCATGGTGTGACTGCTGTTGGGAGCCTCTCACAGTGGCACACATCTTTAGTCACAGTGAGAGATACCGACAACTTAGATGGTGACTGGGAGTCAGTGCAGAGCTCTCCACCTCACTTGGGGATAACCCTCAGGGGGTTGAGAGCTCGCTGGTATTCGTGAAAGAGGCTGGCCTCTTTCACCAATTTTGAATCATACATATCTACTTTTCAGAAGCTTTGTTTTTATTCTTGTATTGTTTTGACTTTTGCCATTTTATGTCTGTGACTGTTTTAGCTTTTGCTGCATTTATTGTATTGTCTGTTTTGGCTTTTGCCACTTTTATTGTTATGTCTATTTTGGCTTTTGCCACTTTTATTGTTATACATGTTTTCACTTTTGCCGCTTTTATTGTTATACCTGTTTTGGCTTTTGCCTCTTTTATTGTTATGTCCGTTTTGGCTTTTGCCACTTTTATTGTTCTGTCTTTTTTGGCTTTTTTCTGTATTTATTTTCCATATTTATTTGGCTATTGCCATTTTATTCTTTTTATTCTTATTGAGCTTTTGCCATTATTTATTGCCATCTTGGTGGGATGGCCACTTACACCCCCACCATGATGTTTGTCTTTCTGGGCGCTATTGACCATTGTTGTCGATGGGCCTAAAACTCAAACAATCAATCAATCAATCCAACATTACCCTGGATATCAGGCCACAGTATAAGTCACTTCTGGTGGAATATCAGGACATTACTATCCCTCGTCCACCCACAATAGCCATTGCACACTAACAGGAGCCATTGCACACACAGAGCTGTGCACAATAACAGGAGGACCTAGATAAAATTTATGACTGGTGCATTAAATGGGAATTGCCTTTAAACCTCCAAAACTGTAGATTTCTTAGGATATCCAGATCAAGTAACCCTCTTGATTTTAATTACTACATTGGTTAAGTGTGTAGGTGGAGAGGGTGGTGACCCATAAACATCTTGTACTTATTTTAAATAGTAAAGGTAACTGGAAGGAATATTTTGGCAAATTGTTTTGGAGGACTGGATAATTCCTCCATTTGATTAGTAGGGTTCTTGGGGACAGCACAAAGGAGGTTAAAAAACAGCTTATACTTCAAAGGTGTTACCAATTTTAGAGTATTGTAGCCCAATTCGGTCTCCTTTCAAGCAGGACTTATTGTGGGAAATTGAAAGAATCCAAAGGAAGGCAGCAAGAATTGTGCTTCACAGGTTTTCAAGCAGGGAAAGTGTGTCTGAGGCCCATGACACTGCCTGGTGAACCGCTGGTGTGGTTCATGGGGTGTTAAAATCCATTCAATTAGCCAAAGAAGTCGTAGTCTGTCAGAAATTTGCATACTTAACAATCACACCCTTATCCCAACTGTGGCAGGGTCGGGTCTGCAGGAGGTAATTCGTAATTTGTAATTTATTTCAAACAAGGGTTGGAGGAAGGCCAGGTCGCCAAACAGTTTTCCTAAAGAGGCGACCCACGGGAGGGGAGGGAATTAGGAAAGGGATGTGGGATTAAGGGCAATACAAACACATTATTCAAAAGTTAACAATATACCAAAAATTCAAAGTAATATAAAGGCAACATAAATCAAAAATAACAAGCCAAAAAGTTCAAAGAATATAAAAGTTAACAACGATGAAGCCAGTGATTAAAAGTTCTGCAAGTCCGACTAGAATCTCATGACCACAAAGACCATCAGAATCCTGAGTTGCAAACCATAGTGCAGAGAGAGTCCAGAAAACAACTTGTAACAGATGCATAAATCCAATTAAGAACCATCCAGATCTTCTTATTGATTCCAGATGCAATACAAGAAATTGCCAGGCAACCATCAGGCCCAATAAAAACTTACCTAGACTTTACTTACCATTAGTATACTCACCACTAACAAACTTACCTAGGGCCAGTATACTACACATTACAGGTTAATATTGCATTACAATAAATAGTACTGGAAATAGAAAGCGTCATTAGGAGAATCAAAGGGAAAAATAGAGATCAAAGGGAAAAGTCCCTACCCATGTAAATAAGGGTGGGAGCAGTAAGGGGTTTAAACGTTAGGAGTGAAATAAGGAGGAGGTCCACAGAAAGCCCAAGCAAATTGTAATCAGTCAAAGCCCCTTGTAGAACTGTTAGAGGTCATCTGGTGACATGAAACAGATCCAAGGAACAAGTACGACTTGAAGAGATACTATTTTATAATTAGTGGAGAAACGAATTACAGTACAATTTATTGTTAAATTGATGATGAATTAGCATCAAAGGGGTAAAGCCCTCATCAGGGGTAAGCTAAGAGGGCGAATCTCGGCCCATAGAAATAAGGGCGAGGGCAGTAAGGCGTTTAAACTTCCGAAGTGAGGTCAGAAGGACGTCTACAGAAAATCCAAGCAAGTTGAAGTCAATCATGGCCCAATGTAAAGCAGTTTGAGGACGCCTAGGAATATGAAACAGATCTAAGGAGTGCATAAGGCGAGAAGGAACTCGGTAATGTAACTCGCTAACCAGAGAATTACAGTTTAATTTATTATTAAATACATGATGGATTAATAATAATCAGGCAAAGTGTATATATAATTGTAATGGTAGAGTGTCATGAAAGCCCCAACCAGGGTCAAGGGAGCCAGGCGGTAACAGATTGCTAGAGAATAACTGATTTGTGGATATACTAAAAACTTCGGTCTCCTCCCCTACTTTATCAGTAATTCGAAACCCGGTGTATTTATCATGAACTTTACGAATTCTTAAGTAGTGAGACGGAGACACCACAGACCAAATATTGATACAGTATAATATTTTGGGACGAATTACGGAGCCAAACAGATGTGCTACTAAAGAGGGATAAAGATAAATTTGCCCAAAGCCCTTAATGACCGCAAGTGTCCTCCTGATATCAAAATATAAATTAACCTGATGAGACCGAAAGGTGAGATTGCTGTCTAGAAAAATCCCCAGATCCTTCACCACCAATGTTGAGGCAGCCACTGAATGATCCAAAAAGAAATACTGGTATTTAACAGGATAATGTAATCAAGAGAAGGTAATATGGTATGATTTGGAGGGGTTAATTGTTAATAAGTTATGTGAAAGCCACACCTCAACATCAGTTAAGCCGTTTTGCAGGGCAGCAGCATCCTGTGAGCCATAGATCATTTTAGACAGCTTCAAGTCGTCTGCAAAGGCCAGCAGGTCAGGAGAATCCGGAATCAACTCAAGAAGATCATTGATAAAAAAGAGAAAAAAGCAAAGGACTTAAAACACTTCCTTGCAGCACACCCCAAGTTTGGACGTAAAAATGAGGGCTAATATATTGCCCTAACTTAACATCATTCTTGTGATTCGTTAGATAATTATGCAGAAAGGCACATAATGATGTTGAAACACCATAAGATCTCAGCTTATAAAAGATTAGAATATTTTTAACCATGATGATATAGAAGAAATGCTGCTGGCCAGTCCCTCTCACAGCAAACTTAATTCATGATGGTCTTCATCTTTGCAGTGAACTAGAAAATCCCTTGCTACTTAATGATGCTAATGCTGAAAGAGCTGCAGAACAGTGGCATAGACAGTGATTTCTGATTGTGAAAGCAATTTACAAACAGTTTGCAGATGGCATATAGTATACACTTAGTAGATAGAAAGTTGAATTGAAATGCAATTTCATTTACAGTTTATATAAATCTTTTTCAGCTTCCCAAAGAAATTTATTAAGAAACCTATTTTCTTTAATATCAGCAAACGTTTTTTATGTGGTTGTAGATTAATTTTAATTCGCTATTTTGGAGTTATGCGAATTTTAAAAATTACGGAACATATCCCTAATTTTCCATAGAATTATACTTGTAGTCCTCTTTTATGCCAATTTTTTATGCGATTTTCTGAGGAACGTATCCCCCGCATAAAAGGAGACCTGACTGTACATGACATTTCCCACCCTGGCATCACTGCTACTCAAAAGTCTTCTTAGAACGTTTTGTTTGGCCCTCTCGCAAAATGGATATGCAACAATGGACAAAATCCTGCTTACAATGCCAGAAGAACAAGGCACACAGAGATATTCACTCTTTGTCGGTTGTTCTCCTCCAAATTCACGTTTTGAGAAGATCCACATTGATATAGTAGGACCTCTGCCCGGTCACTCAGCAATCAGTACATATTCACATGTATTGTCAGTTTCACTTGTTGGCCTGAAGTTATAGCAATATCTGACTTTACTGCCTCAACGGCTTCACAAGCCTTACTGTATCATTGAGTTTATTGTTTTGGGGTGTCATTTACAATAACTACTGACAGGAGTCGTCAATTTGACCTGCTTCTTGTTAATCATCTATCGGACATTTGGGGTACAAAGTACATACACACCACCTTGTATCACCCTGCATCCAACGGAATTATTCAACGATTCCATTGGCAACTCAAGGCTGCTTTGAAGTCTTCTGCTGATCCATTACACTGGAGTGCAGCTCTTCCTCTCATCCTGATTGCCTTATGCTGTGCTATGAAAGCCAATTTACAAGCCTCTCCAGCAGAGTTGGTGCATGGGACAGCATTATGATTACCAGGCAATGTCTTCTCATCTGAATATGGTGCCCTGGCTAGAGGTGATGACATGTTTGTGTTACTCCATAAACCACCCTGTGTATCCTCCTCATGACCTGTCTTTCACTCTACCCAACTTGATACTGCCACTCCTTCTTTCATATGCTCAGGTGTTCAGAGACATCCCATTTCCTCTCCTTCTGAGGGACCATTCAAAATTGTACACAAGTGTGATAACTACTGTACTCTCATTGTAAATGGCTGCCATCATAATATCTCAGTCGAGTGTCTCAAACCTGCTTTCTTTTCTGAGCTTCATTTTCCAGATCAGTCACAGCAGCACCATCATCAAACACAATGTCCACACCCACAACATGACATTCACCAATCACAACGTCCACATCAATCACACCAACCACCAACAACCACATCATCTCCACAAGTCACACCATCCTCACCAACCACATCATTTTCATCAATCACTCATCATCACCATCAGCATTATAACCCGCTTTTGACAAATCAACTTCCACATGTATAGCTCCATCTTCAAGTTTGGCACCATCTTCAGGCTGCTCACGTGCTCATGCTGCTAGTGTCCATTTTACATTTATGTAACCATGGTTTCATTTTTCTCTTTAGTTTTCTTCTCACAAGAGGGTATTTTGTAGTGATGATCACATGCACAGCATGCACATACATTCTATTATTATAAATTTCTCTATTATTGATTTATTTTAAAAACAAGAGAGTCTTCCTTTCTGTGCTGTCGGTGGTTGACATCTTTCAACTCACTCTATACTTTACTGCATTAGCCCTATTTAATATTAATTTCCAAATCATTACCCTATCATCTTTATATTATTTCAGCATGTTTAATCATCTTTCAAATAAATCCTGTTATATTCAAGAAATTATTATGGAAATACATCATCAATCCTGGATAGTCTATCAATGAACATGCATTGTTGATACACTTCAACCTAAACTAACTAAATTCAGCAGCCTTCACAACATTGCCAAGTGGTGGAGGTTGGTAGCTGTCTCGAACATTAGTTTGCTATGGATGGAATTCATTTCAATGCAAGGGCAGCTTCAAAGAATGATATGAAATTTAAGATGTTTTCTTCTCATTTTTTTGGAAAGGTATGCCAGGTTAAATCAGAATACTCATAGGAAAGGACTACAAGGCATTAATTGTAACTGACCCATTGACTTTGCTTGTTGTTAACTGTAGAAATGGTCAATTAAGTGACCGAGTTCAGTACCATTGCTGCTTCATCAGATGCTGATGTCATAATTGCCACTGAATCCTGGTTGAGGGTGACATTAAATTAGCAGAGATATTCTGGAATAAGTATATAGTTTACAGAAAAGATAGGGAAGCTTTAGGGAACTGCATTATGAGAACGCATTGCAAAATGCTATGTTCTAATTGGAAGCACGACAAAAGGGCATGCCAAAAATGGCGCATGACAGTTGGGTGCTGTGATAAAAAGGTGCTGCAACAAAAGAGCATAAGGAAAAAAGGTGCAGTACAAAAAGAGCATGGCAAAAAAAGGGCGAAAAGGACAAATGGATGCTTAATGTGTGGGTACTTATGTGATGTATTATTTTGATTTCCATTATATTATATATAATGAATAATGATTTCATCATCATTATCATACCCTTATCCCGCCTGTGGAAGGGTCAGGTCTGTGGGGTCTAGCCCCCACTCCCATCTATCCCCCACCAGGTCCCTGCCCACCCCACACGCCACATATCCTTATGGACAATCTGTTCCCACGTGATTTGTTTTCAGTATTATTTTAAGATTTGTTCTCTTTTTGATACTTTACCAAAGCAGACGTGGGAGAAGATTGTCCATAAGGATATGGTAGTGTGTGGGGTGGACAAGTATCTGGGAAAGGTAGACAGGAGTGGAAGGCTAGAATCTGCAGACACGACCCTGCCACAGGTGGGTTAAGGGCATGATGATGATGATCTTTCATGTTATTGTAACCTGTCTTCAATAAAGATTTGCCACATTTGACTTCAAATCCCCAGAATTGTTATTTTGGTCTGCTAGACCCCCAGGAGTTTGGTGCTCCCTAACTATGGTCTTGCAAACGAATAATGCAAACAAATAAAGAGATGTTTCTTATGAGGGTCTATCGGCTGTTGAGCTGCTCATTTGATTAATTTTACTAAAATGCTGATTGTCATAATAATTCACAGGAAATACATATTATAATTATCTTAAACATTGAAATTAAAATTATGTGCCAGGCCACGGAGATAATCTTCCAATGGATGATTTTCATAGACTTCCACAATGGTTATTATTCCGGCAGCACAATCATGGTATTTCTTTCTAGGAATGTTTCCAGTGCTGCCTGCAATGTGCATTTCTATTTTCATTTCATTCACACTTTGCTCCTCTTTCAAGCAATTGAGAAATTTCCAGATACTTGGGTGGTAAGCACCAACAATTGAATCAACACTGCGGTGACATCCTTCAGCAAAGTTGTTCATTCTAGGCAGATTAGCATTTACCAAGTTGTAACAGTTCAAGAACTCTAAGGGGAAAAGGGGATTACGTCATCTACCTTGTCTATCTGGTGTGCCTATCCAAATGTCTTCTAGATAATTAATAACTGTGTGCAAAATTACTTCACTGTTGACAAAAAATTGGTATTCACAGTGCTTCATATGCATTAATTACATTGTCTATTGGAACATAAGCAATACTCAGAATCATTCGCAAATTCAAAGCAAACTCAGGGTTTTCAATGTATTGTTGCCTAACTTCTTCTTGGCCTTGAGTGCCCCACGTACTGACTCCATGAGGAGCTTTGGCCTCGATGATCACCCATCGTGCATATGCCCGGAGACAGTCCACACGGTTGGCCTCGGTAGGACGAGATTGGAAGCAGTGAAGGGCTTGTCGGCGAGCGCGATTTGCACTCCGACAATACTCTGTCCACCATGGCAGCCGTGCTCATGGTGGGTTAAACGAGCTCTGAGGGATGGATGCCAATGCCGCCCTGACCACCACTTCTGTGAAGTGACTCACTACGTCATTGACCCCATCAAAATCACACAGTGGGCAAAAGTAGATACGGCGGGTGAACTCCTCCCAGTCCGCCCGACGCAGACACCACCGTGATGGGTGATGGGGTAATGCCCCATCTCCACTGCTATTCCTGATGGGGAAGTGATCACTTCCACAAGGGTCTGACAAGACCTCCCACTGCAAACCTGGTGCCAACCCAGGAGAGCAGATGGATAGGTCTATACATGAGACCACCAGTGGCAGTCATGACATGTGTGGAGGCGCCTGTGTTTATAACAATGAGGCCATTGTGTGACACCAATTGTTCCACAAGTCGCCCCCAGGGGTTATGACTGTCCCAGCTTTATTAGGGAAATGGGCATTAAAATCACCCATTATCAAGAAGGGTCTTGGAAGCTGGGCAGTGAGGGAATGTAGAGGGAACATAGAGTGATGGGCACTTCCAGTTGCAATGAGACCGCCACTGCTTGCAGAGGCGTCTGCAGAGCAACTGGCACATGAATGCACCAGGGAGGGAATGGACAGGGAGGGAGGCATTCAAGGAAGATGCCTCTCTTTAATGACTGGCATCTGGGGCCGCCAAAGAAGCTGGCACCGCCATTAATGGGGGGCCCATACATGGGCCAGAGGCGGTGGTGGGGCCAGAAGAAGCCATGGAAATGGGGTCGGGGTCCGTCTGGCAGCCAATGCTTGCACACACCGGCACACCATGGACCCCATTAGTCCGAGAGGGTGTTAACCGGATGAGAGGGGGGAGCTGAGGTAGGGTGTCCGTCTGGGTACAGACAGAGGACACAGCAGCTGCCTTTGCAGCACCTGCATAGGACACTCTATGACTGGAGGTCCCTGGCAAGGCTAGCAGCTGCCATGCATCCAGAAAACTGATACCCTCCTGGACACGCAGCTCCTGGATCATGCGTTCCTGCAGCCAAGTGGGGCAATCCCGAGAAGAGGCGGGGTGGTTGCTCTTACAGTTTATGCAGAGAGGTGCAGTCTTAAAAGGCTCAGGGGAGTGGTCACCCAGTCCACAAGTGCCACACATGGCCTTGGCAGAACATGAATTCTGTCCATGGCCATATCGCTGGCACTTGAAGCATCGAAGCAGATCGGGATGAAGGCATGTACAGGCAAGTGGAGGTAGCCAGCCATGATGTACTCCAGCACCTTGGGCCTACCAAAGATCAGCACCAAGGGGTCAGATGGGCGGGATTCTCCATCCCGTCGTACCAAGGTGTGGTGAACAGCCACCAGACCCTGGTCCCTGAGCTCCTCCGCTATCTGCTCTTCTGATTCCCCACGTAGGTCAGGGCACCGCACCACACCTCTACTTGTGTTTAAGGTGCAATGGGGTTAGACCACAACGGGGATATCACTGAGCTTCTGCAGTTTCAGAAGTGCCTCTATCTGGTGAGGGGCAGATGCCTCCACCAACAAGGTGCCATTTCACAGTTTCTTGACCGAAGTCCCATCGCTGGCAATGCCCTTGATGGCGTTACCGAAAAGGAAGGGTGACGCCTTCCTCCCCAGAGATGGAAATAAACCGGGGAGGATAGGAAGAAGGTATGGATGGTTGTTTGACTGCACCTAAATTCTTAGATGCAGGAACATATTGTGCATCGGCGGTGAAACCCTGCACCTTAAGGCTAAGAGGTCGTTGCCTCTTGTTAAGGGCAGGTGCCGATGCATAGATGGCACACGTTCGTTCCCTGATCCAGTTGGCTTACTGAGGGAACGTGGCCTCTTTGTTGGAGCAGTGCAGGTCTCCATCAGCTCAATGGCAGCTGGCCCACTCAATTGGGTGGGACCGAGCCCGCCATCTTGCGGCTCAACACAAGTCAGTAAAGAAGAAGGGGAGGGGGTGGGGTTATTTGATGAGGCCCCTAGCATAGGTTTTGGGTTTGCCATAATTTTTAATAATTATGCGTTAACTGCCCCCAGGTGTTACCCACCACACGGAGCCCGACGAGGGGACGCCCATTCGGGTCTCAGAGATTCCTCAGGCAGTATACCGTTAGGGTGGCATAATCCCTGAGTACCAGACCATTGGCATCGGGGTTGACTGCTGGTCCACTTACAGTCACCTTAGGAGGCATAACCACTTATGCACCCCCGGCCGATTGACCAAGACCGGGCTACTGCCTTGGCCTCCTGATTTCCTGGGAAGCTTTGGCCAAAGTGATGTGTTGGGGCTGTAGGCCACAGCCTTCATCCTTGATGTCTGTCAGCCAAGCCACAAGTGTGGGGTGGCTCAGAGACGTCGCAGGACATGTGCCTCCTCAATCACCAGGATCCACTTTTCCCAGGGGTGCGGGTCTCCATGCATGGCAAACATGCGGGTAGGCGTTTGTTTACGGTCACCTCAGTAAGGAACCTACATCGACCACGAACAAGTCAGACAGTTATCAAGTAACTGACACAGATAGGACACGAACAACCACAATGATGGTATCGTCCCATCCAGAGTGGGAAAGACGATAGTGGTGTTGTCCAGTCAGGGGCCAGAAAAAGTCACCCCTTTTTGTCGCCTCTTATGACATGCAGGTATGCAGTGTGCCTATTCTACCCCAGGCACACATGGGTAGCAATTCTGTAGAGCTCTCCAGGGATTTATCTATTGCTATAAAGACTCCATCCCTCTGCCTGCTACCCTATCCTTTCTGTAAACTACAAACTTATCTGAGAAGATCTCTGCTGATTTGATGTCTCTCCTCAACCAGGATTCAGTGCCAATTATCATATCAGCATCTGATGTGGCAGCAAGAGTATTGAACTCAACCACTTTATTGACTATGCTCCTGCAATTCACAACACGTAAAGTCAATGGATCAATTTTCCTAATTTTTATATTAATTCAAATGCACATTGTTACCTTCTTTCTTTAGGGCCTGCATTAACGAATATGAGGTGGTGTGTAGTATAAAGAGTCTCCTTCTTACTACTTAGTAAGAAGTGCTTTGGAATTCCATAAGAAATAAGGGCATCTACTGTTTTTTAATATAAAATAATTTGAATGAAGAAGATTATAACTAAAGTTGATAGCTTATGGCTTTTGCACAGATTCATTTTGATTTTATTGGATTTCTTCACTTGATTGTCATTTTGTGGTCTAGCATCCTTTGAATGTGAGGTACTAGTTTTAACAGTTGAAACAACAAGTGCACAGGCAGGTAGATTGATACTGGAAAGGGATGGCTGACACTATGTAGGACAGGGCGATTAGAAAAAATGAAGGGGTTGGTATTTTGGGCTAACCAATAGTAGGAAGTACATCCCAGAGTGGACAGATGTGATGGTGGAATGATAAGGTAGAGGCAGTTATCAAACAAAAGAAGCCTGCTTGCCACAAGTGAATTGCAATGGGGATCAGCAATCTGCAATACACTATATGCAGTTCAACACCACAGCTCAGAGGACCATTGACTTCTCCAAAGGGAACTGTATGATCAGTTACAGACAACAGATGGGGAGAGGGAAATTTTAAAATTGGCCTAGGCTAGTGATAGGGCAACTCAGGATATACCCTGCACAAAGCCTCACGAATCTTGCAAGGGGAGAAGATGACATTCACACCCATCCAATGCATCATTCTTATGTCTTTTCAGATGGACAGGATGGATACCTGACCCTCCTATAGGTGATCTAGAATTAACTAAAGATGCATTATAACATGTGGAAGTTTTAGATGAGTCCTATCATACTAAGCAACCTTCATCCTCTGGTATAAGAAATGGAACAAAGTGTTCATTCTGCCCCAACAGATTAGCACCAATTATAAGGTTTGTTGCCTATAGTGCAAAATGGCTATGCATGGGGATTTCAATGCAGAAACCTTTTGTACCAATGTAGAGCCCTCTTCACTAACCTCTGCCAATCCTCCACAGGTAGAATCCTGGGATATATAGGCAGGCATATGGTAATCCTCTGCATCCCTTTCCCTAACCCCCTTCCCTTGCAATCTAGGTGTTATTTCTTGATTATCCTGTTTCTGCAATTCCCCTGTCCCCTTCAGTCTCTTTGCCATTGCACTGAGGGATGACCCCTTTACTACCTGATGGTGTCACCAATAATCTAGGTGAACTAGATGGTGATGCTATTGGAGTCCCAACCTTACTCTTGGCTAATCCAGCTACTGGAGAGCTGGAGCTCAGGATGGTAGCCTGTAACCTGTTGATCTCCACCTGAATCTTAGCAAGCTCCAATTTTAGGAGCTTGCAGCCACCACCACACTCTGCAACTTTCTTTGGTCTCTCAAAGTAGTACAATATTACATTTTAATAATATAAATAACAATAAGTGGTCCCTAAAACAATTTAAAAAGCACAGTCCCCTTATTACATGCATTCTTAAAATACTTTAAAATGTCTTAAATAAAGTCATCAATTGATAACATTCTGTCAATTAGAAACTAACTTCAAAAATAAACTTACACACACATAGAGAACTACAATTAAATGTGGAAATTCCTGAAGATTGTGCCACACCTAAAAATGTAGCCAACCCAAATTCCTTTAAAATGCGTCACAAAAGTGGCGCCCTGTTTAGCAATACCATAATATAATCTTCAGGAATTCCTTATTATTAATAAAAACCAAGTGATAACACTTTTTAGAGAGTATACAAGGTGTGTCCCAAAAGTAAGTGTACTGACTTTCCCATGAATTAATGGACAGTGCAATGCTTAACTGGTAGATATTAACTGATCACTGCAGGCCTTAGCTACATGTCCAGACTTGTTTGAAGAGAATTGGTTGAACCAGCATAGTTCTAGCTCTGTTTATGTTAAGTCGTGTTTTGATACCTTGTTACACTTCATAATGGATCAGAATTTTGAACAACGCTATGCCATCAAATGTTGTGTAAAACTCAAACAATCTGGTGCTGAGACATTTGCAAATTTATCTCAAGCTTATGGAGATGCTACTCTATCAAGTTATAACTGGAGATGAGTCATGGGTATTTGAATATGACCCTGAGACCAAACGACAAAGGGAGGAATGGCACACCCCAAATTCACCTCGTCCAAAGAAAGCACGCATGTGCAAGTCCAACATGAAAACGATGATCATCATCTTTTTGACAGCCATGGGATCGTGCAGAAAGAATTTTTGCCTCTAGGATGTACCATTAACCAAGCTTTTTACAAAAACGTCTTGGAACGACTTCAAAAACGGATCCAGAGAGTTCGAAGAGGCATTGCAGATGATTTGGTGCTGCATCACGACAAGGCACCTGCTCACACCACACTTTAAAATTTGTGAGTTTTGGTGAAAAGAAACATCCCTACACTTTTACAACCACCCTACAGTCCTTACTTAGCTCTATGTGATTTCTACCTCTTCCCCAAACTGAAATCTAAACTGAAAGCTCATCACTATGGTACTGTGGCAAACATACAAAAAGTTGTAACCGACGAACTGAACTCACTCAAAGAAAGTGACTTCCAGTATTGCTAGGAACAATGGAATAAGCGCTGGAATTACTGTGTGACTTCCCAGGGATCACACTTGAAGGGGACAACTTGTAATTTTGTGTAAGACTGATATTCATTTAAATAAAACATCAGTACATTTAGTTTTCGGACACACCTCGTATACTCAACAAATATCTAAAAAAAATCACAAAAAAAACAACCAATTTAAACCAAAGATTTAGCTTACCAAACTGGAGCCCAAAGACGCTGAAGAACAATCCCGAAGGCCTTCTGGGGGTATCCAAAGAGGTCTAGGAAAGAGGGTGATAGGGATACAGTAGTTAAGGATGGGTCACGAAATTTAGTTAAGGATGGTCTTATGATTGCCGATGTTTTTAAAGATACATTTGTAGCCAGTATCTGATAGGAATTTGCCAGGAGGAATGGATGTGGTTTTTATAATTAGGGTGTGAATCAACCAACTACTGAGCAAATATAACATTTCTCCATATATTTGGAAATATTTAAAAAGTCGTTAGGCACAGGCATTGTTTCACCATCATGGAAACTGGCTAATGTGGTACCAATTTTCAAGGGTAGGACACAGTGGACCCTATGTGCTATAGACCAGTTTCATTCACAAGTGCTGTATCTCAGATTTTTGAACATATCTAATTCTAGACTATAATGGAATATCTGGAAAAGATTGACATCCTTAGTAATAACCAGCATGGGTTTAGGAAATGGAGGTCATGTGACACTCAAATGGCTTGCTTGATGGATTTTATGCAAAAGGCTTTAGATAACAGAAATGAAGTTGATGTTGCATTCTTGTAGTTTGAACAGGCTTTCATCATGGTACCTCATGATAAGCTTGTTTCAAAAATGCTCAGTTTAGGGTTACATAGTAAGGTTACTCAATGGGTAAGGTCCGATCTGTTGGAGAGACAACAGAGGGTCCTTTTCAAGGGTAGTGCATCTGAATTGAAACCTGTCTCATCAGGAGTCCCTCAGGGAAGTGTATTGGGTCCTTTGTTATACATTCTCTTTGTTAATGACATAGGACTTGACTTTAATTCCTTCCTTGAACTATTTGCAGATGACACATGTTCTGCTTGATTATTACATGAGGGGATATCATCCTGTGCACAATTACAATAAGATGTATGATAAGATTTACAATTGGTGTATAAGATGGGATTTGCCTTTAAACCTACAAAAGTGTAGAATGCTCATGATATGTATATCTAGGAAGCTTCTGTATTTTGATTACTACACAGGTGGAGGGAGGGTCGAGAGGGTTGTGACCCATAACCATCTACCAGATTGGCAGGGCATGCCCTCTGTTTGATTAGAATAGTGATAAGGGACAACACTAAGGAATCAAAAGAAATAGCCTACTTTTCACTGGTAAGGCCAACTGTGGAGTACTGCAGTCCAATTTTGTTACCCTTCAGGCAGGGTATATCTTGGGAAATGCAACGGATCTCATTGCTTCTCTCATACATTCTCTTCATTGCATCTCTCAGATTGAGTGTCTCATGCATGATCACAGAATTAGGATGGGACTCACTACATCAGAGGTGGGTATCTGACAGCCTTACACTTTTTTACAGACTGCTGAAAATAGGATACAAGCATAATTCAGGTGGAAGCTTATCTGTTGTAGACTATAGGGGGAAAATGATCATGCATTCAAATTGACTGAGATCAAGGCATGAACAGACTCACTTACTGGTCTTATCTTCTAATGGTCATTCAACAATGTAATTCTCTTAATCAGGATAATGTGAGGAAGTGTCTGCAAGAAGGTGCACTATAGCAGGTATGCAATATACAGCAGATTAGATGTAATGCTTCAGGTTCCTTTGGGGTTCAGTGGTTTAGAAATTCAGATGAGAGTCATTCTCTCCATTGATATTTTGACCTATCAGATCTGCTTGCAGTGTATAAATTTACAATTGCATTGCACACACCAGTTCTCATCTGATCGCTGAAGTTAAGTAGTGCAACTCAAGCTAGTAGTGACATGGGGGGCGCTTGGGAAAGCGGGGTACTGCTAATACCTGATAATCATCGCATTAGTGTAGTGTCTGCACAGTCTCTGCCTTAGAACTATGTAGTGGATGGGGCTCTAATGACCTCATAGGGTTCTCATTGCATGACTTGGGGCTAAGGGTTAGTTTACCACTCTTACCCAAGGCATTTTGTACAACTGGACCTTCATTGTGGTTGTGGGTAACATTGACTCCTCCCATTTTCTGCAGAAGAATGGTGTCCCACAGGGGAGCGTTCTCAGTTGGACACTCGTTGCTGTTGCCATGAATGGCTTTGCCTCCTCCATTTTCACCCCTCTACAGACGGCATTACCATCATGAGGCTCAGGTCTCCTTTTTCCAGGCAGACACATGTTCTATTGCCTTATGAGGTGGCTGAGGAAGTGGGTAGCATGTTTGCAGCGATATCCAGGTCCCAGCACTGTACAGCAGAATTCTTTAAACAAAAACAGAGTAAAGAATGCTCTTTAATAAATTTCTCTGGTGGTGTCACTGGGGGTTTCATGACCTGTTTAACCGTTTTGAGCTTTCGGCAGCTCTAGTAAGCACCACAGGGACATTGCCAGGGTCCTAATAACATCCATTATCAACTGCTATCACATCTACAAGTGAGTGGTTTTATTATCTCATTAAGGTTTTCAATTATTTTTGCAATAACATGAGGCAACTATGATCCCTCTCCCATAACCTGGGAAGCACAGGCCCTGATGTGGTATCCAGAATGGTACCACCTTCTGGTTGATGCCCAATGTGGCTTCTGTGCTAGCAGGTCTGTGGATGATTTTATCTTGCCGGAGACTTCCATGTGCAAGGTCATTCTCCACTGGCAGCACTTAGTGGCTGCTTACTTTGATTTGTTGAAGGCAGGGGGTGAGTAACAGCATCTACTAACCTTCCCTGCAGGAGAAGGGAGCGGCGATTTGCATAGGACACACCAGTTCTCGTCTGATCACTGAAGTTAAGCAACGCAAGCCCAGTTAGTACTGACATGGGTGGTCGCTCGGGAAAGCTGGGTACTGCTAATATCCAATAATCGTCGCATTAGTGTAGTGTCTGTGCAGTATATGCATTAGAACTATGCAGTGGACGGGTCTCTAATGACCTTGTAGTTGACGGGACCTTAAACACCAACAAACTGCAGGAGAATGGTATCCCACACGGGGAGCATCCTCAGTGTGACACTCTGCTTTTGCAGTTAATGGCTTACCTTCCTCTGTTAAGACTCCACAAAGTTTCTGCTGTGCTCTGCATTAAGTGTCAACTGAAAATGGCACTCCACACTGCCAGAAAGTTTACCAGCCTCTGCTTACCAAGAATTCCCACCTTCTCCCAGTGGTGGAGGCAGCCTGGTTGCCTGGCCTCCATATTAACAGCCACCTGATGTGGGTTTGCATTTGAAGGAGTTGAGGTCTAAGGACCTTTTCTCCCTGAATATGTGACCCAAAACCAGTTCCCTGTAGAAAACTTGTTTTGGTGCACATCAAACGGTTATTTTGAGACTTTCCTGATCACTCATTTGATCTGGTCTTGATTATGGCTGCAGTGTCTGTGGCCAGGCCTCTCCATCTTTCCCCTGGTTGTGGGGCAGTGTCCATCACACACTGCAGTGCAATGCTCAGGCTCCATTCTGAGGCTGGAGAACCTCTACTGACTACAGTGGCAATACCCTACCATTTAATGAGTGGCAGTCAATAAATGGTGAGTCAGTGATTATTGCACAAAACGTATGGTGTGTAGAAAAGTGCAGATGGGTCTGAAATGGAGAGTCAGGTGTGGCCTAATGATGATTGCGTGACTCTCTTGCCAGACGGCATTACTCGTCCGGCAGGGAGAGAGAAAGGAATGATAACCAACCATCAGCCATGTCCAGTCATTTCATTTTTGAAAGCGACTCAGAATAGAGGCATCCAAAGCTGAGCAGCATGGGTTCATTCACTACCCAGGGGTTCCCTCTCCATTTTTATGAGGTGGTTGGGCGGCCTAGCCAGACTGGGCGTGACTCTTCCTGGGGTGCAGTGTGTACTGCCACCTTCTTGGCCACCACAGACAGTGACAGAGCCATGTTTTGACTAGACACTTGCATCATTCTGCAAAACCATTACCAATAGGTTAGTGTACCAACAGGAGTTTGAACGCCACCCCCAACCTATCAGGGCTATGCATTTATTTTTGGGTTGAAGGTTGCCACCACTCTGGGTTGGTTGGCCTTTACAACTGGTCAGTTGATGGGGATTGCCTCCCAGGCGTCACTGTTGTCTTGAATGGAAGCTTGCTGCACTCCATAGACACTGAAACTCATCCATAGGTTGAATGACAGATAGTTTGTTTTTGTGACTGATTCCCTTCCCTCCCTTCAGCTGTTGCACATCCTTTATTGCAGACATGCCACTGCTTCTCATGATTCATAACCAGGGCAAGATGGTGTTATTTATGTGGATCCCAGGGCATGTCAGAATTATGGGAAATAAGAAGTCTAATGCACTTTCCCATCAGGTGGCCCACCTGCCACAAGACACTGGCAGGGCTTTTTCAATCTTTGTCAGTTTTTTGTTGATGTTTCTGGTCCCTTTTACTACAAGGTCACAATAACCACGTTCACTGCATAGTTGTTGAACAGAGAAACTAAGTACAGTAAAACTCGGATATAACACACTCTTTCAGGACTGCTCGTATCTGTGTCTTATAACCAAGTGTGTGTTATAACAGAAACAAGGCTAAATAATGCCAAAGTTATGTTGACTGAACAAAAATATGCTAATTTCAAGATAAATTCAACCTAGACAAGTCGATCTAGACTTGTATAATTATACTTCAAGACGCACACACTTACAGTCAGCTGCAATTTTGCCAGATTCCACACTGCTGAGAATTTTATCTTTTTATCATCATCATCATCTCACCCTTCTCCCGCCTGAGGCAGGTTCCGGTCTGTGGGTTCTAATCCTCCACTCCCGCCTATCCCCCACCAAGTCCCCTTCCACCCCACATGCCACCATATCCCTTTGCATCATCTGCGCTCACGTCCGTTTTGGTCTTCCTATACCTCTGGTGCCCCCAACTACCTGCATTCCAACAATGGACCTAATAAGCTCCCCCTCTTCCCTCCTCATCACATGCCCATACCACCTCAAACGCTTCTCTCATCCTTTCCGCAATATCTGCCACACCCCAAGCTACCACTAACGTAGTCGTTTTTAATTCTGTCAGATCATGACACCCCACGTATGCAGCGTAGCTTTTGTATCAGCCACTTGCATTTGCCTTTCATGGGTCTTCCTCACGGCCCAACACTCTGAGCTATATACCACAGCAGGCCTAATGACAGTTCTGTAAAATTTGCCCCACTTGCCTGTCTCCACTTCAGCCATCCTGCATTAATTCTACCGGCCACGTCAGAGTCGATTTCCTCATTGCTCTGGAAAACTGATCCTAGATAGGAAAAGTCTTGCACCATATAGTCTTACTTAAGCTGTGGGGTATGCAAACTAGTTTCATGTTACAGCTGTTTGTTATATCCGAGGTGTCTCACACGTTGAAAGTGCTGTAGGGACCAAGCCAGTTGTGTGTTATATGCCATATCCGAGTGTGTTATAGCCAATCAATTTCTATATACTTATGCATTAGCGCTGGCTGGGACTTTCCCTTGTGTGTGTTATAAGCCAAAACGTGTTATAACCAGGGTGTGTTATAGCGAAGTTCGACTGTACATTAAAATGCGACGAGTTTTGGGTATTAGGAGTATCCAGTTTTCCCGTGCAGCCACCCATGTTAGTACTAGCATGGGTTGCGTCCCATAATTTCCCTGATAAGACGAGAACTGATGTGTTGAACGCAATAACGAGTTTCGGACACACTCTACAGCCCAAAAGACCCCACTGCCCTGAAATTCACTGATGCAAAAGCCAAGCACACTAAAGAGTTTGGGTAGATTATAGACGATTACAGGCGATTTACCAACGTCTATGGACTTGTCACATCATATTAAAGCGGGCCACGAAGATTAATGGCTTAGGTGAGAAAATGTCGAATATTTGAAAGGAATGGGTATTTTTTTTTTTACCATAAGGATTGATATATTTAAGACGTATTAAAGGGAACCAGACCTTTTTATTCACGTCACTGTTATCCATTGATGCTTACCTCCAAGATATGTTTAAATTTCTTAATATTTATAGAATTTCATGTTTCAATTGCTTCTTTCTCAAAGTATTTAACAGCAGAACAAATTGCCCAACGCGACACATCGTACATCTGAATTGACGCTGAAGAGCAGAAAAAACTGCATAGGATCTACTTCTTTATCGCTTTCTTTGGTTGGTGCTTATCGACGGTCAATCCACAAACTGCTCCGAATTTTCGTCACGCTTAGGGAAAAGATCTCATAACATAATTTAGATTATTTTAGTATTTAAAGTCATTCTTCAGCACAATAAGAAATGTCAATTTCGTAATCATTTGCAGAATCTGTAACGGCTAAACGAGAAAAGAAATATCATTCTGCTGTTACATACCGTATGTTGAAGTTTCGTCGGCCCATATGAAAGAAAATGATAATAATGTAATAATGTACGCATGTTAGCCAAGAGAAATAGCCATAAGTTTAAGTCAGTCTTCTCTCAACATCTTTCTTACAAAGATTCGCTCACCTCAGAGAAAAGGTGGCAGAAGCGCATGGCTACCTACCTGGACGTAATGGGAAATTTCTTTCTGGCGGCTTTTGATTGTTTATTTGGTGTTTTAGGACCCGTCACCTACAAGGGCATTAGAACCCCGTCCACTGCATAGATGTATTGCAGAGATTTCACAGACACTACACTAATTGTAGGGTACTAGAGGTACCTAGTGTTCCCAAGCTGCCACCCATGTTAGTAGAAGCTGGGGTTGAGTTGCTTAACTTCAGTGGTCACTCGAGAACTGGTGTGTCCAGCACACTGCAGCCGCTAAATTCTTTTGGACGAGAAAGCAGATTGAGATGTAAAGCTGTGGTCCCTTTAAATAGGTTCAATGTCAATACGTACATAGGCCCGTGAGAACGCTTTCTACAAGGCGATGCCTGTATAATATACGGTAAGTGAAATTGGTAAATTTGTCTACATAGATCATCACTTTTGCCTCAATGAATTATCCTAGGAAGTATTGACGCCAATCTTACCCACGCCATAATGTAGTATATGTATGACGACTTCACTCAGCCATCAAACAAAAGAAGGCTGCTTTCCACAGGTGGCAGGAGATAGGGGACCAGAAGTCAAAGACTCAGTACAGGCAGGCCAAGACTACTGCTAGGAGAATGATTGCCCTGGTTAAGCACCAGAAGTATGAGGCCCTCTATGAGTAGTTAGGGGTAGAAGGGGAGAGAAAAGTTTTAAAACTGGCGAAAGCTACCGATAGGGCAGCAAAAGATATTCCCTGAGCCATAACAGTGAAGGATGGCATAGGTAGGGTCCTGCTCTCTCCAACGAAGTTAAAGAGGAGGTAGGAGGAGTACTTCCAAAACCTGTTGAATGCAGTGGGGGAGATGAGGACATCGCCACCAATCCTGCACCAGCAGGATGATGTAAGGAAGATGTAAGGTTGATGTTTGGAAGATGTAAGGTTGAAAAGCTGTTGGCCCAGATGGAATCCCCATTCAAGTATGGCATAGCCTAGGGAGGACAGGTACCAGGTGGCTAGTGAAACTTTTCAATAAAATACTAGTGGAGATAGAATGCCATCTGCATGGTGTGAGAGTTGGATAGTACCACTTTACAAGGGTAAAAGGGATGTCCAAGATTGTGGCAACTATAGAGGTATAAAGCTAATGAGCCACTCCATGAAGCTCTGGGAGAGAGTAATGGAACACCGCCTCTGGGATAGTACTAGTGTTAATGCAAATCAGTTTGGGTTTATGCCAGGTAGGTCCACAATGGAGCCAATCTTCATTCTGAGGCAGATGGTAGAAAAGTACAGGGCAGCAAAGAAAGATCTCCACGCCATCTTCATCGACCTGGAGAAGGCCTATGATAGTGCCCAAAAAAACGTTGTTTGGGTTCGTTCGTTCGTGTTCGTTTGTGTTTTAGGGCCCATCAACTTCAATGATCATTAGGGCCCAGAAAGACAATCACCATTGTGGGGGGTGTAAGTGGCCATCCCACCATGGCGAAAATAAATAAGGGCAAAAGCCCAATAAAATTAACAAAACAAAAGGCAACAGCCAAACAAATAACAGACAAAAAGTAAGGGCAAAGGCCAACAAAAAACTCAAAAAATTAGGCAAAAGCCTAAACAGACAAAAATACAAAGAAGGCAAAAGCCAAAAAAGGACAAAGATAAAACAGGCAAAAGCCAAACAAACAGAGAGATAAAAAGCAAAAGCCAAAACGATACAAACATAAAGAGGCAAAAGCCAAAACACACAAAAGGAAAACGCCAAAGCATTTGTATTAGATTTTGTGAAAGAGGCCAGCCTCATTCACAAATACGAGAGAGCTCTCTAACTCAACGAATACGAGAGAGCTCTCTAGCTCTCTAACTCCCCATGGGAGTTAGAGAGCTCTGGACTGACCCCCAGTCGGTGTTTAAGTTCACGGTATCTCTCACAGTAACTGAAGATGTGTGCCACTGTGAGAGGCTCCCAACAGCAGTCACACCATGCTTCATTCACCCCCCGTAATATGTAGGAGTGGGTGAGGAACGTGTGACCGATTCACAGACAAGCAAGCACAACCTCCTCCCTCCATGACAGGCGGCATGAGGACTCCCAGTGAACTAGGGTGTCCTTCAGGGTGTGGAGTTTGTTGGTGGTCTCCACAAACCACTGGGACCGCCATTGCCCATGGACAGCCCAGAGGAGGGGACAGTAGTGTCAGGAACATCTGGTAGGTGGGCCACATGATGGGCATCGGCATCAGCCATCTCATTCCCCATGATGCCAACATGCCCTGGGACCCACATAAACAAAACTGTCTTGCCCTGCTGACGAATCATGAGCAGCAAACTGTGCACACCCTGGACGATGGTATTCCTACTATACAGGGTGTGCAATAGCTGTAGGGAGGATAGGGAGTCAGTCGCAACCACAAAGTGTCGTGGTTCAAAAATTGGATGAGTTCCAGTGCCCTGTGCAGAGCAGTAAGCTCTGCAGTTAAGACACTGGTGATGCCTGGAAGGCGGCCCCCTATGAGATGACCAGTTGTAAAGACTGACCAACCCACAGAGGTGTCATCCTTCGACCCATCTGTGTAAACAAAAACATGGCCCCGATAGGTCCGAGAGAGGCGTCCAAACTCTTGCTGGTACACTGACCTATCGGTACTGGCTTTGGGGAAGGCAGTGAGTGTCAAATTAAAAATCGGCTCAGGTACTGTCCAGGGCGGCACAGAGGCCGGTAGTACAGGCTGCACCCTAGGCAAGGTCACACAGAGGCCAGTGAGACCATCCATCCACCGTATGCCAAATGGAGGGGGAACCCCTGGCCAGCGATTGAATGGTCGTTGCAGAGTGAGACTAAAAACGACTGGGTGTTTAGGGTGCTGTGGCTGACCTTTCAGCCACAAAATATATGCAGCTGTTAAACACTGCCGCCTTACAGTCAGTGGCGGCTCACCGGATTCAGCATATAGGCTGAGCATGGGACTTGTGCGGAAGGCCCCAATGGACAACCGGATGCCAGCATGATGAACACTGTCCAGCATCCGGAGAGTAGATGGAGCGGCCAGGCCATAAACACTACAGCCATAGTGGAGTCGTGACCGAACGAGTGATCGGTATAATCGAAGCGTCACCGTTCGATCTGCCCCAAAACCAGTTCCCTGCAGGCATCGCAGAATATTAAGGGAGTGAAGGCCCTTAGCCCTGAGCTCCTTCAAGTGTGGGACCCATGTCAGACGACTGTCAAAACGAAGACCAAGAAACCGGGCTGCCTCTACAACTGGAAGGAGATGACCATTCAGGGTAAGCTGAGGCTCAGGATGAAGCCCTCGCTTACGACAGAAATGCATGACTGTTGTTTTCTCAGGGGAGAATTTATAGCCACGTGAGGTGGCGAACTCATTGGCACTATTGAGTGCCAGTTGCAGCTGACGCTCAATGCCATGCATTGTGGCACCCCGGTACCAGATGGAAAAGTCGTCCGTGAATGGAGGAGGGAAAACTGTTCACCACAACAGCAAAGAGCGTCACACTGAGGATGCTCCCCTGTGGGACAGCATTCTTCTGCAAAAAGGCGGAGGAGTAGGTGTTACCCACACGCACTCTGAAGGTCCAGTTGGACAAAAAACTATGGAGGAAGAGGGGCAAATTACCCCTGAGCCCCCACTGGTGCAAGTTCTCAAAGAAGATAGCCACATCAAAGAAGATAGCCACCAAGTGCTGTCGGTGGAGAAAGGCCTCACGTACTGCTGTCTCCAGTGAGATCAAATGATCCACCGGAGACCTGCCTGCATGGAAGCCACATTGGGCATTGGAGAGAAAGTTGTGTCTTTCCAGATACCACACCAAGCGCCAGTTAGCCATGCGTTCCATGGTTTTACACAGACAGCTCGTCAAAGATATGGGCCTGTAATTCGTGGGTAAGGTACTATCCTTTCCAGTTTTTGGGAGGGGAATGATGATAGCCGCCCGCCAGCCTACAGGGATGTCATGCTGCTGCCAAATATAATTAAAAACCTCAAGGAGGTAGGAAAGACCATTCTCAGGTAGATGCCGTAGCAATTGGTAATGGATGTTATCAGGACCGGGGGCAGTATCCTGGGCCCATGCTAGAGCTGCTCGCAGTTCCCAAGGGGTAAATGGGTCGTTATACCCCTCAGCAACACCACCAGAGAAGTTAATTGGAAGGCGTTCTGCCACTTCTTTCTGTTTGATGAAAGCTGCAGTGTAGTGCTGGGAACTGGAGATGGCTGCAAATGTCCTTGCCAGCTCTTCAGCCACCTCACAACTCAGAAGTAAATGTCTCCCTTGCACAAGGAGACCAGAGCCACAGGATTGTAAGTACCTTCCCTGGATTTTTCTCAGCTTTTCCCAGACATTCTTGGATGGCGTGTGGTGGGTAACTGAGGAGACATACTCACTCCATGAGGAGCGTTTGGCCTCCTTGATTACCCATCATGCATATGCCCGGGCTCTGAAGTAGTTGACACGATTGGCATCAGTTGGACGAGACTGGAAGAGGCGAAGTGAGCCTCTGTGGGCCCGAATCGCAGTCCGACAGTCCTCTGTCCACCATGGCACCCATGCTCGTGGAGGATTACACGAGCTCTGGGGGACAGATGCCAATGCTGCCCTGATCACCACCTCTGTGAAGTGGCTCAGAAGATCATTAACCCCATCAAAATCACGCAGTTGGCGAAAATGAATGTGACGAGCAAACTCTTCCCAGTCTGCCCGACGCAAACACCATTGTGGTGGTTGTTGGGGCAATGCCCCACTTCCACTGCTAATCCTGATGGGGAACCTCCCATTGCAGACCTGGTGCCAACCCAGGAGAGCAGATGGAGAGGTCGATACAGGAAAGACCACCAGTGGCAGTCATCACATGTGTGGGGGCAATGACGCCATTGTGTGACACCCATTGTTCCACAAGGAGCCCTCGGGTGTTGCGACTGTCTGAGCCCCATTGGGGGTTATGGGCATTAAAATCTCCCATAATCAAAATGGGTCTGGGAAGCTGGGCTGTGAGGGAGTGAAGGTCTGCCCATGGGATATCAATCCCAGGAGGCAGGTAGAGAGAACATAGAGTGGTGGGCACATTCAGTTGCAGTGAAACTGCCATGGCTTGGAGAGGCAAAGTAACTGGGGTGTGCATGCATCCATTCCGGATAAGGACTCCCACCCCTGCCACAGGGTGGTTTCCCTGCTACCAGGTGTCTGCATACATCTTGTAGCCCCTTAACGAAGGTGGGGAATCACTACGGCAGAGGATCTCCTGGAGGGAGATGCAGATGGGGTTGTGCCGTGAGATCAGCATTGTGATCTCGTCCCTCTTGTGGGAAAAACCTCGACAGTTTCATTGAAGGAGATTTACCATTAGGTGGGCTTTGGAGGTTTATTTCTATTCCTCCCTTTTTTCCGTCCTACAGCAGACAAGGGAGGGGTGCCTACAATTGGGTCTTCCTCCTCCATCTCAAAGGAGGAATCCCCATCATGTCCCAGTTGGGGCATGCTGCCACTCAGTGCCTTCTGCTGCTGGCCGAAGAGCTTGGGTGGACGAACCAAAGACATGCGCCCCACTGCGGGAGCAGGAGGTGTCCCTGGTTTCTTTCCTCCTCTCTCACCCATCACCACCGCTATGGAGGGGGCCAGCTGGGCTGATCCAGGAAGGGGGCTGCTCAAAGCAGATGCCTCTGTTTGATGGGAGGCATCTGTGGCCTCCAAGGAGGCTGGGCCAGAGGCAGTGATGGAACCAGAGGAAACCTCTGGCATGGGATTCAGGATCAGGATCTCTCTGGCAGCCAATGCTAGCACAGACCAGTATCCCGTGGACCCTGCGGGCCTGAGAGAGCAAAAAGTGGGGGGAGTTGTGGAAGTATGTCCGTCTGGGTGCAGACAGATGACACACCAGACACCTTTGAAGCACCTGCATAGGACAAGCCACCACTTGGCATTCCTCGCAAGGCTAGCAGCTGCCACGCATCTTGAAAACTTATACCCTTCTTGACACGCAATTCCTGGATGGCACGTTCCTGTAACCAGGTGGGGCAATCTCGAGAAGAGGCGGGGTGGTTTCCCTTACAGTTGGTGCAAGAAGGTGCAGTCTTACAAGGCTCGGGGGAATGGTCTCCCTGCCCACAAGTGCCACACATGGCCCTGGCAGAACAGGAATTCTGGCCATGACCATACCTTTGGCACTTGAAGCAGCGAAGGGGGGTCCGAATGAAAGGCCGTACTGGCAAGCGGAGGTAGCTGGCCCTGATGTATCCTGGCAACTTGGGCCTACCAAAGGTCAGCACCAAGGTGTCAGAGGGTTGGGATTCCCCATCCCTTCGAACCAAGGTGCGGCGGACAGCCACCACACCCTGGTCCCTGAGCTCCTCCACTATGTTTTCCTCTGACTCCCCAAGTAGGTCGGGGCACCGCACCACACCTCTACTGGTGTTAAGGGTGCGATGGGGTTCGACCACAATGGGGAAATCACCGAGTTTCTGAATTTTAAGCAATGCCTCAATCTGTTGAGGGGCAGACGCCTCCACCAACAAGGTGCCATTGCCAAGCTTCTTGACTGAAGTCACGTCACCAGCAACGCCCTTAATGGCTTTGGCAATAAGGAAGGGCGACGCCTTCCCCAAAGCTGCACCATTCTCCCCAGATATGGAAATAAATCGGATAGGATAGGAAGAAGGGGTGGAAGGGGATTTAACTGCACCTAAGGCCTCCTTAGATGCAGGTACATGCTTTGCATCGGTGGTGGAGCCCTGCACCTTAAGGCTGAGAGGTCGTTGCCTCTTGTTTAGGGCAGGTGCCGATGCAGAAGAAGGCACAGAATCGTTCTGGGGTACAGATGGCTTACTGGGGGAACGTGGCCTCTTGCTTGGAGCACTACTCATCTCCACAGGCTTAGCGGCAGTCGGCCCACTCAGTTGGGTGGAACCCAGGCCATTGTCTACAGGCTCAACACAAGAACAAGTCCCAGACAGAAAAGTAGAAGAAGAAGACAAAGGAGTGGGGTTATTTGATGAGGCCCCCAGCCTCGGTTTAAGAGTTGCCATAATTTGATTAAATTATGAAATTCGCTGCCCGCAGGCCTCACCCACCACGGAGCCCAACAAGGGGACGCCCATTCGGGTCGCCAAGGGTGCTCGGGCAGTATACCATCAGGGTGGCATAATCCCCGAGTACCGGACCATTGGCATCGGGGTTGACTGCCGGTCCACTTACAGTAACCCTAGGAGGCATAACCACTTATGTGCCCCCGGCCGATTGACCAAGACCGGGCTACTGCCTTGGCCTCCTGTTTTCCCTGGAAGCTGTGGCCAAAGTGATGTTTTGGAGACTGTGGGTCGCAACCCTAGTCCCCGATGTCTGTCAGCCAAAACACAAGTGTGAGGTGGCTAAGAGACATCGCAGGGCATACGCCTCCTCAACCACCAGGATCTGCTTTTCCCAGGGGCACGGGTCTCCACGCACGGCAAACACGCAGGTAGGCGATTGTTTATGGTCACCTCAGTAAGGAACCTACATCGACCGCGAACAAGTCAGACAGTTATCAAGTAACTGACACAGATAGAACACGAACAACCACAATGATGGTATCGTCATGTCCAGAACACAAGTCATGGGCAACGACAATAGTGGTGTTGTCCAGTCAGGGGCAAGAAAAGGTCACCCCCTTTAGACGCCTCTTACGACATGCAGGTATGCAGTGTGCCTATTCTACCCCGGGCGGACGTTGTTTGGGAAGTATTAAGAAAAAGGGGGTAGAAGAAGGATTTATTTGAATAGTCCAGGATATGTATGATGGCTCCATAGCCATGGTAAGGACACGGTGGGGAAACACTGGCGGCTTTCCAGAGAAAGTTGGGTTGCACCAAGGTTCAGCACTTAATCCATATCTTTTCATCCTGGTTATGGATGAACTGCTGATGGGAGTAGGAGAATGGGCCCCACAGTGTCTACCATTTCCCGATGATTAGCTTTCAAGTGGACTGGTGAAAAACGCGAACTGGTGAAAAAAGTGCAAGAGGTAAAGTACATCGGATCAACATTTCAAAGCAATGAGGAGATTGACTCGGATGTGACCCATAGACTCAATGGGGGTGGTGGAAATGGAATCAGGCAAGCAGAGTCCTGTGCTATAGGAGGGTTCCAATCAAGTTGAAAGGGAAGTTCTACAGGACAGTGGTTAGGCCAGCTATGGCAGGGGGAGCCTGAAGTTGATGTTGGAGCAGGTCGTCTGTAAGGATAGTGGTGTGCAGAGTGGACGGGGACCTGCTGAACCCACAGACCCGACCCTACCACAGGCAGGATAAGGGTACCATGATTATGATGATGATATATGACGACTTCACTCTGAAGACTATTTAGGGGAAAACGTGACCTTCCTGTTGTTGTTCTTGTTGTTTGTGTTTTAGGGCCCATACACTACAAAGGTCATTAGGGCCCACTAAGGGTAAAAATAGTAAAAGGCAAAAGCCACAAAAATAACCGGGAATAAATAAAGGCAAAAGCCAAAATAGATAAAACTAAACTGGCAAAAGCCTAAACAGACACAAATAAAGGCAAAAGACAAAATAGATACAGTAAAAAACGGCAGAAGCCTAAACAGACACTAACTGTCAATCAATAATTGGAAGAGCTCCAGTCCCCAAGCAGAGTGACACCTCGAAGGCGGCCCCCTATGAGATGACTAGTTGTAAAGACTGACCAACCCACAGAGGTAAAATCCTTTGATCCATCCATGTAAACACAAACATGGACCCTGATAGGTCAGAGAAAGGCGTCCAAACTCTTGTTGGTACACTGACCTATCAGTACTGGTTATTGGGAGGGCCGTGAGTATCAAATTAAAACTTGGCTGTGGTATTGTCCAGGGCGGCACAGAGGCCGGCAGTACAGGCTGCACCCTAGGTACAGTCACAACCAGGCCAGTGAGACCATCCATCCAACGCATGCCAAATGGAGGGGAACCCCTGCTGGCGGTTGAATGCCTGTTGCAGAGTGCAACTAAAAACGGCTGGGGGTGTAGGGTGCTGTGGCTTACCTTTCAGCCGCAAAATATATGCAGCTGGCAAGCACTGCTGCCACACAGTCAGTGGCGGTTCACCAGACTCAGCATAAAGGCTGAGCACTGCACTTGTGCAGAATGCCCCAACAGATATCCAGATGCCAGCGTGATGTATACTGTACAGCATTCGGAGAGTTGATGGAGCGGCCAGGCCATAAACGACACAGCCATAGTCAAGACATGATCGAACGAGTGATCAGTACAGCCAAAGCATCACCATTCAATCTGCCCCAAAACCAGTTCCCTGCAGGCACGGCAGAATGTTAAGGGAGCGAAGGCAATTAGCCCTCAGCTCCTTAAAGTGTGGGACCCATGTCAGACGGCTGTCAAAACGGCGACCAAGAAACCAGGCTGCCTCTACAACTGGGAGGAGGCGCACATTCAGGGTAAGCTTAGGCTCAGGGTGAAGCCCTCTCTTACGACAGATGTGCATGACTGTTGTTTCTCAGGGGAGAACTTATACCCACGTTAGGTGGCGAACTCATTGGCACTATTGAGCGCCAGTTGCAGTTGCCACTCAATGCCATGCATTGTGGCAGCGCGGTACCTGATGGAAAAGTCGTCCACAAATAGGGACGCGTGTACCAGGGGTGAATCAAGGAGGGAAAACCGTTCACCACAACAGCAAAGAGCGTCACACTGAGGATGATCCCCTGTGGGACACCATTCTCCTGCAGAAAGGAAGAGGAGTAGGTGTTTCCCACATGCACTCTGAAGGTCCGGTTGGACAAAATGCTATGGAAGAAAAGAGGAAATTACCCCTGAGCCCCCACTGGTGTAAGGTCTCAAATATACCATGGCGCCATGTGGTATCATATGCCTTCTCCACATCAAAGAAGACAGCTACCAAGTGCTGTTGGGGGAGAAAGGCCTCACGTACTGCAGACTCTAATGCGATCAAATGATCCCCCGGAGACCTGTCAGCATGGAAGCCACATTGCACATTGGCAAAAAGGAGGTGCCATTCTAGTTACCACACCAGACGCCAATTAACCATGCATTCCATGGTTTTACACAGACAGCTCATCAAAGATATGGGCCTGAAATTCATGGGTAGGCTACTATCCTTTCCAGGTTTTGGGAGGGGAATGATGATAGCCTCCTGCCGGCTTACAGGGATTTCGTGCTGATGCCAAATATAATTAAAAACCTTAAGGAGATAGGAAAGACCATTCTCAGGTAGATGCCGTAGCAAGTGGTAATGGATGTTACCAGGACTGGGGGCAGTATCCCAGGCCCATAGTAGAACTGCCTGCAGCTCCCATGGGGTAAATGGGTCATTATACCTCTCAGCAACACCACCAGAGAAGTTAATTGGAAGGCGTTCTGCAGCTTCTTTTTGTGTGATGAAAGCTGCAGTGTAGTGCTGGGAATAGGAGATGGCTGTAAATGTCCTTGCCAGCTCCTCAGCCACCTCACAAGGCAGAAGTAAATGTCTCCTTTGCAGAAGGAGACCAGAGTCACAGGATTATTCTCAGCCTTTCCCAGACATTCTTCAATGGCGTGTGGTGGGTAAACGAGGAGACATACTCACTTCATGAGGAGCATTTGGCCTCCTTCATTGCCCTCACGCATATGCCCGGGCTCTGAGTTAGTTGACACGCTGGGCATCAGTTGGACGAGACTAGTAGAGGCGAAGGGAGCCCCTGTGGGCCCGAAACACACTCCAACAGTCTTCCATCCACCATGGCACCCGTGCTCATAAGGGGTTACACGAGCTCTGGGGAACAGTTGCCAATGCCGCCCTGACCACCACCTCTGTGAAGTGGCTTACTAGATCATTGACCCCATCAAAATCACGCAGTGGGCAAAAGTGGATTCGACGAGAATACTCCTCCCAGTCTGCCTGACACAGACACCACTGAGGTGGTTATTGGGGCAATATGGGTATGGCGGGCAAACGCCTCCCAGTCCACCTGATGCAGACACCACCATGGTGGGTGCTGGGGTAATGCCCCATCTCCACTGCTAATCTTGATGGGTAAGTGATCACTTACACAAGGGTCTGACAAGACCTCCCACTGAAAACCTGGTGCCAACCCAGGAGAGCAGATGGAAAGGTCTATGCATGACAGGCAACCAGTGGCAGTCATCATATGCGTGGCGGCACCTGTGTTGAGAACAATGAGGCCATTTTGTGACACCCATTGTACCACAAGTCGCTCTCGGGGATTATGACTGTCCGAGCCCCATTGGGGATTATGGGCATTAAAGTCACCCATAAACAGGAAGGGTCTTGGGAGCTGGGCACTGAGGGAGTCGAGGTCTGCCCATGGGATATCAATCCCAGGAGGCATGTAGAGGGAACATAGAGTGGTGGGGACATCCAGTTGCAATGAGACCGCCACTGCTTGCCGAGGCGTCTGCAAAGCCACTGGCACATGAATGCACCCATTCTGGATAATAATAGCCACCCCTCCCACAGGGTGGCTTCCTTGCTGCCGGGTGTCTGCAGGAAGTGGTAGGTGTGGAAGTGGTAGGTGTCTCTACTTTCTTTCCTCCTGTCTCACCCACCACCCTCTTCATGGAGGGGGCTGGCTGAGCTGAGACAGGGAGGGAGGCCTTCAAGGGAGATGCCTCTCTTTGAGCAGTGGCATCTGGGGCCTCCAAAGAAGCTGGCACCGCCATTATTTGGGGTGCCCATGCATGGGCCAGAGGTGGTGGTGGAGCCGGAAAAAGTCATGGAAATGGGGTCGGGGTCCGTCTGGCAGCCAAAGCTTGCACAAACCAGCACCCCATGGACCCCGTGGGCCTGAGAGGGCGTTAAACGTATGAGAGGGGGAGCTGATATAGGGTGTCCGTCTGGGTACAGACAGAGGACACAGCAGCTGCCTTTGCAGCACCTGCAAGGCTAGCAGCTGCCATGCATCCAGAAAACTGATACCAATCCTGCAGCCAAGTGGAGCAATCCTGAGAAGAGGCGGGGTGGTTGCCCTTACAGTTTATGCATAAAGGTGCAGTCTTACAACACTCTGGGGAGTGATCTCCTTGCCCACAAGTGCCACACATGGCCTTGGCAGAACAGGAATTCTGGCCATGGCCATATCGTTGGCACTTGAAACACCAAAGCGGGCTTGGTATAAATGGACGCACAGGCAAGTGGAGGTAGCCAGCCATGATGTACTCTGGCACCTTGGGCCTACAAAAAATCAGCACCAAGGTGTCAGGTGCAGCGGACAGCCATCACATCCTGGTCCCTAAGCTCCTCCACTATTTGCTAATCTGACTCCCTGCGTAGATCGGAGCACCACACCACACCTCTGCTGGTGTTTAAGGTGCGATGGGGTTTGACCACAACGGGGATATCACCAAGCTTCAGCAGTTTCAGTAGTGCCTCTATCTGGTGAGGGACAGATACCTCCACCAACAAGGTGCCATTGCGCAGTTTCTTGACCGAAGTCACGTCGCCGGCAATGCCCTTGATGGCTTTGGCAATAAGGAAGAGCGACGCCTTCCCCAAGGCTGCTCCATCCTCCCCAGAGATGGAAATAAACCGGGAATGATAGGAAGAAGGTACTGATGGTGGTTTGACTGCACCTAAATTCTTAGATGCAGGAACATGCTGTGCATCGGCTTTGGAACCCTGCACCTTAAGGCTAAGAGGTCGTTGCCTCTTGTTAAGGGCAGGTGTGGATGCCTTAGACGCCAGAGGTTCGTTCCCTGATCCAGTTGGCTTACTGGGGGAATGCAGCCTCTTTGTTGGAGCAGTACAGGTCTCCATCATCTCAATGGCAGCTGACTCACTCAATTGGGTGGGATCGAGCCCGCCATCTTCTTGCTCAACACAAGTCAGTAAAGAAGAAGGGGAGGGGTGGGGTTATTTGATGAGGCCCCCAGCCTCGGTTTTACAGTGGCCATAATTTTACATAATTATGCGTTCACTGCCCACAGGTCTTACCCACCACATGGAGCCCAACGAGGGGACGCCCATTCGGGTCGCCGAGATTCCTCGGGCAGTATACCGTTATGGTGGCATAATCCCTGAGTACCGGACCATTGGCATCGGGGTTGACTGCTGGTCCACTTACAGTCACCCTAGGAGGCATGACCACTTATGTGCCCCCGGCCGATTGACCAAGACCGGGCTACTGCCTTGGCCTCCCGTTTTCCCTGGAAGCAGTGGCCAAAGTGATGTGTTGGGGCTGTAGGCCGCAGCCTTAATCCTCGATGTCTCTCAGCCAAGCCACAAGCGTGGGGTGGCTCAGAGACATCGCAGGACATGTGCCTCCTCAATCACCAGGATCCACTTTTCCCTGGGGTGTGGGTCTCCACTCACTGCAAACACGTGGGTAGGCGTTTGTTTATGGTCACCTCAGTAAGGAACCTACATCAACCACAAACAAGTCAGACAGTTATCAAGTAACTGACACAGATAGGACACGAACATCCACAATGATGGTATCGTTGTGGATGTTGTCCAGTCACGGGCAAGAAAAGGTCACCCCTTTTTGTCGCCTCTTATGACATGCAGGTATGCAGTGTGCCTATTCTACCCCGGGCACACACGGGTTGGGCTTTGGAGGTTTATTTCTATTCCTCCCTTTTTTCCGTCCCACAGCAGAAAAGGGAGGGGTGCCTCTTATTGGGTCTTTGTCCTGCATCTCAAAGGAGGAATCCCCATCATGCCCCACTTGGGGCATGCTGCCATTCAGTGTTTTCTGCTGTTGGCCGAAGAGCCTGGGTGGACGAACCAAAGACACACGCCCCACTGCGGGGGCAGGGTCGTCCCTTGTTTCTTCCCTCCTCTCTCACTCACCACCACCACTATGGAGGGGGGCAGCTGGGCTGAGCCAGGAAGGGGGCTGCTCAAAGCAGATGCCTGTGTTTGATGAGAGGCATCTGTGGCCTTCAAGGAGGCTGGGCCAGAGGCAGTGATGAAATGGGCTGGGATCTGTCTGGCAGCCAATGCTAGCACAGACCAGTACCCCATGGACCCTGCAGGCCTGAGTGGGCAAAAAACGGATAAGTGGGGGGAGGCATAAGGGATAAGGGCGTCCATGGCAAGGCTAGCAGCCGTCATGCATCTTGAAAACTGATACCCTTCTTGACATGCAACTCCTAGATGGCACGGTCCTGCAACCAGGTGGGGCAATCTCGAGAAGAGGCGGGGTGGTTTTCCTTACAGTTGGTGCAATAAGGTGCAGTCTTACAAGGCTCAGGGGAATGGTCTTCTTGCCCACAAGTGCCTCACACAGCCCTTGCAGAACAGGAATTCTGGCCATGACCATACCTTTGGCACTTGAAGCAGCGAAGGGGGCTCTGAATGAAAGGTCGTACTGGCAAGCAGAGGTAGCTGGCCCTGATGTATTCTGGCAACTTGGGCCTACCAAAGGTCAGCACCAAGGTGTCAGAGGGGTGGGATTCTCAATCCTTTCGAACCAAGGTGCAGTGGACAGCCACCACACCCTGGTCCTTGAGCTCCTCTACTATGTTCTCATCTGACTCCCCACGTAGGCCGGGGCATTGTACCACACCTCTACTGGTGTTAAGGGTGCGATGGAGTTCACCCACAATCGGGAAATGACCAAGTTTCTGCATTTTAAGCAATGCCTCAATCTAGTGAGGGGCAGATGCCTCCACCAACAAGGTGCCATTGTGAAGCTACTTGGCCGAAGTTACTTCACCAGCAACGCCCTTAATGGCTTTGGCAATAAGGAAGGGCGACGCCTTCCCAAAGCTGCACCATTCTACCCAGATATGGAAAGAAACCAGATAGGATATGAAACAGGGGTGGACCCGTTTTCCCTGGAAGCTGTGGCCAAAGTGAAGTATTGGAGACTATAGGCTGCAACCTAAGCCCTCGATGGCTGTGAGCCAATTCACAAGTGTGAAATGGCCCAGGGACATTGCAGGGCATATGCCTCCTCAATCACCAGGATCCACTTTTCCCAGGGGTACGGGTCTCTACACACGGTCAACGTGGGTAGGCGTTTTTTTTATGGTCACCTCTGTGAGGAGCCTACACCAACCATGAAAATTTCAAACCACAACTTTCAATCCAGGTGAAGACAAGACGGTCATGTGAATCCATGATGATGGTTTCGTCCAGTCTACATCTCCAGAACATCATGTGCCTATTCTACCCTGTACACATGGGGGATTTGGTCCACGGGAACTATTTTATTTCACGACTTCCCTAAGCACATCCAGTGGCTGACTAATTCGCCATTCCCCAAATGCACTGCAGGAGTCCCCCTATCCGCCATGCAGGGACGTGCCAACATAGCAGTTTACTCTGCCCATGGTGTGACCTTCCTCCTAAAGTTTCACGAGTTCACCACTACTTTGTTTGTGTGCATTTTATGGCCCATCAACTACAAAGGTCATTAGGGCCCAGAAAGACATTCACCATGGTGAGCATGTAAATGGCCATCCCACCATGATGGCTGTAAAGAAGGGCAAAAAAACCCTAAAAGTAATAAGAATAAAAAGGCAAAAAATAAAAACTGGCAAAAGCCAAAACAGACATACAAATAAAACTGCAAAAGCCAATACAGACATAACAATAAAATCTGCAAAAGCCAAAACAGACATAACAATAAAAGTGACAAAAGTCAAAACGGACTACAATAAACGCGGCAAAAGTCAAAACAGGAATGACAATAAAAAGCGGCAAAAGCCACAACAGGCAGAACAATAAAAGTGGCAAAAGCCAAAACCAACACAGAAATAAAAAGGCAAAAGCCATAATGGTACAAGAATAAAGGAAAAATTTCCAGAAAGGACAATGCATACAATGCAGACAACACTTCCTCTCCACCACCTGGTGTTATCCCCAAATGATGTGGAGAGCTATGGACTGACTCCCAGTCGGCATCTAAGTTCACGGTATCTCTCACAGTGACTAATGATGTGTGCCACTGTGACACCATGGTTGATCCTCACCCCTTAGAATGTAGGAGTGGGTGAGGAACGTGAGATCGATTCACAGCTGAGCAAGCACAACCTCATCCCTCCCCGACTGGCAGCATGAGGACACCAAGTGCACTGGAGTGTCCTTCGGTATGCAGAGTTTGTTAGTGATCTCTGCACACCACTGGGGCCACAATTGTTCATGGATGGCCTGCCGCACCATCGGGAGAGTGTGTCGGAGGAGGGGACAGCAGTGTAGGGTAAATATGGCAAGTGGGCCACCTGATGGGCATGGGTATCTGCCCTCTCGTTGCCCATGATGCCAACATAACCCAGGACCCACGTAAACAACACTGTCTGGCCCTGTTTATGAATTGCAAGCAGCAATCTGTGCACACCCTGGATGATGGCTTGTCTCCATAAAGGGTGTGCAACAGCTGAAGGGAGGATAGGAAGTCAGTCATAATAACAAAGTGTCTGTCATTCAATAATTGGAAGAGTTCCAGTCCCCAAGTAGAGCTGTGAGCTCTGCAGTTAAGACACTCACAATGCCTGGAAGGTGGCCACCAATGAGATGACCAGTTGTAAAGACTGACCAACCCACTGAGGAGCCATCCTTCAACCCATCTGTGTAAATAAAAACATGGCCCCAATAGGTCACAGAGCGGCGTCCAAACTCTTGTTGGTACACTGACCTATCAGTACTGGATTTTGGGAAGGCTGCAAGCACAAAATAAAAAATTGGCTCTGGAACAATCCAGGGCAGCACAGAGGCCGGCAGCACAGGCTGCACCCTCGGCAGAGTGACACGCAGGCCAGAGAGTCACACCCACAGTCACGCCGACCATACCTTGGTCGGCAGTCAAATGGCCATCTCAGAGTGTGACTAAAACGGCTGGGTGTGTAGGGTGTTACGACATACCTTTCATCCGCAAAATGTATGCAGCTGCCAAGTACTGACACCACACAATCAATCGTCGTTCACCAGTCTTCCATAGTTTTACAAAGACAGCTCGCCAATGAAATGGGTCCCTGCAGCCTCTCGCCAGGCTGCAGGGACATCATGCTGCTGCCAAATGTAATTAAAAACCTCAAGGAGGTAACTAACGCCTGGTAGATGTCATAGCATTTGATTGTGGATGCCAACTGGACCAGGGGCAGTGTCCCTGGCCCTTGCTAGAGCTGCGCAACTCCCAAGTGGTAAATGGGTTGTTATATCCCTCAGTAACACCACCAGCAAAGTTCATTGGATAGCGTTCAGCAGCCTGTTTCATTTGAAGAAATGTTGCCGCTTAGTGCTGGGAACTGGAGACGACTGCAAACGTCCTTGCCAGTTCCTCAGCCACCTCACATGGCAGGAGATATCTCCCTTGTACAAGGAGATCAGAGCCACATGGGGTGCATTCAATTGGGTCTTAATCCTCCAATCTTGAAGGAGGAATCCCCATCTTGCCCCAGTTGGGCCATGCTGCCACCCAATGCTTTCTGCCGTTGGCCAGGAGCCTGGGCGGATGAACCAAGGACACACGTCCTACTTCAGGAGTCGGAGGTGTCCCTAGTTTCTTTCCACTTGTCTCACCCGCTACCCCTTCCTTGGGAAGGCTGGCTGGGCTGAGACAGGGAGGGAGGCCTTCAAAGGAGATGCCTCTCTATGATGAGAGGCATCTGGGGCCTCCAAAGTGGCTGGCACCGCCATTATTGGGGGGCCCATGCATGGGCCAGAGGCGGTGGTGGAGCCAGAAGCAGCCATGGAAATGGGGTCGAGGTCCGCCTTGCAGCCAATGCTAGCACAGACCAGCACCTCATTGACCCTGCAGCCAGAGTGGGCATCAAACGAATGAGAGGGGGGAGCTGAGGTTGCTTTTCTGTCTGGATGCAGACAGATGACACAGCATCTATCTTTGCAGCACCTGCATAGGACACCCCACGACTGGGGGTCCCCAGCAAGGTTAGCAGCCGCCAGTCATCCAGAAAGCTCATACCCTTCTGGACACGCAACTCCTGGATTGCATGTTCCTGCAGCCAAGTGGGGCAATCCCGAGAAGAGGCCGGGTGGTTGCCCTTACAGATTATACAAAAATCTGTGGTCTTACAAGACTCAGGAGAGTGGTCTTCCTGCCCACAAGTACCACACGTAGCCTGGGTAGAACTGGAGTTCTGGCAATGGCCATATCGCCCGCACTTGAAACAATGAAGTGGGCTCGGTATGAAGGCACATACTGGTAAGCAGAGGTAACCAGCCATGATGTATTCTGGCACCTTGGGCCTACCAAAGGTCAACAACAAGGTGTAAAAAGGGTGGGATTCTCCATCCCATCGAACTGAGATGTGGTGGACAGCCACCACACCCTGGTCCCTTAGTTCCTCCACTATTTGCTCTTCTGACTCCCCGCATAGGTCTGGGCACTGCAGCACACCTTGACTGGTGTTTAAGGTGCAATGGGGTTCGACCACAATGGGGAAGTCACCGAGCTTCCACATTTTCAGTAATGCCTAGATCTGATGAGGGTCAGATGCCTCCACCAACAAGGTGCCATTGTGCATTGTACAAGGTGTCATGGCTTCCCCAAGGCTGCACCATCCTCCCCAGTGATGGAACGAAACTGGGGCGGATAGGAAGGTGTGGTAATTCTTTTGACTGCACCTAAGACCTTAGATGCAGGAACATGATTTGCATCAGTGGTGGAGCCCTGCACCTTAAGGCTAAGAGGTCGCTGCCTCTTCTTAAGTGCAGGTGCCAATACCATAGACGCCACAGGTGCGTTCACTGATACAGTGGGCTGACGTGGTGAATGCAGCCTCTTACTGGAGCAGTGTTTGTCTCCAACAGCTCCATGGCAGCTGGCCCACTCAGTTGGGTGTGGACTGAGCCATAAAGAAGAAGGTAATGGGGTGGGGTTATTTAATGAGGCCCCCAGTCTCTGTTTATTTGTCATAATTTAAATTATTATGAATTTGCTGCCTGTAGGTCTCACCCACCACGGAGCCCAAACGGGGACGCCCATTCGGGTCACCGAGATTCCTCAGACAGGATACTGCAAGGGTGGTATAATCCCCGACTACTGGACTATTGGCATCGGGGTTGACTGCCGGTCCACTCGCAGCAACCCTAGGGGGCAATACCATTTATGCACCCCTGGCTGGTTGACCAAGACCGAGTATCCGCCTTGGCTGCCCATTTTCCCTGGAAGCTGTGGCCAAAGTGATGTGTTGGGGCTGTAGGTCGCAACCTTAGTACTTGCTGTCTGTCAGCCGCCACACCAGTGTGGGGTGGTCCAGAGACATCACAGGACAGTGCCTCCTCAATCAGCAGGATCTGCTTTTCCCAGGGGTGTGGGCCTCCATATATGGCTAACATATGGACAGGCGTTTATGTATGGTCACCTCAATGAGGAGCCTACATCGACAGTCAAACAGTCATGGTGGTATCGTCCCCTCCAGAACACAAGTTATGGGCAAAGACGTTAGTAGTGTTGTCCAATCAGGGGCAAGAAAAAGTCACCCCTTTTAGTCGCCTCTCACGACATGCAGGTATGCAGTGTGCCTATTCAACCCCTGGCACACACGGGGTTTCACCACTACGTCCATAGCACTTCAAACTGGTTTTGGATGAGCTACTGACTAGCGTAGGAGGCGGATGGCAGCAGAAGCAGAAAGGTTCGAAAGGGAAGACAAAACCTTATAAATACAGTGAAACCTCTCAAAATGGTACACCCGTGGGACCCAGCAAAGTGTTCCCATAAGAGTGGTATGGCACACTTTAATAATACTGTTGTATAATTTATACAAATGCGATGGACGCACCAGTTCTAGTCGGATGAGTGAAAATAAGCAACGCATCCCAAGCTAATACTGACATGGGTGTTTGGTTGACCATTGGGTACTGCGAATTTCCCCCTCCTATATCCCCTATTCTTGCCACCCTGTCACGGGTGAGAAGCCTCCACGAGGTTCAGTCCGTTATGCGATATATAATATTATAATATTTCACAAATTTAATTTTTACAAATAAATGAATCACGGGCCGTTTGTCAAGAATTAAGCTGCCTCCTTATTTCCCGCCTATGGAAGGGTCGAGTACCCATGTTATCCTTTGGAATGGAAACAAGGGTGATCTACTGGACAGCGGTTTTCCTCAGCCGGTTGCTGACCAAGGCTGAAACCACTATGCTTATTTATTGTCCATGTACTGTTCTTTTGGGTATTCCACTGACGCCAGGGGGCAAGCTCCTACACCTGGCAATTTTTGCGTCATCTATCCATTGCATAGTGAAGAGTTCTTTTAGGTGTAAACGCCATTGAACACCTGGCGGAACTTCGGTTTTACTCCTTATCGTGGCATCTCTCACCAGAAGGAAGGTAACCCACCTCGGTCCCATATCGAACCTAGAACCACTGCCACAGTTACCAAACACGCTACCCACTGCATCACCAGGGCGGGATGTACCCATTACAGAGGTGGTTTTATACAAATGGAGACATGTATTAGGTGCCCCAATAGAGGGGTGAATCGTTTAGGGCAGTGGTTCTCAAAGCGCGTTCCGTGGAACACTGGTGTTCCATGAAACCACTTCAAGTGTTCCGCAAAAAAAAATAAAATGCACAAATAAAGATGTTGGAAAAAATCGATACAATTTAAAATAATTTTTGGATAGGATTATAATCTGCAAACGCAAATGAAATAGTTGTTCGTTTTATATTTATATAAAGTGGTGGTAAGTACTAAGTGTAGAAAATGTACAACCTGCTTTAAAGTTTATGTTGAATTGTGTTACATGAAAGTAAAATGTCACAGTTTACTGTCCCCTGGCTTCAAAAAGATTGAGAACCACTGGTTTAGAGGGTAGTGATCATATAAACCCTATGGGCGAAAATTTGGAAGGGTAAATGTAATTGTAAATATAATTAGCAAAGCATTAACGCTTCATCATTTACGTATGACGTTTACACCGTAATTAATTATAACGCTTCCTTAAGCTTTATTGCAGGGCGACAAGAATGCCGATTTAAATGCTGCCAACCAGGAAATGCACCTCAGAGGTAGTCGACAGGGTGACAAAGGAAGAAATAGTTTGAGCCCTCCAAAGATAAGAGGACGCAAAGCAGTAGGCCCAGATAAGATTCCCATGGAGGGTTGGCATACCCTGGGGGCCACAGGGGTAACAATAAGGTAGCAAGTGGAGACAGAATGCCATCAGCATGGAGGGACAGCTGGATAGTTCCACTGTTCAAGGGCAAATGTGTCTTCCAGGATTGTGAAAACTATAGAGGCATCAAGCTAATGCGTCACTCTATGAAGCTGTGGGAAAGTCATTGAAGGCCGCCTCAGAAAATGCACTATGGTCTGGGGGTAATCAATTTGGGTTTATGCCTGGTAGGTCCACAATCGAGCCAATATTTATCCTAAGGCAAATGATAGTAAAGTACGGGGCAGCAAAGAAGGACCTACATGCAATATTCATTGACCTAGAGAAGGCTTATTATAGCATTCCTAGTCCTTTCAGACCTGGTATACACAATCGTGTACATAAACCTCGCACACTGCTTTTGGTAAAAATATTACTATTTCTGTTTGAACCTGCTTGTGCACATTTTACCATCCCTATTCTTCTAATATGTGCGATATCACCACCCTCCAGTGGTTATTTTGTGAACTACATACTATTTTTTTTGAGTAGATGCAAATAATTTATTTATTTACCACCACCACCACCAACATCTATGAGAAACTCAACCTAACAGGAAATCCTTTAGGAGGTTGAGTGGGAAAGGGAATTTGGAAATGTGATGTTACAAACTGCCCCAAATTTAACCCCCAAAACCTGTCACCTCTAAAATGAGAATATCAATTCAGCTAATATGGAACGTTTAAACTGTTTCTCAGTTAATAACAGATCATCCAACGAAAGATTTAACTCCTTAAATAAATCTGTGCTTCGGCTATTGGGTGATGCAAATGTGGAAGATGTGCAAAGAGATGCTGTAAACGCCCATTTCTTGTAGGAACTCGAAATTTGAGGTTTGCAAGTAGTTGAGTAGATTTAATCTTACCAGAAAATATGCGGTAGAGGTGCAAAAGTTTATGGAACTTTATAATCTTATCAAAAGGCAACATGCCAATTGAGTGACATTTAGAAATAGATGAAGAACCTTCTCCCGTTCCACAATGTGACCTATTTAATTTTAGTCTGGTTTTATGGGCCACAACATCTTCTCCCAGTAACAACCTATTATACAGTTTACCAATAGGGGCCATAAGAGTAGGAGCACAATCAGTCCAGCATGTAGAAGCATATAATACCTTAGGAATAATTAAGACCTGAAATAAATGACTTTTTAACCTTTGATTCCTAAATATTTCCCCCAAATTGGCAACTGCAAATGCACATCGACGCAACGCCAGAAGACATTGTCGGGAATGAGCAGCAAAGGATAATTTTTGATCCAAGAGTACTCCAAGGTCTTTTACTACATTAACTCGAGGGACTGGGATACTGTTTGTAAAATAATAATTGAATAAATGAGGTGAATGCCGGCATGTGTTTTGATTTACAAATAATCTGTTAGTGGTAAGATAAACCTCAAGCTGAGATAAACCAGCCTGCAGTGATGTCACATCTTCAGCTGCCACAATCTCTTTACCCATCTTTAAATCATCAGCAAACCCCGACAATGTAACTGGAGCTGACACTGAAGTAAACAAGTCATTTATAAATATAGAAAACAATAATGGGGAACTCCCAATCTCAATGAGTAACTATTAGATGATATATAATGGCCTATTTTAACAAAATTGAGGCGTTCTGTCAAATAATTATTCAAAAATGCACACAACATAGATGAGCAGACATACTGTTTAAGTTTCCAAAGCAAAAGATCTATAGGAACACAGTCAAATGCCTGTGTAAGATCTAAATAAATGATGGCTTGATGAATTATTTGATGACTTTGCATGGCTTTGAGCAGTAATCGTTTTTTCTGGTTTGTATTTTCCACTGAAAATAAGATTTGGTGCTTCCTATATCTAATTTCATAGCAAATTTTAACAAATTAAGGTATGTAGGATTTATAAATTTTAGCTCCTGAGATTTTAGTCCCCTGCACAAAGTTAGGGAGTTGTTTGAACTTTATGTACAAAATTGTGTACAACAGGTTACAAGTGCAGAAAATGTGGCTTCACCGCAAATGTTCGAAATTTATCAGCATAATGTACGTTTTTGACAATGAAATAAGCTTTATATATAGGCTTTGTTCTACTAGAAATTTAAAAATGGATGATTGAAATTCCACAAAGCACACCATAAATTACAGTAGTATTTTTAATACCTTCAATGGTGATTATGATTCAAATTGTAACTTATCAGAAGATGAACTTGATGACAATATTCACCATATGGATAACTTAAAAGTGAAATGTATTGGAGCAGATCAGTTGGGAAGAAATGACATCATTATTGATCTTTTGAAAGTTGCCAAAAAGTACCTATAACTTCAGAAGATCCCAATGAACATGAAGAAATTGGCATCAATTCCAATTTAGTAGAGGATGGGCCCAGTTTGCCAGATGTTTGCAAGTACTATCACACCTAACGATTCCATCAGGTGGAGAAGAATGCCACTGTTGTGTAATTTAGAAGAGTTCAAGAGAACAGAAACTGAAGAACCTGAATTGTTATCACTGGTGTATTATTTCAAACAGTATATTCCTTATAAACTCCTAGGTGAAATTGCTACTAACACCAACATTTATGCCTTACAACAAGGGAAATTTGCATTCAAACACACAACTCAAGAAGAAATTGAGGTGTTACTTGGATGTCATTATGACATGCATTTTAAGATTCCCTAGATTACGTATGTATTGGGATGCAGCTTTAAAAATGAATGTATTTCTAGATAACATGTCACATGATAGGTTTTTAGAATTAAGGGCAAATTTGTATTTGGTAAATCATTTAGAAATTCCATCTAATAATAGAGACAAATTTATCAATGTTAGGCCCCTGTATGTTGCACTTCACAGTCATTGCTGCAAACTTCAAGCTGAAGAAAACATTTGTGTTGATGAAGGAATTATCCCATTTACAGGAAAGTTTTCAGCAAAACAATACATGAAGTGTAAACCTAATCCTTGGGGTGTTAAAATATTTATGTTCTGTGGAAGGAGTGGACTTGTACACAATTTCATTTTGTATCAAGGTAGTTCTACAGAATTTGATGCAAGCTATATCAAAAAGTTTGGAATGGGTCCTTCTGTTGTCTTACAGTTAAAAAAAATCCGATTTGTCATATAAAATGTCATAAGTTGTACTTTGACAATTACTTTACATCATACCATTTGTTTCAAGCTCTAAAAGCCAATAATATATATGCAGCTGGGACTGTAAGAATAAACAGATTTGGGGAAAAAAATCCATTCGCAAAAGAGAAAAGCTTCAAAGGCAACCAAGAGGTTATAGTGAAGATGTTTGTAGCAAACATGGCATTGTTCTTTGTAAATGGATTGATAAAAAACCAGTTGTGCTGTGCTCAAATTTCATTGGGAAGGGCATAGTAGATGAAGTAGAAAGGTGGGATAAAAGGCAGGCCAGTATGTAAAGGTAGAGGGACCAGAAGTAGTTAGGAGGTACAACCATGCCATGGGAGGGGTTGATCTGTTTGATCAGCTAATAAGTTATTACTGGATTTTCATAAAATCCAAGAAATGGACATTAAGGATGATATTTTATGCAGTTGATTTTACAATTGTACAAAGTTGGCTTGAATACAGGCAAAGTGCAAAAATTTTAGGAATCCCTGATGAAAAGCAAATGGATTTACTTCATTTTAGGATAAGGGTAGCAGATAGACTACTAACGTGTGGAAAAAAATTTCTGGAAAAAAGAGGACGTCCATCTAGTCTTGAGCCTGAAAAGGTTGTACCAAGAAAGAAAGGTGAAGTTTGACCTGCTGAAGAAATTCAGTTTGATCACATTGACCATTTGCCACTTCATGAAGATGGTCCTCCTAGTCAATGCAAATTCACCAAATGCTCAGGTCGCTCTAGAGTCCAGTGCCAAAAGTATAGAGTGCATTTATGTTTCCAACAGGAAGAAACTGCTTTTTACAATTTCACACAAAGTTGTGAGAAATACTTACTTCAATTTCAGATAGTAGTCTGCATTCAAGAAATTTTTTTGATAAACAGCAGTTTATTTTGCATAATTTTTACTGTTTTTCAATGCAAATTTGGCCTAAAGTTTTTAGAAAATAAAATATAAATCAAGATCCAAATGTAACTGATCCTACAATTATTTGTGTATTTGGACAATGCAATCCATTTGTAATGCTTGAGGCCTGATGTGCACAACTGTGTACATTAATGTACAAGATAAATGGTTCACCATATAAAAATATTTCCCAACAAAAGTTGTTCAGAATGCAGTTCTGCATCCTAAATTGCAAAGGAAAATTTTTTACATCCAAAAATCAAAATTCAGGTCTGTAAGGGCTAGACAAGTAGTATGGAATGTGCTAAGAAGAAAAGGGGTAAATGAAGGTCACCATAGAATAGTGCAGGATATGTATTATGGCTCTATCGCTAGGGTGAGGATGGCTTGTGGTAACACAAAAGCTTCAACATGCAGGTGGGCATACACCAAGATTCAGCACTTAGCCCATACTTATTTACTCTAGTCATGGATGAGCTGCTGATGGTAGTGGGGGAATGGGCCCCTCAGTGCTTGATATTCGCTGACGATGTGGGATACCTTGCAGAGTCCAATGCAGAGGCCCAAAAGGGCCTACAAGACATGAATATGAAAAAGACAGAATACCTAGCTTTTAACTGGAGTGGTCAGGGGCCAGAAGGCGATGTACACTCAGGAGATGAGGTGATACCAGGAGATTAGATACTTAGGATCAGTGTTCCAGGGAAATTGACTCAGATGTGTCTAATAGGATTAAGGCAGGTTGGCTGAAGTGGAGACAGGCAAGTGGAGTCCTGTGTGACCATAAAGCTAAAAGGTAAAGTCTACAGAACTGTGGTTAGGCCAGCTATGCTGTATGGCTCAGAGTGTTGGGCCATGAGGAAGGACCATGAAAGGACAATTCAGGTGGCTGAGATATGAATGCTGCACTTCATAAGTGGGGTGTCATGAGCTGACAGGATCCAAAACGACCTTGTTAGAGGTAGTCTGGGGGTGGGAGACATCACATAGAAGATGAGGGTGAACAGATTGAGGTGGTATGGGCATGTGATGCAAATGGAGAGGAGGAGCTGGTCAGGTCCACCATGGGACTGCAGGTGGTTGGGAGCGTCAGGGGGAGGGGAAGACCAAAGAGGACGTGGGAGCAGGTGGTACAAAAGGACATGGGTGAGTGTGTGTGTGGGATGGACGGGGACCTGGTCGGGGATCGACGGGGGTGGAGGATTGGAACTCGCAGACTCGACCCAGTTTCATGCTGGAGAAGGGTATGATGATGATGATGATGACAAGAATACCATTACAAAGTCCAGCTAGCCACAGACTGGAAACAGAATCTCAAAGTACGTTCCAATATAATGCTCAGGTAGGGTCTACCTGCCAAATTTCAAAAACAAAGGTGATGCCCAGGATTGTGGTAATTATAGAGGGGTATTAAGTGAGTGAGCTACACCATGAAGCTGTGGGAAAGGGTAATGCAGTATTATCTCTAAAGGCGCGTTTACACGATTCACTTTCAATGGTTTCACTCAAAAAGTGAAATCACTTTGTGTTTACACGGATAATCCAATGTGAACCGTGTCATTCACTTACTTCAATGTAAATGTCTGAAAATTCACATCCATGAGTGAAATTCACCCCAGTCAATCATCCAAAGTGATCGAAAAGTTGAACCCGATCCAACTTAGTTCATCTGTCATCCTGGATGATCACATTGGATGATTTCCTGTTTACACGGTTCACTTGACCATCACTTTGAGGGAATCATCAAGGATGATTCCAAAATGTGAACCGTGTAAACGCGTCTAAAAGTGGAATTCCCTTCTGGGGTAATCAGTTTGGTTTCATCCTAGGCAGGTCCACAATGGAACCAATCTTTCCACCACATCAGATTATAGAGAAATGTCGAGTAGTTAAGAAGGACCTACACGCAGGATTTGTAGATCCGGAAAAGGCTGATGATAATGGTTTTTTACGGTTTGGTGCTGTTTCAAGACCCATTAACTACAACGGTCATTAGAGCCCCGTCAACTGTGTAGTTCTAACGCAGAGTCTGCACAGACACTCTGCTGTTATGACGAGTTTTGGGAATTATCAGTACCCAGTGTTCCCAAGCAGCCACCCATAGGAATACTATAGTGCTCACCACGAAAGATGACACATGGGAGGTAAAAGGTAGGACAGTCCAAAACTGAAATTAGGGGGTTAGAAAAACGTTAAGAGGTTGAAGAGGTTAAAAAGTTAAAGAGGTTGAAGGGTTGAAGAAGTTGATAGTTTAAAGCTGTTGAAGGTTTAGAAAAATATCGGACCTCTCATTTCCTTATTTTTTCCAAAATAAAAAATTTTTTTCTCAACCCCACAATTCAGCCAAATATTTAGATGCCAAATATTTAGCCAAATATTTATTAGAGCCAAATATTTAGCCAAATGTCTGGTTATATAAAAAGATGCCAAGGTATGATAAAATATCATCATCATACCCTTATTTTGCCTGTGGCAGGGTTGGGTGTGCGGGCTGTAGCCCTCCACTACCACACATCTCCCGCCAGGTCCCTGTCCACCCCTCACAATACGATGCTCCCTGCTCCCACTCCCACATTTGCTTTGGTCTCCCCCTGGCCCAGGTGCTTTTAACCACCTGTATGTGGTGGTTGGATGGTCTAACCAGTCTGGGTATGACTTCCTGGGGCAGAGCCTGTACTGCTGGCATCTGTGCCACCATACCAGTCAACTTGATCATAAAGATGTGATGCAGTTTAAGATGCATAGGGTCACTGGTGAACCCCCCCCCCCATGTTGGGACTCTAGGGTTTATTCAATATTGGATATTCTTCTTTATATTGCTTCCAAGACCTAAATATCTTAAGAAAGCTACATTTGCACAGATTTAATGGCAACACCCATCTTCTACCTAAGTCAAAAATATTCATGTCCTGTTACAGTTCTGCAGAGGAAGATAATCCCTCTTACACCATTCTTGCAATGCATTTGTCATCTGCAAATTTCTCAACAAAGGATTTAATATCAAGTCCTATATCATTAACATAAAGCATCTCCATTCTTCTCTGATGGCATTAAAAAAGATGCTGATGCCTACCATGCAGGTAGGTCCCTACCAACTGTGTAACCTTGCTATGAATCCCTCACTTGGACATTTTTGAAGCAATGTGGCCATGGAGCGCCAGAATCAATGGGTGATGGTTGAAATGGAGACAGGCAAGTGTTTTACAGTGCAATAATTAGACCAGCTATGTATGGTATATGGTATAGTGTTGGGCAGTGAGGAAAAGCCAAGATATTAATGCTGGATAGCCTGGATGTGGTGGACATCACGGAAAAAAATGAGGGAGGGTAGGTTGAGGTGGTATAGGGAAGTGAGAAGGAGGAAGTTATTCTCTCCATTATGGGACTGTAGGTGATTGTTGGCGCCAGGATTAGGGCTTAGGTTTTAGAGGTGGTACAACAGGACATTGAGACGGGTGGAGGGGAGCCTGGTGAGGGTTAGAACTGGTGGGAGTGGAGGATAAGAACTCGTAGACCCGACCCTGCCACAGGCGGGATAAGGGCTAATGATGATGAGTATTTCCAGATCATCATCATCATCACACCTTTGTCCCGCCTGTGGCAGGGTCGGGTCTGCGAGTTCTAGCTCTCCACTCCGTCTGTTTCCCACCAGGTCCCCATCCACCCCGCATACCGCCATGTCCCTCTGGACAACCTGCTCCCACGTTTGCTTTGGTCTCCCCCTACCCCGAATGCTGCCGACCACCTGCATTCCTGGGATGCACCTAACGAGTTCCTCTTTCCCCCTACTCATAACATGTCCGTACCACCTCAGCCTGTTCTCCCTCATCTTTTCGGCGATGCCCGCCACCCCCAGGCTACCTCTGATGTTCACGTTCCTAATTCTATCTGCTACTTGTACATGACACTTCACAATCATACCATCATCATCACACTATTACCCCGACTGTGGCTGGGTCGGGTCTGCAGGTCCACTGAACATGCTCTAGAATTAAAACTTCTTTCGGAGGTGATTTGAACATTTTTAACCATGGTGATATAGAAGAACTGCTGGTGGATAACGTCTTAAATGACGATGATATTATTAAACTAACTTTAGATGCGTTAGCTGATCCCGAAAGTGAAAATGATATTGAAGAAAGACCAGCCCCCCCCCCCTCACAGTGAAATCGATTCATGATAGTCTTCGTTTTTTCGGTAAATTAGAAAATCACTTTCTAGTTAATGCTGTTAATTCTGAAACAGCTGCAGAACAGCGTTTCTCGATACCATGAATTGTATAAAACTTCGGTCGAATCATCACAAAGTTTAATTTCTAATTACATTGTCATTAAACCAGCATGAAGTCTTCTGTCCAGAACGGATAAAGTACGACAGGCACGTAACACGTGTTTTAAGAGTTATGCAATGGTACAGCACCATGCAATATATAACCGACAAAGCATTAATTTACCTGCCAAAATCTGTTTTGGTTGCATAATGTGGTGTTAGTACAGTGGGGTAGGTTGGTGTTATACCTCAAAGTGCCCTGAAGTACCTCAATGTGTCCGGGGGGACACTTTGAGATAATTTAACACATACAGTACCTCAGTGTCTCGACCATTGTCCATTACCCAGTTACGGTATTTTGATAGAAATTGCGCATTGATTGACGTTACATATTTGCTCTGCAGAAAATTTGGGCATCTGCATTCGGACTTAGATGGTGGGGACTCTGAGGTGCTCAAAAATTGCCTTAAAGTGTCCCGCTGGACACTTTCAAGTAGACCCCGCACACTTTCAAGTAGACCCCGAACACTTTCAAGTAGACCCCGAACACTTTAAGGTACAGGACAATTTGACGTGTGAAACCAGCATCCCCCACAGACAACCCAGCCAATATCCCTACGTGTTCCAGATGCCTGACTGGAGTGCCCCCAATCAGAATTGACACAAGGGTTGTGCTTTTCTATACCGTTCGTTGGAGAATTCCGCCGACTTCAGGGGAAGATCCTACACCTGCGAATTTTGCCTCATCTACCCTTTGTGTAGTAGAGGATTCTTTTATGTGGAAAGGCCATCATACACCGCACGGGACCTCGGATTTACTTCTCATCTGAAGGAAGGCGCACTTGGGGTATCCTTATCCTCCGAAAGAAGCCCAACCACCTCAGTCCAGTATCTAACCTAGAACCACTGACGGAGTTACTGAGTCACCATGGTAGGACCCTAGCTTTTCATACTATGCGTGACGTATGCCCCTTTTATAATTTGTACTGCACTTTTGGACACTGTATACTGATATTATAGAGCATTCAACACCAACTTCATGCAATACACAGTGACCAGTATGTTTATCCTGTGGTGAATTTTCTAATTTAGTTTTGTGATCTGTTGTGTTCATGATGCTGTGCTATATAGATCAGTGTTTGGCAGTGAGGAAGAGCTACGTCAACAGAATGCAAGTAACTGAGATGCGAATGCTTTGGAGCATTAGTGGGATGTCGAGGACCTAGAGAATAAGGAATGAGTATATTATAGCCTGGGAGTGGTGAACATTGCCGAAAAGGTGAGGGAAAGTAGGTTGAGGTGGTATGGACATGTAATGAGAAGAGGAGAGGAGGAACTTGTTAGGTTCATCTCAGGAATGCAGGTGATCCAGTGGCGTACCGAGGCAGGCCGAGGGTATTCTGCGCCCGGGGACAAAGACCGAAATCTGCGCCCTCTGGCACCCGCTAAGCTCATTTTTGCGCCCCCTGCCTTCTGTGCCCGGGGACATCTGCCCCCCCCCCCCCTAGTTATGCCTCTGAGGTGATCAGATACATTGGGGCAGGGGGAGGCCAAAGCAGACGTGGGAGCATGTGGTCTTTAAGGATATGGCATTGTGTGGGGTGGATGGGGGCCTAGTGGGAGATAGATGGGGTAGAGGGCTAGAACCAACAGACCTGACCATGCCATAGGTGGGGATAAGGGTGTGATGATGATGATCTGTTGTGCTCATGATAAAGACAGCTGGTGTTCAATACAGTGCAACATCATCTTCATCATTATCACACCCTTATCCCGCCTTTGGCAGGGTCGGGTCCGCGGGTCCATTGAACATGCTCAGGCTTGGAACGCCCCACTCAGGCATCAGGAACCTGCAGGAATATTGACTGGTTGTCTGTGGGGGATGTCAGTGTCATGCATCAAAGTGTCCAGGGTCTACCTCAAAGTGCCCACCATCTAGGTCTGGGATGCAGATGTCCAAATTTGTCTCTTTTCTGCAGAGCACATATGCAACGTGAATCAAGGTGCAGATTATATCAAAAAAAGCCTAACCAGGTAAAATGGAAAATGGCTGGGACACTTTGAGGTATGTGTTAAATTACCGAGTCTGGCCCGATTACTAAGTGCCAGGAATTAAGTGTCTGGCCAGACACTTTGACGCCAGGGGTATCCATAAAGGACGCCACAGGATTTTTGCCAAAATTTTACTCCCCCTCCCCCTATGTCACATTTTGTCCCACTTGGATGATCCCCCACCTACATTAGGTCACATTTTGTATCACCGCCCCTCCTTTCTGAGTTCAGTAAACAGGTTCAGTTTTTTAATGGCATTATCTTAGATGTCAACCTGACACAAAGGGGAATATTTTTCAACCCAATATTTTACAAAACACTGCACTGAAGGTTAAAATCTATAATAAAAGAAATGTGACGTCCTCCAGTCATAACTTCCCCCAACCCCATTACCCCCTCCCCCATAAAGCGTGACGTCCTTTATGGACGTCCCCCAGGACACTTTGAGGTATGACACCGGCCTATCCAACTGTTCCAACACTGCGTTATAAAGCCAAAATATAAATTTTGGCAGGTAAAAAACACTAGAATTATGCAGGTTAGGCCTACTGTATATTCAGCAGTTATATTCAAAGAACTGAAAGAGAACAATTCATGACTTTTAAATAAAGTTTTATTTCCTTAGGAATGTTGTTAATAAAAGATAAATTGAGCCCAATAATGTTTCATCTACTTTTGCTTTAATTTTTATCAGTTTATTATTATTGGTGTAAAGTAACAAGTCCCCTTGCTATTAAAATAGGTGGCCTTCACTGCATTACTTATGCAGCTCCCTATTTTTTTAAATGGACGCGTCCATTCCCTCCCACCGATGTGTCAACTTATATGGCGACGACTATAGCTGGGTTTGCGTTGACTTACAGTGAACAGAGAGAACCAATACAGCCGCTCCCATTGATATGTCCCAAGTTAAGTATTATCACTAATATGGTACGTTCTATGAAAAAAGTGGGTAGACGAGGGACATATCGAGGTAGATGAGGTGGCTATGGACGAGCTGCTGATGGTAGTACGGTAATGGGCCCCTCAGTGCACGGCATTTGTTAAAGATATCGGAAAACTTAGTGACTGCAGATAACAGGTAGAGAAGGGCCAAAACGATTTTAGAGGAGCGACAGAAAAGGGAGCTCTAAAGATAAACATTAAGAATACAGAGTACCTACCTAGCTTTTAACTGGGAAGAACCGGAAAATAATGGTGACGTACGTTCTAGGGGCGTAATGGTGAAAGAGGCGAGGAGATAGACTCTGATATGACCGTTAAAATCAATGGGGGATGATTGAAGTGGAGAGAGGCAAGCAGAGTATTGTGTGATAGGACGGTCCCAATCAAGTTGAAAGCGATGTTTTGCAGGGTAGTGGCAGGGAGGTCCTTAGGTGTATTTCAGGAATGCAGGTGGTCGGAAGTACTAAGGACAGGGGCAGGCCGAAACGTACGTGGGAGCAGGATGTATGTAAGGACATGGTATTGTGTGGGGTGGACGGGGACCTTGTGGGAGATATGCGGTAGTAGAAAGCTAAAACCCGCAGACCGGTCCCTGCCGCAGGCGGGATAAGTGTGATGATGGTCAGTAATGATGAGAAGTGATAGAGAAGGGGGCTAAAGATAGAATACAGAGTACTTAGTATTTAGCTACAGAGTATTTAGCTTCCAATTCGGAAGGACAGGGAGTACAAAGCAATAACGAGGTACAAAACGGTTGCGGCTTATTGCGTTGGACACACCAGTTCTCGTCTGATCACTGAAGTTAATCAATACAACCCTAGTTAGTAGTAACGTGGGTGGCCGCTTAGGAGAACTCGGTTCTGCTATTACCAAAAATCATCGTATTAGTGTAATGTCTGTACAGTCTCTGCATTAAAGCTACGTATTGGACGGTTCTATAAAGACCTTGTAGTTGTAGCAGTGGCGTCACTAGGGGGTGCGGAGCTTGCGGGCCGCACCGGGTGACACCACTTGCACCATGAGAAATGGGGTGACACCAAAGCAGAAGAAGCGGCTTTTCCCAGAGAGGGAGGTGACACCATGGTGTCACCGCACCGGGTTACGCCAACCCTAGTGACGCCACTGCTGTTAAAGGGCCCTAAAATTTCAAAAACAAAACAAAAAGACGGGTACAAAACAATAACATCCAATAGTACACCGGCGAGCTGTTTACTAACCTAACCTACGGTTTTGTATGTTTAGGGCCTATTCTCCCTTAACTATAACGCAACAAAATTCCAACGGTTAGGGAACGAAAGGTACAGACCTGCGCGTATATGGGCGAGATATAGTGCCAATAAAAGTAGTGGGGAGGGGGGGTGCATCACTATGACGGCTTGCCATTAGGTCTCATGTGTCGCACATTGCCTACATTTTGAAGTTTCGTCCGTATTTAAGCGATGGGATATATTTTCCAATTACATCCTGTTTTCATTGAATTGAAATATAACAAGTTTAGGGCGGAAACACTCTTTTGATTGCTCATGACAGGCGATGAAAAGTGCCAATGGCAAACTTGCTGAAAAATAGTCGTGGTTTGACGTCACTTCTGCTTCATTAACTCTTCTACTGACTGAAATAAAGCTCGGTGTCACCACAGCAGCCACAACAGTATTATAAGAGGCTCAGAGGGGTGATAGCGAGGGGGTGGGGGGTTGAACTACATATCAGATAATAGAATCTATGATTTCATAATCCAGTAGTATTGGCTGGTAACACCGATAGGCAATTGTGGCATTGGACAATGAGAGCAGCCACCTCTTAGCATCTGATTGAAAGCTGTCAGAGCTGTTTACAAAATGGAAAAAGATCGTTCGTCTGTCGCACAAATTAACATCTGCGACTTCATTGGTAGGATACGAGGAAGACCACTCCTGAAGGTTTTCCAGAGCGGAAGGCGCTAGGCTTGGCTTGGCTGCACTCCCTAGTCTACAAGGGTAGGCAGAACCTTCCAGCCTGTACTATTTGAATCACTTTTGCGATTATAATTTGTCTAGTGATTTTCTATAACCCTGCAGAATACGTTTTCCATTTTGTCCTCCTTCTTAAGCTATGTCTACACTGTCTTAAACGATGTCTTCCTCTTTTAATTCCACTTGCGTTTTAACTTCCATTTCATCTTTCAACATTGAATGCACTTTGGAATGCAACTTTGTGTGCAGATTGGTGCGTCAGTTGTTGCATTTGCTTGTAACGGAAGTTAATGCACAGCTGTTAATTTGCATCAGTGCAACACTTGTTATTATTAAAAAAAGTAAACTCCAGAAGAGGAAGAAAAAGCGATTGCAGATGAGAGATTTTTTAAAACCACGTAACTTTAATTTAATTAATGAACTAGCATGCCAAGATGATGGGGTGCTATTTAGAAACCTTTTTCGAATGTCAAAAAAGGACTTCTACACACTTTTAAATATGCTGGAGCCCAAAATTGTCAAGCAAGACACAAATTTTAGAGATTAAATGCCATCCAAAATAAAATTAGCTATTGTTCTCAGGGATTTTGCCACTGTAGGTTCCTTCAAGTCTCTCATGTATTTATTTAAAGTCTCCAAACAATCTATTTCTGCTATGTTGCCATAAGTATTACAGGCTTTAATAGAATGACTGAAGGAGCCTAACCTTTATTTTATTACAGAAATGTAATTGTTTTAAAAATTAATGCATATTTGTCAGTAAATATTATAAGTAAAATGTAAGGATTTTTCCTCATATCCCTCCAGTTCATTCATGATGAGGAAGTGTTTTGAATATATCATCAAATGAATGAGCACATTATTTGTCAATCTTCTCAACGTGTTCTTGGTTCTCCTGGACAATGTACAAGGAGAGTGGCTGCTTCTTAGAAAGATAGCTTGATTCCTGGTTTGAATTGCTATTGCCTGTGGATGTAAGTGGCCCTCCTGGTGATAAGTCCAAATATGAAATTGTACACCCTGGAGAAATGTGGGAATATGAATTGTTTGAAAGGTCTTCCATTTCCAAATCAAATACAGTGGTGGTCAGCTAAATAGCACACATCAAAAAATAATGAAATTTAATAATAAACAATATGTATATTGTAATCAACAGTATGATAATTCCTATTACAAAATAAATAAACATTTGCAATTGAAAAATGAAAACAAAAAAACAATAATGTCTTAATCTTTAAGAAAAAACACATAACTGGTTGGTCAAATAAATAGTTTTCAGCAAAAACAATAAAAAAGGCTCACAAAATTAATATTTTGTTGCATAACCATTATTAGTTTGCCACCTCTTTCAATCTTTTATTCATACTTTTAATTAAATGTTGGCAACGTTCTACTGGAACATTTTGCCATGCATTTTCAACAATGGCCATTCAAATTTGATGGATTATTGTGTTTAATTTCACTTTTTACATCCATCCATAAATTCTCTAGAGGATTTAAATCAGGACTTTGTGGTGGCCAATCAAAAACTTTAATCTTTTTCTCATTTAACCAATGGATAACTGATTTTGCTTTATGCTTTGGGTCATTATCTTGCATAAATGTCCATGTAATGGGCAAATAATCATCAGCATAAGGCTCCATGATGTTTTCCAAAATGTCTTTGTACATGTACTGGTCCGTTCTTCCTAAAATTCTATGTAAGGGACCCGTACCCTGCCAGGACATTGCTCCCCAGACCATAATGTTGCCACCTCCATGCTTAACAGTTTTAAGTGTGTAACGAGGATTTGCAGCACAGTTTGGTGGACGGCAAACATATGCTTTTCCATCACATCTAAACAACTTAAATTTGGACTCGTCACTCCATAATATTTTTTTCCAAAATTGAATCGGTTTACCAATGTGCTCCCTGGCAAATGCTAAACGCTTTTTTTGATTTTTTTCTGAGACAAGTGGCTTTTTCATGGCTATACAACCACGTAAATGAAAGTCATTTAAACGTCTTCTGATAGTTCTGGAAGACGCTGTTATTTTATGATCAATTGCTACTTGTTTGCAAATAGCATTAGACGTCATAAATGGTTTTTTTTTACTAATATTTGCAATAATTCGTTCTTCTCTTGCTGTAGTTTTATGTGATCTACACTTCCTAATCATATTTTCAAAGGTTTTGTCCTTCTCTATGCACTGAATTGCATTGTAAATCATTCGCCTAGAACACCTTACACTGCTGGATATTGAACAATTTTGTTGTTTTGCATTCCATATCAGTTTTCTTAGCTCAGGGGTACAATGTTTGCTTCTACCCATGACTTATCCTAAAATCATATTATTTAAAAAAAATAAATAGCTAAAATATACTTATTATTAATATATTATAATTTAATTTTCATAACTTATTAACTTACTAGCACGAATTCAGATGTTTTCACCACTGTGCTATTTACGTGTCCAACTGGTTGTTTGTTAATTTCACTTAAATGTCCACTTACATTTTTCTGTTTGCTTTTATAGTTTGCTTATCATTTTAAATATGATCTTTGTACAACCAATGTTCATTTAAAACCGACATTATGCAATTATTATATTTAGTTTAATAGATTTTATAAAAAATGATTACAAAATTGTAGTGTGCTATATAGCTGACCACCACTGTATATAGTTGTTGATTTTGTGCTGAGCAATGGCTCTGTTATGAGGTGTATGCTTTTCTGATTTTAGCAGCTATCATTTCACCAAAAATTATAAATTCATCTTTAGTGGCCAGGGCATCAGCAGCTGCCATCATGAAGGCATTGACTCCCTCCGTTTGAATACCATGGGTTGCTGCTGTACATGGATTTTTTGTGATGTTCCTGGCGGCCTTTATTGGTTGAACAAAATCCACATTTGTTCACCAGTAGTTGGGCTAATTAAGTCAGAATTCTGACACCACAGTAATAAAAAACAAGCACTATTTAATAATGTAAATGAAATAGATGTCTTTCTACATAATTAATATAGAAATTGCTTTGCAATCCTTGATTTAGACACAACTACAGAGGTTGAGTGGGAAAAAGTTGCCTCTGAATTCCAATGTTGATGGAATTTCCCCCACTGTGTAGGAAGTCTTGATGGCAAACATGTGGTTGCACAATGCCCAGAAAAAGGACCATATTTCTGAATAGCACAATTATAAGGGAACGTTCACCATCGTTTTGTTAACTGTTGTGGATGCAAATTGCAGTTTTCTATTTGCTAATGTGGGGTGTCAAGGTCGTTTTTCAGATGGTGGAGATTTTATGAAAAGTTCATTTTTCCAAATTATGGGAAAAAGAGAATTAAATTTTTCGCAGGCTAAACCTTGCAACTTGGTACTTGTGCAAGCATTTACATGAGTAGCAAAAATATTTGCAAGTAGTGTCTGAGAGTACTTACCAGCAAGTTATTGCAATGATGTGGTGGTAAAAGCAAATGAATTTTTTGCTCTTAATGCACTGCATATGGCTTTTCCTAAACTTCGTATGGCCATTTAAACTTTACACAGTTGCTAAACAGGGGTGAAGGAGCACCCGATCCATCCTTATTTGAATAATGAAAAGCAATTAACCACCCATCCATTACTTATTAGGAAGTTCAACCTATCATGTGAAAATACTGTGAATCGCATTGCACCAGGGTCACCCACAGAACAAAGAGGAGGAAGAAAAACCCTGGGGTACACCAGCACCTCTGTTCGGGCATGAACCTGATTCCTTATTGCAGTATAGTTGTTGTGCAATAGGTCAGACACCATGCAATATTAAAACTGACAAAGCATTAATTTACCTGCAAAATTTCTATTTGGTTTGTAAAATGTGGTGTTGGAACAGTGGGGTAGGCTGGCATCCCCCACTGACAACCAGCCAATATTCTTGTGGGTTCCAGATGCCTGACTGGGGTGTTCACAGTCATAGCATGTTCAATTGACCCACGGATCCGACCCTGCCTCAGGCTGGATAAGGGTGTGATGATGATGATGACACCAGTACTCCTGTGTAGCATTAAAGGGTTAATGATTTAAAAAATTCAAGTTAACTTGCATGATCACTTCCAGGGAGTTTTGAAATAAACGGCGCACCATTTATTAGAGGGCGCTGTTTATTATTTTTTTTAACCATAATGGTGCGTCGGTTATTGAAGGGCGCCGTTTATTAGAGGGCGCTGTTAATTAATATGAATGCAGTAGTTGAGATGTGGGAACAACACATCTTAAACTGCGTTTCAACGTCCAGCAGTTGTTCAGCAGCTATCGTTCAACAGTACTGTAGTTGAATTTTGTGAATGTGCCTTTACATTGCTGGCTTAATCACTGCCCTGCAAAACTTCCCTTTCAGCTTGATTGGGACTGCCCTATAACATAGCACTCAATATCTCCCCCATTGATTCTATGGTTCTAATTTGAGAAGATAATATTGTTTATGAGACGATAAACTAGATCATATTTAGGTCTACGCTTATTCACTGAAAATTGCACAGTTGTTCATGTTGAAAATCGCACTTTGTGACCCTAATGAAGTCTGCGTTCTGTCTGGATAATAATTTTAGTCTAAAGCGTGGCATATCTCTTCACCACCTCCATATGGAGAAAGTGAAGTTAAATTGCTGGTGAAATAGCATTTTTTTCTATACGAGTTTAACCCTAGATTACTAATACTTGCTTTGCAGTTACATGGCTACTAAACGGTAGTCTGAGAGACTACCAAATTCAATCTCTTATTACACTTGTTAGATATGTCAAATTAATGGATTTTAAGACTCTATTACATTGATAAATGTTTGTAGAATTAATATTAACAACAATTTTATTGATTTTCACATTACAAAAATCTTTCTCCTTGATGGTTGCAACACATAGGCCTGAAACTCCATTTGCTTGAATGCCTGGCCTGGTCGTGCAAAATGCACATATTGTTGTTTTTCTACTTGGTGATGCACAAATGGATGGCTATGGTGTAAATTCTCTGAAAATTTCCCTTAGTGAAATTTCAATGGTCAGGATAAACTCCATTCATAAGCATTTTCTCAACCACAGCTTCATGATTTCAAAGCATAATTCTCTGGCAAAATTCATTCCTTTTCAATAAATTGTGACAATATATCACTTATACCCTTATCCTGCCTATGGAAGGGTCGAGTCTGTATATCTCCCACCAGGTTCCCCTCAAGCAAGCATAGTTACTAATGCTCAAAAATATATGGAAGACTTTCAAATTATATTGAAATTATTGATTGAACAATCTTCAATAATAAAAATAGACAGTTACTAAAAGTTTCAGGCGCATTCAAAATGTAGCACCCAGTGAAGCGGATGGGGTTCTAATGACCTTGAAGTTGAAGGGCCCTAAAACATCAATGAACAAAGCTAACCATGTCAGTACTAACTGGGGTTGTGTTGGTTAACTAGTGTGTCCAATGCAATAAGCTGCTCTCCTTTGGCCCACGCTTGTGCCTAGGTGTGAGCCTGGTTCACCACTTTTGCCAGAACCCGGTCTTGCCTTGACTAAGGCCTCAGACGTGGGCCTCTATATTACAAAATGTAAAATATATTTTCTTACAAAAGGCCCTGCAAAATATTTACTTTTGAACCCGTTTCTGCAAAAGCTTGCACCAGCCTGCCAAGGGGCCTTGTTTTAGACATTGTTTTTGGTCCCAGACAGTTTTTGTGGATTTCTATGACTCTAGTGGTTTTTACCTAAATTTGCTTGCAAACTTTTTTCCCAATGGCACAAAAGGATATTCTTTGCCTCTGACCTATGGCATCCAATAGCCGTTTGTTATAAAGAGAGTCATTTAGCACTGTGTGATAATGAAGGGACCAGCCAAACCATTCTTTATATCGAGTAATTTCATTATATCTTGCGTTTGTTATATCAAGCAGCTAATACGTGGGGGGTATAGGCATTTTGGCTGGGACCAGCTACCCTTTTCATTATATTGAACAGTTTGGTATATTGAGATTCGTTATATCGAGAGTCGACTGTATATGTAAAAATCTTTATAAAATCTTCTATTATGCCCATATTGGCAATGAACCTAAGAAAGGGAATTTTTTTATGATTTACTGTAGTAGGGGAAACCCCAAGGAAGTAGGGAAATAACTATGGCACAGTCGACAGGATCAATATTGAAACTTTTAAAATATAGAATTGTATGGAAAAGATTTTTTTTCAAAATACAATGTCTTTGTAAAGAACCTTTCCTTGTTACCAAATACTTTTAAATTTCAAGAGTTCATATTTTAGTTTACAGGCTTAATGAAGTTAAGCTAGGGTCATAAGTCTAAAATGATGGTGAATAGTATAAAAAGCGATGCATGGATTACAATTTTTGATTTCAGTAAATAACAAAAAACTTTTGAAATATTAGTATCATCTTAAATGCATGAAATAAAGTAATTAAAACAAAAATGGCTACCTCCCATTCCCAACTCCACAACCCTTTCTCAAGGAATAACTTATGGAGCTCTAGTACCCACATTTCCAGGACATGACAACGTGACCATCTATTCAATGTATGGAGAGTTTCACATGGAGACAGTGAACTATATGATTGGGATGATGCTGACATGGAAGCAGCCCTTGCTCACAAGTCCATTCTAATGACGATGGAAGATCCACAAGAAGATTAACATGGAAAAAAATGTATTTACCTCTACAAATTGATCATGTTAACTCACAATATCAACTAAAACTTTAACAATTAATTGAAAAACATCATAACTGTTTTGCATTATCCCTTAAAGAATTTTGGCCCACTTCTACCATTATTCCCTCCATTGAATTAACTGACAACACTCCAATATATAAATGGCTTTATCAAGTACCTAGGCTTAATCAACCCATTCTGGAAAATAATTCCAGAAGCATTCATAGATTCAGACATCATACAGCCATCAAGCAGCTCCTATTCTAATATTTGTCTGTTAGTCTTGACCTAAAGCCAAGCCCCCAAGATTAGTCATTGATTTTCAAGCCATAAATAAAATTGTAAAAGGTGATAGATATCCTCTACCACATATTGAAAATCTATACATGAATGGAGAGATCTATACATGAAAGACCACCAGTGGCAGTCATCACATGTGTGGGGGCATCTGTGTCTAGAACAATGAGGCTATTGTGTGACCCCCATTGTTCCACAATGAGCCCTCGGGGATTGCAGCTGTACAAGCCCCATTGAGGATTATTGCCATTAAAATCACCCATAATCAAACTGGTCTGGGAAGCTGTGCTGTGAGGGTGTTGAGGTCTGCCCATGGGAAATCAAGCACAGGAGGCATGTAGAGGGAACATAGAGTGGTGAGCATATCCAGTTACAGTGAGTGAATTTGCAAAGCCACTGGCATGTGAATGCACGTATTCTGGATAAGGATAGCCACCCTTCTCACAGGGTGGCATTCTTGCTACTGGGCGTCTGCATAAATAGTGTACCCCCAATAACAAAATGGGGGTATCACTATTGCGCAGTTTCTCCTGGAGGAAGATGCAGACAGGGTTTTGCTGCACAATCAGCATTGTGATCTCATCCCTGTTGTAGGAAAAAAACCTTAACAGTTGCTTTGTAGGAGTTTTACCATCATGTAGCCTTAGGAGGCTTATTTCTATTCCTCCGTTTTCTCCATCCCACTGCTGAAAAGGGAGAGGCGTCTTCAATTGGGTCGTCCTCCTCCATCTCAAAGGAGGAATCCCCATCATGCCTGAGTTGGGGCATGCTGTCACCGGGTGCTTTCTGCCATTGGTAAGAGAGCCAGGGTGGATGAACCAAGGACATGCTCCCTGCTGCAGGAATCGGGAGTGTCACAAGTTTCTTTCCTCCTGTCTTACCCACCACTCTCTCCCTGGAGTGGCTGGCTGGGCTGAACCAGGAAGGGAGGCCTTCAAGGGAGATGCCTCTGTTTGATGAGAGGCATCTGTGGCCTCCAAAGAGGCTGGCACTGCCAATATTGGAATTACCCATGCATGGGCCAGAGGCAGTGGTGGAGCTGGAATAAGCCATTGAAATTTGGTTAGGGTCCATGTCACAGTGAATGCTGGCACAGACTCACACCCCATGGACTCTGCAGGCCCCAGTGGGCAACAAACGGGTGAGAAGGTGTTGTGATAGCATGTCCATCTGGGTGCAAACAGATGACACAGCAGCTGCCTTTGCAGCATCTGCATAGGACACCCCACATGGGATTCTCCATCCCATCAAACCAAGATGCAGGGGAGAACCTCCAGACCCTGGTCCCTTAGCTCCTCTACTAACTTCCTCATCTGACTCCCTGCATAGGTCAGGACAACGCACCAAACCTCTACTGGTGTTAAGGGTGCGATGGGGTTCAACCACCATGGATAAGTCACCGAGCTTCTGCATTTTCATCAATGCCTCGATCTGGTGAGGGGGACAGATTCCTCCACCAGCAAGGTTCCATTGAACAGTTTCTTGACTGAAGTCACGTCACTGGCAATGCTCTTGATGGCTTTGGCAATAAGGAAGGGCGACGCCTTCCCCAAAGCTGCACCATCCTCCCCAGATATTGAAAAAAAGGTGTGGAAGTCGGTTTAACTGCCCCTAAGACCTCCTTAGATGCAGGAACACGCTTTGCATTGGCAGTGAAGCCCTGCACCTTAAGGCTAAGAGGCCGTTGCCTTTTGTTAAGGGCCGGTGCCAATGCAGTAGACGCCACAGATGCCTTCCCTGATCCAGTTTGCTTACTGGGGGAATGCAGCCTCTTAGTTGGAGCAGTACTCGTCTCCATAAGCTCAGTGGCAGTTGGCCTACTTTGTTGGGTGGGACCACGCCCACCATCTTCAGGCTCAACACAAGAGCAAGTCAACGAAAGAGAAGAAGACAAACGGGGTGGGGTTATTTGATGAGGCCCCCAACCTCTGATTTCCCACCATACTTTGGGGTCTTTACCGTTACCTGCCTGCAGTCCTCACCCACCACAGAACCCAACAAAGGGTCGCCCATTTGGGTTGCCAATGTTGCTTGGGCAGGTGACTGAAAGGGTGGCATAATCTCTGAGTACCTGACCAATGGCATTGGGGTTGACTGCCGGTCCACTCACAGAAAACCTGGGGGGGCATAGATCTTTGCACCCCTGGCCAGTTCACCAAGGGCGCACAGACCCATGCGCCCCTGGCAAGTTGACCAAGACTGGGAATCTGCCTTGGATACCCATTTTACCTGGAAGCTGCAGCCAAAGTGACGTGTTAGAGACTGTTGGTCCTTGATGGATGTGAGCCACCTCACGAGTGTGGGATTTTGCCAAGATACATTGCAGGGTATTCTACCCCTTAGTCACCAGAATCCAATTTTCCCAGGGTTATGGGTCTCCAGACACGGCAAACACGTGGGAAAGCGTTTATTTACAGTCAGCTCAGTGAGGAGCCTGCACCAACCGAGAACATGTTAAACCACAACGGCAGTTTTATCCAGTCAAAACATACGAAAGTCATGTGAATTTACGACGGTGGTTTTGTCCAGCCAAGGACTCGAGAAAGTTGCCCCTCTTTGTCGCCTCCCACGACATGCACAGCTACAGTGTGCCTATTCCACCCCAGGCACACGCGGGAATCGCAGCACTGTTTAGTGTGGTGCAGCCGGTGTGGACCCGGCATTATGTTTGGCATCGGCTTTCCGTTTACTCAAAAGAAGTCATCAACTTTATCTGGGATCGATCCTGCAACCATTAACTTGTAAAGCGAGAAGGTTAAGCGGTATGTGACCGAGACAAAAGAAGGTTTTCATGCAGGCTCTAGATAATAACAAAGCCAATTCAATACTTATGAAGAGATTTGATGGATAACTTAAAGCGTCATGCATCACAAGGCGAATAGGATGAATTACAAGCTAAACGGGGCCTTAGAATGAAAAAAAAGGAGATTAAACTTGCTTTGCATATGTTTTGTATGATGCCAAATACAAAAGAGTAGGTAAATCCATTTCATTTTTAAATATCTTTTGTTCCTTTCCCCTTCGACTGTCTTAAGCGCCAGTTAAGATGATTGTGGCATATACGAGACAGGAAAATAATAGGATTTTGCACAATATTCCATAGGTCAGAAAGAGGGTTAGTGATAAATAAATCCCTTTTACGTTGTTAGTATCTCGATTGTCATTTGTTTTATATTGTAATTTGCCCCCGATTTACTATCGCATTTTGAGGGATACGAAGTATATATGCTTTTAATCAAATTATTACCATATTTTGGGCAACATAACGCGCACCCGTAAATGACCACCCGCATATAATGCGAGGAAATCGCGCTTTTATGCAATAAAGTTCTGTCGTTATGTGCACCCGCTTTTACCGCGCATACAGAGCCAGCGTGAGGAGTGTTCAGCGCGTTTGTAGAACCCGGCCCCGCGCCTTAGCAAAATGTAAAATGCTTTTCCCTATAATGCAACCCCTAACCCGTTTCCCGCCTATGGCGAAATTTGCTATCCATCTTGTCTCTCTGAATGGACATAAGGGTGGTATATTGGTAGTGCCGGATGTACCACTACGCTAAGTAGGATGAAGCCTAGGGCCTCAACATGTAGTGAGCTTGAAAACTTAAGAAAATGGCCTGAAAGGGGTTGAAAAGGCCCTCAAAATTGAAATAGCCTAGGGCCTCTCGATATTCTAATTCACTACACTGCAAGCAGCCTTATTTAGCCAATATGACAGAGAGAGACCAACTGTCATTTCTACAAATAATACCATAGAACTCCTAAAACCCTCCCCCTAAAATACTAGCAATGATAGGCTTTCCTTTGAGGAAGCCCTCCCCTTTACCCTCTGGAAGGCTATTCCATTGCCAAATGGTCCTTGGTAAGAATGCCCAGTAGCATGGCTCTGTCTCTGCCCTAATCTCATTAAATTTATATGCATGATCCTTTCTCCCCTTCTACTCAGCCAGGGTCACACTTCTAACCACAGTTCCATTGCACCCCACAGCAGCAGTCTGATAAAAGGACTAATGCTGTGAGATATACGCCACTGGCTTAGTGTGTCCCACCCTCATTCCCTCATGATGGCAGACACGCTCTCCAAAGATAAATCCTGCCTGAAAGGAAACCGATTTGGACTACCATACTCCAAAATTGGTCATACCATTGAAATATAAGTTGTTTCTTTTACCTCCTTTGTGCTGCCCATGAGGACCCTACTAATCAGACGGGAGAATTGGTCAGCCCTCCCAACCAATTTACTAATACGATCCTTCCAGGTACCTTGACTATTTAAAATAATTCCAGGTGCTCATGGGTCACAACCATCTCTACTATGTATCTCAACTATGTAGCAATCAAAATCCAGTAGCTCACTAGATGTAGATATCGTGAGCATCCTATACTTTTGCAGGTTTAAAGGCAATTCCCATGTTTGTCTCCATCAGCTCAATGGCAGCTGGCCCACGCAGTTGGGTGGGACCGATCCCACCATCTTCCGGGCTCAACACATGACAGTAAAGGAGAAGAAGGTAAAGGGGTGGGTTATTTGATGAGGCCCCCAGCCTCTGTTTAATTGCCATAATATAAATAATTATGAATTTGCTGCCCACAGGTCTCAACCACGACAGAGCCCAACACGGTGACGCCCAATGGGGGTCGTCGAGATTCCTCGGACAGGATACTGCAAGGATTTCATAATTTCCGAGTACCAGACCATTTGCATCACGGTTGACTGCTGGTCCACTCGCAGCAACCCTAGGGGGCATAACCACTTATGTGCCCCTGGCCGGTTGACCAAGACCGGGTATCTGCCTTGGCTGCCCGTTTTCCCTTGAAGCTGTGGCCAAAGTGATGTATTGGGGCTGTAGGTCGCAACCTTAATTCTTGATGTCTGTCAGCCACCTCACCAGTGTGGGGTGGCCCAGAGACATCGCCAGACATGTGCCTTCTCAATCACCAGGATCCACTTTTCCCAGGGGTGTGGGTCTCAACGCACAGCTACCACGTGGGTAGGTGGTTATTTACGGTCACCTCAGTGAGAAGCCTGCATTGACCAAGAACAAGCCAAACAGTCATCCAGTAAAGGACACAAGAAGGACACTGACAACCACGATGAATGGCATCGTCCTGTCCCAAACACAAGTCATGGGCAAGGACGATAGTGGTGTTGTCCAATCAGGGGCAAGAAAAAGTCACCCCTTTTAGTCGCCTCTTACGACATGCAGGTATGCAGTGTGCCTATTCTACCCCAGGCACACATGGGTAACAGATAGTACGTAAGGACATGGCTGTGTGTGGGGTGGACAAGGACGTGTTGGGTAAAGACGGTAGTGGAGGGCTAGAACCCACAGACCCGACCCCATCACAGGCGGGATAAGGGTAGGATAATAATGATGATGACAGTATTATTATATTATATGCAAATTACTCAGGCCCCTGTGTGCTAGAACAAGTATTTGCTGACTCAGGTGAGGTACATGGGAATGCCTGGCGTGGATGTGTGGAGGATTACACCAAGATTTACCTCACTGGGCGACGTCAAACCTAGGTGTGCCGCTGGATAATCCTAAATAGCTTCTACATCACAAAGAAAGGTATTAACAAGAAGTATGTTAATGTCAGCTTGACCTAACAATCACGTTCCCCAACCCGTAATTAAGACTATAGGCCTTCAGAGAATGAGACTGGACCTAGTTAGGACATTAGACCTAGTTTCTTTCTGAAATGCCATCTGGTTTTAGCAGCCAAAGAAAGTGATAGGGACTAGTGGGGCAGAAATGCAAATCAGTGCGCAAATTAAACACCTATCAATTTCTATTTCTGTAGAATTACCACACATCAATTTGGCGCGTCCCGGGATAGATTTCCCCCTGCCCTCTCACTAGTTATGCCACCGACAACAAACGGCCGATTCTTAAGCAATCTTAAGTACAGTCAAGTCTCTTTTAATGCGGGGGATACGTATCTCAGAAAAATGGGGAGCGGCGAGTTTCGTTGGACACACCAGTTCTCGTCTGATCACTGAAGTTAAGCAACGCAAGCCCAGTTAGTACTGACATGGGTGGTCGCTCGGGAAAGCTGGGTACTGCTAATACCCAATAATCGTCGCATTAGTGTAGTGTCTGTGCAGTCTGTGCATTAGAACTATGCAATGGCCGGGTCTCTAATGACCTTGTAGTTGACGGGACCGTAAACACCAACAAACAACAAAAAAATCCTCAGAAAATCGCATAAAATGAGATTATAAATCTATGGAAGAATTAGGGATACTTTCCATAATTTTTAAAATTCGCATAACTCCGAATACGTTTAAATTCTTAATAAATTTCTTTGGGAAGCTGAAAATGATTTATACGAACCTTAAATAAAATTGTATTTCAATTCAATTGTCTATCTAGTCAGGGTGTACACCATCTGCAAACTTTTTGTAAATCACTTTCATCATCAGGAATAACTGTCTTTGCTATACATCTCTTTGATATAGACCAGCTTTTCTCAAACTATGGTATGCGAGTTGCTGGTTGGTAGTACGCAAAAAAGAATTAATAATGGCGGACATAAAAAATAAATCATGAAATTCTAATAGAAACGTCTTTTTCCTATAATTCATAAAAATTATTTTAATTAATAATATTATGCAGTCAAGTTGTTAATATATATAATCAATGATTGGGAAATGATTGGGAAGACCTTCACTCTAGAAAATGGCAGAAAACTAATCCAAGACTTAGACTGACTAGTTACAGATTCAAGAACGGATTGTAACAATTCAACGCTCATTTGATGATTGACTAATTCATGACTCTTCTAGCCTGTTGAAAGTGAATGTCTGATCTTTGACTCTGGAATGATTAACCCTTCAAACCCCCAAAACATGCCTTCTGATGACATCACATCCTGAGGTCCTTGACTGTGGTTGGGTCCCTGTGACCAAAGGGTTTTTTTTTGTTGTTGGTTGGAGTTTAAGGTCCCGTCAACTACAAGGTCATTAGAGACCCGTCCACTGTATAGTTCTAATGCATAGACTGCACAGACACTACACTAATGCGACGATTATTGGGTATTAGCAGTACCCAGCTTTCCTGAGCGACCACCCATGTCAGTACTAACTGGGCTTGCGTTGCTTAACTTCAGTGATCAGACGAGAACTGGTGTGTCCAACGCAATTCGCCGCTCCCGACCAAAGGGTACCCATGACTCACTGCCAAGGGACAACTCAGGATGTCCCCACAAAAGGTCTTAAGATTTAATGAACAGCTCCTATTGTTGCCTACAGGATGTCATGACAATAGGACCTACATGAACAATGATTGTTTTAACATTTGATTATGCAGGGGTGTATGTTTTTGGGGGCAGATGTGTGACAATGATCATGCCCCTACATACCTAATTGGCGACATGTGCCATATATTCAAAGTGGTTCTACGTACACCATGGTCTAGGTACAACAGTCTCCCCTAATGTAAATAAAATTAGACTATTTTTCACTGGTATGGCCAATAGTGGAGTACGTGACCTCGAGAAGGCATGTAGGTACCATGGAGTGTTTTAAGGAAGAAAAGGGTTGATGAAGGCAATATTAGGATAGTGCAGGATATGTATGAGGGTTCCATTGCTAGGGTGAGGGCAGCATGTGAATAATCGCATGCTTCATGGTGCAGGTTGGTGTGCATCAAGGGTCAGCACTTAGCCCATATCTATGCACTCTAGTAATAGATGAGCTGCTGATGGGAAAAGGGGAATGGGCTACTCAGTGCCGGGTATTTGCTGATGATGTAAGGAAGCTTAAGGGGTCCAAAGAGGATGCACAAAAGGGCCTACAACACATTAAGATAGCTATGGAAAGATGGGGGTCTTAAAGTAAACATGAAGAAGATGGAGTACCTAGCATTAAATTTCGCCGCCAGTTGGAAATGAGGCGAGATCCGTTGTGGCGGTGAGGGTATACCAGTGGTGCAAGAGTTTCGCTATTTAGGAAAAGTTTCCCAGAGCAGTAGGGAGATTGATTCTGACGTCACCAACAGGACTAATGCTGGATGGCTGAAGTGGAGGCTGGCAAGTGGAGTCCTGTGTGACCACTGAGTCCCAATAAAGTTAAAAGGCAAAGTTTACAGAATGGTCGCTAGGCCCGCTTTGCTTTATGGCTCAGTGTTGGGCAGTTAGGAAGAACCATGAAAGGAGAATGCAAGAAACTGAGATGCGAATGCTGTGCTACATGACTGGGTTGTCATAAGCTGACAGTCTGTAATGATTACGTTAGAGGTAGCTTGGGGGTTAGAGACATCGTGGAAAGGATGAGGGAGAAGTGGCAGAGGTGGTATGAGCATGCGATGAGGAGGAGCTTATTAGGTCCATTATGGGTATACAGGTGATTGGGGGCACCAGGGGTAGGGGAAGACCAAAACGGACGTGGGAGCAGGTGGAGCAGGTGATGCTGGGTGGAAAGAGACTTGGCGGGGGATAGGTTGGAGTGCAGGATAAGAACCCACAGGCCTGACCCTGCCAAATGAGGGAGGTGGGTATGATGATGATGTTGGCCAAAAGTGGAGTGCTGTAGTCCAATTTGGTTTCCCTTTAGGCAGGGACTATCTTGGGAAATTGAAATGATACAAAGGAGGGCTGCAAGAATTGTCCTGCATCGTTTCTCTCATCAGATGAGAGAAACTGCTGACATTAGGCTATCAGGGTACCCCAGAGGGCAGCTTATCCCTGGTAGACTATAGGGGAGAAAGGATCATCCCTTCAAACTGAAGGAGGTTGGGGCATGAACAGACTCATATTACTGGGCTTTTCTTCCAAGGTCATTCAACAATGGAATTCTCTCAGTGAGGATAATGTAAGTTTCTTCAAGAAGGTCTCATTATAGCAGGTATGCAATATTTGGCTGAATAGATGTTATGCTTCAGGTTCCTTGGGGTTTCAATGGGTTATAAATTAGGAATGAGAGTCATTCTCTCCACTGCCAATTTGGCCTATCAGGGATGCTTGCAGTGTATTCAATTAGCATTAGCTCACTCACCACTCACAATAACATTTCATGAAATAAAATCATTTTTTATGAAGTGCTACAATTCAGCATGATTTACTACCAAGTGGTACGCGAGCCAAAAATGGTTGGGAAACGGTCATATAGACCAGGGGTGGCCAACCAGTCGATCGCAATTGACCGGTCAAGCCAATTTTGGTCGATCACTTGCAGTGTATTGACTTAAGACCCACATCGGTGAGGTAGTGGCTCAGTGTTTCTAGGTCTGCGTCAGTGGTTCTAGGTTCTATACTGAACCGAAGAGGGTCCAGTATGGAACCTCTCCTCCACACTTTGACTACACCTATGACAACAAGTGGATTGTGACATTTTTTTAAGATAAAACGTCAATCGCGACAAATTTTTAAGATAAAAAGTAGATCTTATGTACCCAAAAGTCAGCTACCCCTGATATAGACAATACACATTTTCACAAATATATTTTTTTTCACTCTCTGCAGACATTTGTTTTGACCATAATCATCATCATCATCAAACCCATATCCCACTTGCAGCAGGGTCGGGTCTGCAGGTTCCCTAGTCAGGCGTCTGGAACATGCAGGTCTCCAGTGGATCATTTGATTTCCTTGGAGACTGCAGTACGTGAGGCCTTTCTCCACAGGCAGGACTTAGTGGCTGTCTTCTTTATGTGGAGAAGGCATATGATACCACATGGCTCCATGGTATATTGAAGACCTTGCACCAGTGGGGGCTCAGGGGTAATCTGCCTCTCTTCCTCCATAGCATTCTGTCCGACCGGACCTTCAGAGTGCGTGTCGGTAACACCTACTCCTCGGCCTTCCTGCAGGAGAATGGTGTCCCACAGGGGAGCGTCTTGAGTGTGACGTTCTTTGCTGTTGCAGTGAACGGCCTACCATCCTCCGTTCACCCCCCGGTAAAGTCGTCCCTATTTGTGGACGACTACTCTATTAGGTACCGGGCTGCCACGATGCACAGCATTCAGCGTCAGCTGCAACTGGCACTAAATAGTGCCAACGAGTGTCCCCCTGACAAAACAACTGTCATGCACTTCTGTCGTAAGCAAGGGCTTCACCCTGAGCCTCAGCTTACCCTTGAAGACCGCCTCCTCCCAGTTGTAGAGGCAGCCCGGTTTCTTGGTCTCTGTTTTGACAGCTGTCTGACATGGGTTCCGCACTTGAAGTAGATGAAGGCTAAGTGCCTTCCCTCCCTGAATATTCTGCGGTGCCTGCAGGGAACTGGTTTTGGGGCACATCGAACAGTGATGCTTCGGCTATACAGATTACTCGTTCGATCACATCTGGATTATGGCTGTGGCATGTATGGCCTGGCTGCTCTGTCAACTCTCCGGATGCTGGACAGTGTTCATCACACTGGCATCCGGTTGTCTATTGGGGCGTTCCGCACAAGTCCAGTAGTCAGCCTTTTTGCTTAGACTGGTGAACCACCTCTGGCTGTGTGGCGGCAGTACTTCACAGCGACATACATTTTGTGGCTGAAAGGTCAGCCGCAGCACCCTACACACCCAGCCGTCTTTAGTAACCCTATGAGACGGCCAATCAACCGCCGCCCGGGGGTTCACCCTCCATTCGGTGTGTGGTGGATGGATGGTCTTACAGGCCTGGGTGTGACTCTGCCTAGGGTGCAGCCTGTACTGCCAGCCTCTGCGCCACCCTGGACAGTGCCAGAGCCAAGTTTAGATTTAAAGCTTGTAAGTGCTTGTAGTGTAATGCTTGTAAGTAAGTGTACCAATAAGAGTTTGGATGCATCTCTCTGACCTATGGGGGCCACGTTTTTATTTACATGGATGGGTTGAAGGATGGTTCCTCGGTGGGTTCGTCAGTCTTTACAACTGGTCCTCTCATAGGGAGCTGCCTTCCAGGCGTCAACAGTGCCTTAACTGCAGAGCTCTCAGCTCTCCACAGGGCAATGGAACTCATCCAATTATTGAATGACAGACACTTTGTTATTGCTACCTACTCCCTATCCTCCCCTCAGCTGTTGCACACCCTTTATGGCAGACATGCTATCGTCCAGGGTGTGCACAGATTGATGCTCGCGATTCGTAAGCAGGGCAAGACAGTGTTGTTTACGTGGGTTCCAGGGCATGTTGGCATCATGGGCAATGAGCGGGCGGATGCTCATGCCCGTCAGGTGGCCCACTTGAAAGATGTACCAGACACTGCTGTCTCCTCCTCCGACGCTCTCTCAATGGTGCGGCGGGCCGTCCATGAACAATGGCTGTCCCAGTGGTTTGCGGGGACCACCAACAAACTCCACACACTGAAGGACCCTCCAGTGCACTGGGTGTCCTCGTGCCACCAGTTGTGGAGAGAGGAGGTTGTGCATGCTCCGCTGTGAATTGGTCACACGTTCCTCACCCACTCCTACATTCTACGGAGTGAGGATCAACCATGGTGTGACTTCTGTTGGGAGCCTCTCACAGTGGCACACATCTTTAGTCACTGTGAGAGATACTGTGAACTGAGATGCCGACTGGGAGTCAGTTGCAAGCTCTCTGCCTCACTTGGGGATAACCCTCAGGGAGTTGAGAGCTCACTTGTATTTGTGAAAGAGGCTGGGCTCTTTCACCACATCTGAATTTTACCCGTTTACTTTAAAGCAGCATGAATTTATTCTTGGATCGCTTTGGCTTTTGCCTTTTTATCTTTGTGACTGTTTTGGCTTTTGCCACTTTTATTGTTATGCCTGTTTTTGGCTTTTGCCACTTTTATTGTTATGTCTGTTTTGGCCTTTGCCACCTATTCTGTTATATCTGTTTTGGCTTTTGCTGCTTTTATTTTTAACGTCTGTTTCGGCTTTTGCCTGTAGTTATATTCCTTATTTATTCGGCTATTGCCTTGTTATTCATATTAGTTTGAGTGGGCTTTTGTCCTTATTTATTGCCATGATGGTGGGATGGCCATTTACACCCCCACCATGATGATTGTCTTCTGGGCCCTAATGACCATAGTAGTCGATGGGCCCTATAATGCAAACAAACAAACTCTGGCCAACAACTGTAAGTACTGGGTGGCAGCATGCTCCAACTGGGTCATGATGGGATTCCTCCTTTGAGATGGAGGAGGAAGACCAAATTGTAGGCACCCCTCCCTTTTCTGCTGTGGAACAGAGAAAAGGGAGGAATAGAAATAAACCTCCAAAGCCCACCTGATGGTGTCTTCTTCAATGGAACTGCCGAGGGTTTTCCCACAAGAGGGACGAGATCACAATGTTGGTCTCACGGCACAACCTGATCTGCATCTCCTTCCAGGAGATCCTCTGCTGTAGTATACACCACTTTTGTTAAGGGGCTACACCATGTATGCAGACACCCGGCAGCAGGAAAGCAACCCTGTGGGAGGGGTGGCTATCCTTATCCGGTATGGATGCATGCACGTTCCAGTGGCTTTACAGACGCCTCTCCAAGCAGTGGCAGTCTCCCTGCAACTGTACGTGCCCACCACTCTATGTTCCCTCTACATGCCTCCTGGAATTTGATATCCCTTGTGCAGACCTTCACTCCCTCACCACCCAGCTTCCGAGACCCTTTCTGATTATGGGCGATTTTAATGCCCATAATCCCCAATGGGGCTCGTACAGCTGCAATCCTTGAGGGGTCTTTGTGGAGCAATGGGTGTCACACAATGGCCTCATTGCTCTAAACACAGGTGCTCCCACACATGTGATGACTGCCACTGGTGATCATTCCTGTATAGACCTCTCCATCTGCTCCTGTGGTTTTAGCGCCATGGCTGCAATGGGAGGTTCTGTCTGACCCTTGTGGAAGTTACCACGTCCCCATCAAGATTAGCAGTGGAAGTGGGGATCTGCCGCAATGACCACCAAGGTGGTGTCTGTGTCGGGCGGACTGGGAGGAGTTAGCCCGCCAAATCCACTTTTGCCCACTGTGCAATTTTTATGGGGTCAACGATCTAGTGAGCCACTTCACAGAGGTGGTGTTCAGGGCGGTAACGTCATCTGTCCCCCAGAGCTCATGTAACCCACTACAAGCACAGGTGCCATGGTGGACAGAGGACTGTCAGAGCACAATTAGGGCCCACAGGGGCTCCCTTCACATCTTCTGGTCATGACCAACTGATGCCAATCATGTTAGCTATCTCCAAGCCCAGGCGTATGCACAACGGGTAATCAAGGGGGCAAAACGCCTCTCATAGAGTGAGTACATCTCCTCACTTACCCACCATATGCCATCCAAGAATGTCTGGGAAAAGCTGAGAAAATTTCAGGGAATGTACTTACCATCCTGTGGCTCTTGCCTCCTTGTGCAAGGGAGACATTTACTTCTGCCTTGCGAGGTGGCTGAGGAGCTCACATGGATATTTGTAGCCATCTCCAGTTCCCAGCACTACACTGCAGCTTTCATTAAACAAAAGGAAGCTGTAGAACGCCTTGCAATTAATTTCTCTGGTGGTGTTGCTGAGGGGTATAATGACCCGTTTTCCCGCTGGGAGCTGTGGGCAGCTCTAGCAAGGGCCCAGGATACTGCCGCTGGCCCTGATAACATCCATTACCAATTGCTACGACATCCACCTGAGAAGGGTCTTTCCTACCTCCTTGAGGTTTTTAATTGTATTGGGCAGCAGCACGAAATCCCTGCAGGCTGGCGGGAGGCTATTATCATTCCCCTCCCAAAACTTCGAAAGGACAGTAGCCTCCCGACAAATTACAGGCCCATATCCTTGACAAGTTGTCTGTGTAAAACCATGGAACGAATGGTAAACTTGCGTCTGGTGTGGTATCTAAAACAGCACCACCTTCTTGCCAATGCCCAATGTTGCTTCCATGCTGGCATGTCTCCGGTGGATCATTTGATCTCACTGGAGTCTGCAATACGTTAGGCCTTTCTCCACCGACAGCACTTGGCGGCTGTCTTCTTTGATGTGGAGAAGGCATATGATACCACATGGCGCCATGGCATATTCAGGACCTTGCACCAGTGGGGGCTCAGGGGTAATTTACCCCTCTTACTCCATAGCTTTTGTCCAACCAGACCCTCAGCCTTTCTGCAGGAGAATGGTGTCCCACAGGGGAGCACCCTCAGTGTGACGCTCTTTGCTGTTGCAGTGAATGGTTTCCCCTCCTCCATTCACCCCCCCGGTAGAGTCGTCCCTATTTGTGGACGACTTTTTAATCTGGTACTGAGCTGCCACAATGCATGGCATTGAGCATCAGCTGCAACTGCCACTCAATAGTGCAAAGGAGTTTGCCAACTCACGTGGCTATATGTTCTCCCCTTGTTTAAACAACAGTCATTAACTACTGTCATAAGTGAGGGCTTCACCCTGAGCCTCAGCTTACCCTGAATGGCCGCCTCCTCCCAGGTGTAGAGGCAGCCTGGTTTCTTGGTCTCCATTTTGACAGCCATCTGATATGGGTCCCACACTCGAAGGAGCTGAAGGCTAAGTGCCTTCGCTCCCTTAATATTCTGTGGTGCCTGCAGGGAACTGGTTTTGGAGCAGATCGAACGGTGATGCTGTGACTATACCGATCACTTGTTTGATCGGCTCTTGACTATGGCTGTAGTGTATATGGTATAGTGTATATGGATGCTGGACAGTGTACATAACACTGGCATCCGGTTGTCCATTGGGGCATTACACACAAGTCCCATGCTCAGTCTTTATGCTGAGTCTGGTGAACCACCACTGAATGTGTGGCAATAGTGCTTTGCACCTGCAGCACCCTACACACCCAGCCGTTTAAATCACACTCTATGACAGCCATTCGACTGCCAGCCAGGGGTTCCCCCTCCATTTGGCATGCGGTGGATGGATGGTCTCACTGGCCTGGGTGAGACTCTGCCTAGGGTGTAGCCTGTACTGCCTGCCTCTGTGCCGCCCTTGACAGTGCCAGAACCAACTTGTCATTGGATGCTCACTGCCTTCCCCAAAGCCAGTACCGATAGGTCAGTGTAACAACAAGAGTTTGGACGCCTCTCTCTGTTCTATCGGGACCATGTTTTTGTTTACATGGATGGGTCAAAGGATGGTACCTCTGCGGGTTGGTCAGTCTTTACAACTGGTCATCTCATAGGGGCCACCTTCCAAGTGTCGCCATTGTCTTAACTGCAGAGCTCACAGCTCTGCATAAAGCATTGGAACTCATCCAATGTTTGAATCACCAATACTTTGTGATTGCGACTGACTCCCTATCCTCCCTTCAGCTGTTGTGCACCCTTTATGGTAGACATGCCATTGTCCAGGATGTGCACAGGTTGTTGCTCATGATTCGTCAGCAGGGCAAGACAGTGTAGTTTCTGTGGGTCCTGGGGCATCTTGGCATCATGGGCAATGAGAGGGCTGATGCCCATGCCCATCAGGTGGCCCACCTGCCAGATGTACCTGACACTGCTGTCCCCTCCTCCAACGCTCTCCCGATGGTGTGGCAGGCCATCCGTGAACACATTTTTAATCACTGTGAGAGATACCGTGAACTTAGATGTCGACTTAGAGTCAGTCCAGAGCTCTCCACCTCACTTGGGGATGACCCCCCCCCAGGAGGTTGAGAGCTCACTTGTATTTGTGAAAGAGGCTGACCTCTTTGACAACATTTAATCTTGATACCTTTTCCTTCTGGCATCTCTTCCTTTTATTCTTTCTTTTTGGCTTTTGCTTTTTCTTTTTGTGTCGTTTTTGGCTTTTGCCCTTCTGTGTTGGTGTCTGTTTAGGCTTTTGCTGATTTTTGCTGTGTCTGTTTTGGCTTTTGCCTTTTTATTTGTGTCTGCTTTGGCTTTTGTCTGTTTAGCTTTGGTTTTTTTTTTTTTTTTTTTTTTTTGGCTTTTGCCTTTGTTTATTCCCTATTTATTGTGTGGATTTTGCCTTTTGCTATTATTATTCTTAGTGGACTCTTGCCCTAATTTATTATCCTCATGGTGGGTTGACCTTTTACACCCCCACCATGGTGAATGTCCTTCTGGGCCCTAATGACCTATGTAGTCGACGGGCCCTAAAACACAAACAGCAGATGCCCGAAATTGTCTCTTTTCTGCAGAGCACATGTGTAACGTGAATCAACGCAAAATTTCTATTAAAATAATTTAACCCGGTATTGGAAAATGGCCGAGATACTTTAACGTGAAGGCAGCAACCTGGAGGTATGTGTTAAATTACCTCAATGTGTCCAGGGGCGCTGTGAGGTATATCGCCAGCCTGCACCAAAAGTTAGTTTAATACAGCCAAGTTGCATTGGACACGCTAGTTCCCGTGAGATCACTGAAGTTAAGCAGTGCAAGCCTACATCAATACCAACTTGGGTGGTTGGTAAAGAACGTTGGGTGCTGCAAATTAACCCTTTCTTTCATCCTTCACCTACCTCTTCATCTCCCATGAGTAGCCTCCTAAGGGTTTGACCTGTTATGGCTGCCTGGCTTACTCCCCAACCTGCAAACTAATCCAAATTCAATTGTTTAGTAGTCTGTAGCAATATCCATTATGCATACATACATCTCACATCAAAATTTCACAGAAAGCCTGAAACTCCAGCTAATAATATCATCGGGATTTAAGACACCTTCCACCAGCAGTTCTTCTATATCATCATGGTTAGAAATGTTCAAATCACCTCCAAAATAAGTTCTAATTTTAGAGCATGTTCAGTGGAACTGCAGACGTGACCCTACCACAGTCGGGATAAGGGTATGATTGTTAAGTGTCATGTACAAGTGCGGAACCCCGTATTATGTATGCTAACTTCTGACAGACTAAGACTTCTTTTGACTGGCTAATACAATGGTCAGTGGATTTAATCAGTGTCATGGGCCTTATACCCCATTCGCACTACAATTTCAAAGTAGATTGAAATTCAACCCAGCTTGAACGTTAGCGAGATTGAGTCACTTAAGTGACACAATGCGTTCACACTGCACATTCACGAAAGCATGTTGTCTAGGAGTAATAGACCATTGGGAAGAACTACTGGTCAAAAATAAAAGGGGCTATCCATAAAGCATGTCCTTTATGGACGTCCCAAACTGACGGATGACAAAAATTTGTAGGCAATGTTTGTAAAGCCTAGTTCCCTGGGACACGAGACACCGACGAGAATAGTGCTGAAGCAGACAGTATAATGATGACATAAACCGCAGGTGCTAACAGAAATTTCGCCTGGTTTGATTCCCTGGCATGAGCGAATTCATGTAAGCGATTAATGGTTTTCAATATGAACGTCTGGTGGCGCCAAAACCGAAAAAATAAATAAACCAATGAAAAGTTAAAAGAAGACTATTTAAAAATTCAAACAGCCAATCAAATTCGAGCGACACATTCCATTGACAAATGCAGTTAACCTTCAAGCGCTCGCGTTATTTTGACAGACATTCAAATTCGCAAGGCGGCAAACTGGCCGCCTCTCATTTTTCTTTGCATATGGCAGTTTACTAGATGTTTATAGAAGGCATCATGACAAATCTAGTTAATTAAACAGATATAAACAAAATTAAATGAGAAACTAAACTAGATGTGACCTAGTGTGACCCTGATTCTGGTACCTTGATACTGGGACCATGATATCTTAACCCTGATACTCAGACCCTGATACTCAGGCCCTGACACTGGGGCCCTGATACTTGGACTCTGATCCTAGGACTATGATAGTGGGACCATGATAGTAGGACCCTGATAGTGGGACCCTGATTCTGAGACCCTAATCCTGGGACCCTGATACTGGCACCTTGATACCTTCACTCTGATACTGAGAAAATGATACTGGGACCATGATAGTCGGACCCTGATACTTGGGCCCTGATACTGGGACCGTGATACTTGGGCCCTGATACTGGGACCATGATAGTCAGACCCCGATACTTGGGCACTGATACTGGGACTCTGGTAGTGGGCCCCTGCTAGTTGGACCACAATGGTCAAACCCCAATAGTGGGACCCTGATAGTCAGACCATGGATCTGCAGTGCTTTGTCCCATGGAGCCCCAAAAATCCTGCTATAGGGAACCACTTTCCTATGAACTTGCAAGGCAGCAGAATTGCCGTTTGTGTAATCCTCCACAACCCCAGCTACTTTGAAAACGAATTGCTCCAAAATGACATGAGTTGGAAAAAAAATTTTAATTGCAAGTTGTGACCAAATATACAACTTGAGAATACTAGGTGGTCCCAATCATTTATTCAGTCCTGCTACAGTGGCACAAAATTTTATTTAATTTGGCGGCCAATTTGCCGCCCATGCGAGCGCTTGAAGGTTAACTAACTCTCAACTACACTTCACCATTGATTTCGTGCTTAATTTACAGAATGGTAGTGAAACTACATCATCAGTAATGTGGATTGTCGGCTGCTAGTGCACTATTCTCGTCGGTGTCGCGTGCCAGGGAACAAGGCTTAAGGATACAAATTCATATTCCATATTCCCACAAACTTTAACTTATTTCTTACATAAATTACACAGGTCTGCAAAACAATACTTTTTAAAAATTGTTTTATTTTTGATAACTGATTTTTATATTATTAGGTGTGCTGATTCCAAAAACGCAATTCACTTTTTTCTATCACGTAAGGTTTTCTCTCAAAAAATTTTCATAGTTTGGAAGAAATAAAGGAAATTGCAGTATTTTGATGTTTTGATTTTCCTTTTATCACTCCACAAATACATACTTTTATAGGTCTAGTAATGATTGAATACATAATGATTTAATTTTCCTCTTGTGGAGTTACATGAGATCTCTTTTTAACCCTTACATCAATACCCAGAAAGTTCCACATTGTTCAATAACAAGGGTACCCATATTGAATGAAATGGAATTGAGGCAAACACATGTTTTGACATGCAGGTATTTCTGAAGCTATCATATTTCTGGATGCATGATGGTCCATGGATGGTCTTTATCTATTGTTTATTATAATCTTTCAACCATAGGCTGCCAAATCTTTGTGCATCTAGCCTTTCTATTCGATATAAACCCAAAAATCCATTATGTTGAACATTCAAAGATGCCTGTTTCATGCATTTGCTGTCCCACACAACAGTAATCTCTTATGCTTTATCATCATATCCTTATCCCACCTGTGGCAGGGGCAGGTCAGTGGATTCCATACAGTGGCAGTTCCAGGAGGGGGAGCAATGCAGCAATTTCTCCTCTCTCAGTGCCTCAATGGGGTGCATATTTCAACTGATGCATGATTCAGCTTTGTATATAATGAGACATTTTAACACTGCTATCCCCATTTCTATACTGCCAGTTCAACAGTTGCAGTGCAGTCCACAGTTGGCTAAACCACAGAAGAGAGGGCACTACCTGAGGGGTAGTAGAGCACCTGTTGTAATTGCTAGCTAGATTTATAACAATGGATTCTGAATATTTGATGTGCACTTATTTGAAGTGCTTCACCCTGATCCACCCCTGGATCTGCCATTGGGTCTAGCTTACCACTACCACCTACCTCCAAACTAATCCAAACTAATCTTATTTTGGTTTTCCCCCATGCTTCTTCTTCACATTATATGACCATACAATACACATCCATTCATCATCATATGCTTTCCCTGCCTGTGGCTGGGTCATGTTTGAGAGTGGCATCCCTCCACTCCCAACTATCTCCCACCAGGTCCCCATCCATCCTCACACTACCATTTATTTACGTACTACATCCACCAACCAATGCAATAGTGTTTTGTCTCATCTGCCCGAAACCAGCTGCCTAGACATTGACAAATGCTTCTTTCCAGCGGCAGATCCAGAGGGGGAAGCAATGGACCAATTGCTACCCCTCAGCGCCTCAATGGGGTCAACTCATGAGGCA
>JAAFCE010005724.1:204411-296718 GCA_013389805.1 Trigoniulus corallinus
CCTTCATCTGCCGCTGGATCCACCACTGCCCCTTTCCTTTATGAATGGCCACACATCTTTCAGCCACCTATTTCAAGGGCCAAACTATCATGTCCAAGGGACATTTAGACAATAGTCCACCATAAATAATAGCATGCTATTTCTTGGATTGCATTTATATAGACCATCTAACATTAATAAGTTCATGAATACATATGAATACATGATAAGATGAATAATTTCTGAAAATTGAATTTTTGATTAAACTGTACGTGATAGAATATTTTAATTATTTTTCTAGTAATCAGCATCCATAATACTGTAAAAAAACAATAATTGCTTTGAAGACAACTTTTTCATTGCAGACCTGTGTTATTAATGCTCTCTGTCCAAAATTTAATGAAAAGTCGTCGCTCCACAGGTCTCGCTTACTGTCACCATGTTTTGCTGGCAAAAAATCACATTGCATTCTGGGAGTTTCAAACTAGATAAAGCCTTCATATAATTTGAAAAAGTAGCTTGAATTCAAGCTGCACTGTTCGCACTAGACCTAAATTTCAAACTAGATTGAAAACGCTAGTGCGAACATGGTATTAGACTGACTATACTTCCTGAACTAGCATACAGTATGCATATTTCACGAAATTTTTTTAATCAAATGAAAACCGCACAACTTCAAAATCGCATAAAATGAAACGGCATAAAACGAGACGGAATTGTAATGTGTTAAACCAGGTATCTCAACCACATGTGGCTCACGATGGTGTTTTGTGCAGCCCGTGGAAAATGTTGAGAATTATAGGTACATTAGAAAAGGTACTTTACACATAACGGTAATCTTCCACTTTAATGGTTTTTATTATGGCGTCCTTGGAAGCAGACGCTTCATTGTGTTCGCTAAACAGAAATGTATAACAAATGCTTGTTCCGGGGCCGATGTTGCATGATGTATTATTCCGACGATACATTATCAAATTATTCCAACGATTTATTATAAAATTATTTTAACGATTATTCCGACGAGCATGAATGAATTACCTTTGGTAAAGTACCTTTACAATGATCTCTACTTTCGGTTCTCCTGGGCCCCGCCAACAAGATACATATCGAATCTGTGAATGATCTCGTGTAGCCAGGAATATCCCGTTTGTACAAATCTCGCTTTTCTAGGCACAGAAATATCTCTGAAGAATTGCTTTCTTCCCTGAAAATAATGTTTAGTCATAAAAATACTTGTTTTTGTTAATAATTTTGCCCTAAAACAGCAACGAAGCAACGAACCCATGGAAAGCGCAAAATAGAACAACCGGGTAAAACGGAAAGCGTAGCCCATCATTTCTAATTTCACGAACAAATTCAGAAACAAATTGGAATAATTTGATAATACATCGTCGGAATAATAAATCATTTATACACCCGTTTGTGCATCATGCAACATCAGCTGTGGAACGAGCATTTGTGTTTAGCGAACGCAAGGAAGCGTCTGCTTCCAACGACGCCATAATAAAAACCATTAAAGTGGAAGATTACCAAATATAACACTTATTATAGGTAGGAAATTTGCACAGGTCAGTGCATGAGGTCTGCAGAAAGTTTCACTGTTGTCAATATGGTCCTCCAAGGGTATAGTGAATGTGAGACCACTGATTTATACGTTTTGGGGGTAGTGACCATCATGTCCCTTTGTATAACATGGGAGCAGGTTATAGAAAGGGACATGATTGCATGCGGGGTGGATGAGAGCCTGGTTGGGGATAGACGGGAGTGACGGATTAGAACCCGCAGACCCGACCCTGCCATAGGCGGGATAAGGGTGTGATGATGATGGTGATGATGGGGGTAGTGACCAGAAGACAATTATGGTGTTTTAATCCGTAGCCCAGTAACAGGAGTCCGACTCTCCGTGCGCAAAGGCATTTCACCTACCTAGAATAAAATGGTTCAATAACCTTTAAATGATTGCCAAATTCAGATTGTTGCGAGGCTGAGAGGATGAAAGGTGCCTGAAATGTTGAGACTGCCTTCAGTGAATAATGAAATGTGGTGAACTTCCGCCCAAAAGTAAGACTAAAGGAACAGTTCAACTTCAACAACCGTGGCCCAGGACCTACTTCGTCTATTCCGAAATCAGTTTTTGATTGACTTTTGATGTTGCTCAAGGTTGCCCATAATCACGCTTTAACCATTGAAAATGGATTTTCCGCCATCGAGCAAAGAATTATTAGACACAATTTCTTGTTCTACTCCAATGTGTCTAAAGCAATAAGCGAAGCGAAAGCGTTTGACACACCTGGCCCTTGGTCCCGCCTCTTCCCCAATACGCATTGCAGTGGAAAGAACCTCAAAAGGCACGTCGTCAACGTTTTCATTACAATTCCTTTCTTGGATATCGCCTTTCACAAACTACTTGCTCTTTTGTGTTTTTAAGTATTTTGTTATAGGCCTGTCAAGGGTCCCCGTTCTTCTGAACAGACGTCCACTTATCTCTATAGAAGCAATGTTGACTGAACGACTTTTCAAGTGTTTTGCCCTCTCCGCACCTTCACTTATCCTTCATTCGCCTTCTTTCAAACTAATGATGATTACATAGATTCAATGAAAGTAAATATCTTTTCTCACACCGCTAGTAACACTTATGACAATTGCATATACTGAAAGCACTGGCCCCTCGTGTACAGTAGAGTCACGCTCATCCAAATATCCGAAGCAAAAAAGTCGGATAATCCGAAATGAATAAAATAATTGTTATTACATAAATGGATATATTAAAAATGATGGCAAAACAAACATTTATTACTCCTATCATTTAATTATACATCCATACATGTTTAATGCTTAAAGAAATTTGTTATCACACTTTGATTTCCACATTGGTACCTCTTTCTGGCAGCAATATCGCGCCAAAAGTGCAAAAGATGACTTCACTCTGAGGGTGTCGGTCAATGCGGAACGTCGCGTCGGATAAACGAAGGTTGGATAACCGGGACTCTACTGTATTTGGTTTGGCAAATATGTACAAAATCTCCTAGTCTCCTAGTTAAGCAGCGCAAGCCCACGTCAACACCAACATGGGTGGTTGGTAAAGAATGTTGGGCGCTGCAAATTAACCCTCGCCTTCGTCCTTTCGCCTACCTCCTCATCTGCCGTGGGCAGCCTCCTAAGGGTTCGTCCTGTTATGGCTGCCTGGCTTACTCCCCAACCCATGAAACTAGTCCAGTAATCCAGGACGCCTTTGGACACATTATTGATTGCTTGGAAGTGCAGTTGCAAAATATAAACGTTCATTGCTATTAGGGAGTTTTCTTGCAGCGTCAACGGATGCATGCAAAGACGTTAGCAGACCACGTGACTGACAGATGCGTCATTCAGGAAAAACTGTTTTCTTGTAACGTTTAGTAAAACTTGAAACGTAACGGCCGATACACGAGCGCCACCTATTGACTGATGACGTCAGCCATTTGTTTTTTGTTAGCAGTTTAGCGTGCGTCCAACGTAGAATTGGCGATGCGTGCGTTGAAACGCACCTTAACGTTACTTTGCACAGTGTTTGCACTTGTGCAGTTGAATTGTCATCTGCTTAACGTAGCGTGTGTCAGCCAAAAACGCTACAAGAAAACTCACTATTATTACGGAATCCTGGCTATATCGGTATTGGCTCCAGAAGGAGAAAATTGCCTCCCGGCATTAAAATATGGCGACTTTCTATACTCAATGGTGTGCAGCTTTAAGATGACTATTCACGATCGGTCCACTTGGCCTGAGGGCATTTGTCATAAGTCCATATGGACTTACGACAAATTTGAGGTTCATTGACGGCCAGCAAAAATCTACGCTAAGCCAAGCCAGTTTCAGTTTGCTTTATGTCCCCAAAATGAGTCATCATCATACTCTTATCCCGCCTGTGGCAGGGTCGGATCAGCAGGCCTACTGAGCATGCTTTGACCAGGGACATCCCAGCCAGGCGTCTGGAACCTGCAGGAAATATTGGCTGAATTGTCTGTGGAGGGGATGTCGGCCTACCCCACCACTTCTCAACAGATCACTGAAGTTAAGCAATGCAACCCAAGGTTTGTTGGGTTGCTTTGGTTGGTTTAGAACACTGTGTACTGCTAATTTCCCCAACTTCTACCTACCCCTCACCCTGCGAGCAGCTTCCACATCGTCTGGCCCGTTATGGAACGGACTGGCGTGAGGAAACGCGGCTAGAACCTGGCTCCAAACTACCGTTATGGAACGAGCTGGCGCTAAGAAACGTGGAGATCAAAGGGAGGATTGGGTACCTGGGCCCTCTCCAAAAAGGTGTTTGTCAAAATTGGTACTATTTTAGGCTATTGTTAACTTAAATTCTAACTGCAATCAAATAAAGCAGACGTTTCCCAAACGCTATCTAGCTGCATAGTTTGTACCCAGGCGGAAAATAGCCTATCTTCCGTACGCCACTGCTCCTACGAACAGTAAGTTTACAATAAATAATCTTAGGGGTTGGAGCTTTTTTCGGCAGCCGGTTGTGTAAAAATGCCGTCTGGTAGATTGCCCATGTTGTCCATCCTGAGGGATAAAAATGGGTACCCAACCCGACGGTGTTTTCGATTGGTGAAGGGCTATTTGACCTGTTGGATCGATTGTGTGTGGTCACCTTTAAGTCGGTTGCAAGCTTCATAACAGCATTGCCCAACAGTTAGCCCATGTGGTTCCACTTCCTGTAGCCTACTCTGTAAAAGGTTTCTGCAAAATGAACCACAAATAATGCAGTATAACTAACACGTATCTCCTGCTTTACTGGAATACTACAAATTATGGTGTTGGGGTAATTTGTAGGAAAGAAATTCCTTGTACAGTATTCTATTTTCTCTAATAAACTTTAAAGGTAAAACCGCACCTCAGAGGAACAGCACTACACTTCGAAATCATTCTCAAAATGCACTGTAACTTCAGCACTGTGACAGTTGGGCGACAATTCTATGGTCATTAGGAATTTCTCTTCATCCATCGCCATATTGTCATTCAAAAATGTATTAAAAAAATGACTGTTGCGCGTTGGGGGCGTTCTCCGGCACGACGCTACGCAACAAAAATATCTTTCTGGAGCAGTGTTTTTCAACCAGGGTTCCGTGAGGTCCGCCCAAGGGTTCCGCAAATGACAAGGTAAAATAAAAAAAAATAACAATGAAAACACAAGAAACGAGAACGACTTTCGTCTGTCGAAGATGAACTTCGGGTGTCTCTTCTCAAACATTAGGCCACGAATTCAGCTGCTTATGCTAACGCACAAACCTGTATCAATTAATGTTTTTTTCTGTTACTGTATGGGGTTCCGTGAAAGGGCTAAAAGTTTCAAAAAGGGTTCCGCGACAGGTATAAAAGTTTCAAAGGGTTCCGCGAGAAGTCTAAATGCTCCAAAGGGTTCCGTTCTAATAAAAAGGTTGAAATACACTGTTGGAGGAACTCTGCTGTGCAGTGGCGTAGCGTGGGGCGTGCCAAGGGGGCAGCCGCCCTGGGTGCAAAATTTGAAGGTTTGCAAAAAAATTTCAAACGACAAAATAAGAAATCTTTCACATTTTGCGATTTCCCATTCCTATTCCCAGCCTCATTGTGAAAGTGGTCAGTGCTTGTTGCGTCCACAATTCACACGTGGGTGACAAAAGTATCTTCTTAAAGCACAAAGTTACCTGTATTTTTCTAACCAGCCTGGACAAGGCCGGCGTGATAAGTGCGCGAACTGAAGGACAGCACAGGGCCCCGCACATTCGGATTAATGAACCAATTTATTGAAGAGCCTCACTTCATTATTTTCCACAGGGCCTAGCAAAATATAGCACCGGTCTGAACTAGCCATCATCAGCATACCCATATCCCTTCTTTGGCATGCTGGAGTCTGCAGGTTCTGGTCCTGCACTCCCGTCTGTCTCCTACCAGACCCCTGTCCACCTGGGTGCTACCAACCACCTGCATTCCTAGTATGGTCCTAACAAGCTCCTACTCCCCTCTTTTCATGACGTGTCCATACCACCTCAGCCAATTCTCCCTCATTTTTATGGGATGTCCACCACCCCCAGGCTACCTCTAATATAAAAATAACAATGAAAATTCCTAATTCTATCAACTCTCAAAACGCCACTCATGTACTGCAGCATTCATATCTCTGCCACTTTCATTCTATTAACATGGCTCTTCCTTACTGCCCAGCACTCGAATCCATACAACATAGGTGGTGTAACCACTGCCCTGTAGAACTTACCTTTCACACAGGACTCCGTTTGTATCTCTCCACTTCAGCCACCCTACATGGATTTTATGGGTCACATCGAAGTCTATCTCCCCATTGATTTGGAACGTTGATCCTAAGTTCTTTACCTCTTGCAACTTTTTCACCAGTTCGACCCTCGAACGTACGTCACTGTTATTTTTTTGTCATTCCCCATTGAAATCTAAATACTCTGTCTTCATCATGTTCATCTTTAGCACTTCGTTTCTTCTTTTTCTATCGCTCCTCCAATATCCTTTAGTCCCTTCTCTATTTGTTCTCTGCTGTCGCTAACTTTTCCGATATCGTTGGCAAATGCCAAGCTCTGAGGGGCCCAATCTCCTACCCCTGTAAGCAGTTCGTCCAAAACCAAGATGAAACGGTATGGACTAAGTGCCAAACCTCGGAAGCACCCTAACTTTCACTGGAAAGCCTCCGGCATTCCCCAAGGTGTCCTATACTGGACTATTCAAATAAACCCCTCTTCTACTCCCGTTTTTCATAACACCTCCCAAACTTCCTGTCTTTGGACACTGTTGTAGGCCTTCTGCCGGTCGATAAAGATGACATTGAATCTTTGCTGCCCTATGCTTTTTTATCATCTGTCTAAGAATGAGATTGGCTCCATTGTGGACCTACCTGGCATAAACCCGAAATGATTTCCATGGACACTAGTTCTATCCCGGAGGTGGCGTTCCATTACTCTCTCCCAGAGCTTCATGGAGTGGACAGCCTTTTTGCAGTTGAAATGTGGTACTATCCAACTCTCACGCCACACACATTGTATTCTCTCTCCACCAGCTAACCTACTGAAAAGTTTCCCTAGCCACCTGGTGCCTGTCCTTCCTAGCTATGCCACATTTCAATGGGGATTCTATCAGGTCCTACAGCTTTTTGGCCTTTCATCTTCCTAAGTGCCCTGGCTACTTCTTCCTCTGTGACACAGTCCAGGTTGCAAAGTCCTCCTTTCCCTGCAGTATTCAAGGGGTTTTGGAAGTATTCCCCCGCCTTCTCTTTACCTCTGATGGGGAAAACTGGACTCCACAAACCCTATGGCTTGGGTTTGTCTGTAGCTGTCCTATCCCTAGCCTTGGCAAGTTTGAATACCTCTCTCCTTCTGTCGGCTTCCCTTGTCTCTAACTACTCATAGAGGGCCTCATACTTCTGGTGCTTGGCCAGGGCAATGATCCTCCAAGTGGTGATCTTGACCTGCCTATATTGTATATTAGACTCGTGGTCCCCTAACTCCTGCCACCTGTGAAAAGCAGCCTTCTTGATGACTGCTTCTACCTTCTCATTCCACTGGCCCTAAACAGCCATTTATCAATAAATAAGATCATTATTGAGGTAATAAATGGTGTTACTACCTAGATAGTTTAAGAAATTTGGCTATCAAAAGAAATCCGAATCATACAGTCGACTCTCGATAATTTGAATCTCTCCATAATTTGAAGGTTTTTCCAGGTCCCTTAAAAAACTCGTGATAAATTGAAAAAGATCAATGTATTTTGGTCCCTTTGGTAATTTGAAGTTGTTGCAATAACATTTTGCTCCCCAACACTCCATAATTTGAAGTCAGGCCTCCAAAACTCTCTATAATTTGAAGTCCCCCACGGATTCAATTAATCATGCACAGAGTTGTCCGTTGTTTACATTCCATAGTCTAGTACAGTGGTGGCGAACCTTTTTTAAAAACGGGTCACAATAAGACGAAAGAAAACCAAAAAGTTGTCTGTTGGTCAGGTGCAAGTGCTATTTAATTTTATGGATAAAAAATTATGATTAATAATGATAAATAAGTTCATTAAAGCAGCAAATAGAGAACATCATCATAATACCCTTATCCCACCTGTGACAGGGTCGGGTCTGCAGGTTCTAGCCCGCCTGGTATCCGTCCACCTCGCAGACTATGAGACGATAAAGAAGATATGATTCTGGTTTGGATCACTTAAAATTGCACGGTGGGTCACTTTGTGACCTGTGGTTCCTTTTTGTATGTACTGTACTTAGAAATGTACATATGTATGTATATAGGTATACAGTATATGTATTTGGTAAAATGTTAAGTAAAGTTTGTTTGACATTGTATTCTTGTTAATTTGAAAATTTTTCCTAACCCCCTCATTTGAACTCTTATTATTTTGAACCTCTCGGTAATTTGAACTATTTCTCTGGTCCCTTGGATTTCAAATTATCAAGAGTCGACTGTCTTTGGCTATTTTGACTGATGAGTTTGCCGACCAGTGGTCTGTCCATATGTTATGAGGCGCCAAATTTTGCCTTGCCCCGGGCGCTAGTAACCCACGCTACGCCACTGGTGCTGTGCAGTGCAGTGAAATAACCCAGGAACGCTGCAATAATGTACAAGACATAAATTCTTGCAACCATATATTACTTTACATTATTTCATACTGACAGAAAACGAAGGGCATGATTCATGTGAGCTTCCGAGTGGTGTCCCCATCACATGAAATGAGATAACAGAATAGGGCAAACAAAAAAAGTAACATTAACACTACATTAATTGTTGGCCATGGGTGAAAAAGTTCCTTCAGTATGGCATATGGTTTCCTTGAAGGGCCAGCACTGCCTCACACCTGTGAGACATTGAGGCAATGAGATTATCAATGCACTCTTGGGAGATACGTGGCCACTCTTCCACAAGAGCAATCTCTAGCCCTGAAACCATTGTGGAAGGTACTGGTCTGCTGGCAATGTGTCTCACCAATGCACCCCATACTTGCTCAATCACATTTAAGACCAGTGAGCAAGCTGGACACTACATATGCTCGATACCCTCCAATTCCAGCATGTTTTCCACCAATACAGCTCTGTGGGGACGAACATTATTGTCCATCAAAGAAAACGAATCACCCATGGCACCAGCTTATGACCCAACAAAAGGTTGGAGAATCTCATCTCTATACCTTATAGCAGTCAAATTACCACATTGGCTAATGTAGACGTCTGTACATCCACCACTACTGATGCCTGCCCACACCATCATACAGGGCTCATTCTTGTAAAAAAGCTGGGTTGTTTCTTGTCCCTCGTTCTCTCAAGATGAGTACACGTCAACTGTCACATTTAATGTTGAATCGGGAATCATCACAGCACAGGACTACTCTCCATTAAACATGCTGCCACTCACGATGGTCATGTGCCCAGTTTCCATGCTCTCTATGGTGTCATGGAGTTAACCTGGTACAAACCATGGGCCTGCAGGCCTAGAGGTCACCTCCATGAAGTCGATTACAGACAGTCTGAGTTGACACCCTGCATCTTGTTGCTGTTTGACGGGCACTATGCAGTTGAGTTGCATTCTGCCACCAATTCTGAAAGGCTGTAAAAGAAAACAGTCAGTGGTTATCCCATGCTGTTGTTGATCGTGGGCGACCTTGTCCTTCCTTGTCCTGTCCTGACCTTGTCCTGACCTAGTCTGGAATCACACATTGAGACACCCCAGTGCCTTTTGCAACCTCTTATTGTGTCTGTCCAGCTACCAACCTTCCTATGGCTCTCAAAGCCACTGATTCAGATAAATAACGTTGCGGAGGCATTGTTGGAGACATTTGCTAACTTACAATTGAAATAGAACCAACTACAGAAAAGTAACTTGTACCCCCCCCCCCCCCACATGCCCTTTGATATTAAAATTACAGACACTGCCCTCTGGAGTGGTATACAGGTTTCATAATGACATCCAACGTGTTTTACATTCTGTTGGGTTACAAGGAAGTGAATGCATCAAACACTATTCCTTAAAACACTGCATTCTTAGGTCATTTCACAATATCCCCTAATATTTTTTACCAGTGTATTTCTAATTCTAATTTAACGCACTGCAAGCAACCCTGTTAGGATAAATTGGCAGTGGAGAGAATAACTCTCAGATATAACCCCCCCTTAGACTTTTTCCTGTGGAGATTTGTATAAGATAAAGTGTTTATTTCACTGGTAGCGTTGGTGCGGCCAAGTTGCGTTGGACACACCAGTGCGGCCAAGTTGCGTTGTGTACACCTGTTCTCGTGAGATCACTGAAGTTAAGCAACGCAAACTCACGTTAGTACCAACACAGATGGTTAGTAGTGAACGTTGGGTGCTGCAAATTTCCCTTCTCCTACATCCTCTATACCTACCACCTTCTCACCCATGAGCTGCCTCCTAAGGGTTCGGCCTGTTATGGCTGCTTGGCTTTCTCCCCAACCCGTTAACGTAAAGGAAATCATAATTTATGCAACATCGCCAGTAACAGAAGCACATGTTGGTAAATAATTGTCTAGGAGACCAGGACTGTAAAATACACTATAGGCAAGTCAAGACCACAGCTAGAAGGATCATTGTTTGGCCAAACACCAGAATATGAGGCCTTCTAAGATAAGTTAGAAACAAAGGAAGGTGAGAGATAAAATTTCAAACTGGCCAAGGCTAGAGATAGGGCACCTCAAGATGTAGGCGAAGCAATAACAGTGTAGGATAACTGAGCCAAAGAAAAGATGCAGGAGTATTTCCACAGCCTCTTGAATGCTGCAAGTGGAGTGGATGACAATGACACCCATCCTACTTCTTCTGAGGTGGTACAGGGTATCGAAGGAGAAGAAAGATTCAGACCCTGCAGAAAACTGCAGACCCAGACAGAGCTTCTGTTGAAGTGTTACATACCCCAGGAATCATAGCAATCAGGTGACTAGGGAATCTTTTCAATAGGATAGCTGGTGGCAAAGATGGAATGCCTTCTTCATGATGTGAGAGCTGGATAGTACCCTTCTTCAAGGGTAAGGGTGACGTCCAAGACGGTGGTAACTATAGCGGTATCAAGCTTATTAGCCATTCTATGAAGCTCTATGGGAGATTAATGAAATGTCGCCTTCAGCATTGAATTAGTGTTGGGGGAATCAACTAGGGTGCATGCCAAGAAGGTCCGCATTCAAACCAAATTTATGTAGTGCAAGCCCACGTCAATACCAATATGAGTGGTTGGTAAAGAATGTTGGGTGTTGCAAATTAACCCTCTCCTTCGGCCTTTCACCTACCTCCTCATCTCCCATGGGCAGCCTCCTAAGGGTTCGTCCTGTTATGGCTGCCTGGCTTACTCCCCAATCCACAAATCTAATCCAGTAAATCCAGTAATTCTCAGGCAGATGATAGAAAAGCATAGGGCACCAAAAAAAGAAAGCTCTCCATGCAATCTTCACTGATTTAGAAAAGGCTTATGACTGTGTTCCACAGCAGGTAGGTTGAGAGGTATTAAAATAAAAATGGCGTAGAAGAAGGGTTTATTAGGATAGTTCAGGATATGTATGATGGTTCGGTAGCCAGGGTAAGGACCACTTGGGAAAATACTGGAGAATTCTCAGTGACGGTTGGAGTACACCACAGTTCAGCATTATGTCCAAAACACTTCATTTTGGTAATGGACTGCTGACTGCAGTAAGAGAATAGACCCGTTAATGCATATTATTTGCATATAATTTAGGGAAGTTTGATTCAGAGATCAAGCAGACAATGGCCTAAATGATATTCGAACAGCAATAGAAAAGGGACGACTAAAGATAAACATGAAGAAGACAGAGTATTTAGCTTTCAATTGGGAAGGACAGGAAAATTATGGTGATGTGCTCTCTGGGAGCGAGCTGGTGACAAGGGTCCAAGAGGTTCAGTGCTTAGTAACAGTGCTCCAAACCAACCCAGAGATAGATTTGGATGTTAGATATGGAATGAATGGCGGATGGTTCTATTTGGAGACAGGAAATCAGAGTCCTGTGTGAAAGGAGGCTACCAAAATAGTTGAAAGGCATGTTTTACGGAGCAGTGGTTTCACTGGCTGTGTTATATGGATCAGTGTTGGGCAGTGAGAAGGAGGCACGTAATTAGAATGAATTTAGGCAAGATGCGAATGGTATGGTACATGAGTGGAGTGTCAAGAGCTGATAGAATTAGTAATGAGTATATTAGAGGTGGCTTTGGGTGGTATGGACACGTAGTGCGAAGAGGGAAGGAAGAGCTCGTTAGGTCCACTAAAGGAATGCAAGAGACTGGATGCGTCAGGGGCAGGGGAGATCGACGCAGATATGGGAGCAGGTTTTCTGTAAAGCGGGCTTCACAACAGCAACGGGTACGGCAACGTAAAACGTATTTTGTGCAGATGGGAGGGGCGACGGGTACGTCATGTGGCGGAGGTGCGCTCCTATTGGTCAAACGGCTTACGTTTAACGAGAAAGTTGAATTTTTTTCAACTTTCCCGGCCGTTGCCGTTCTCGTTCCCGATGTTATTGTGAAGCGGGCTTAAGGATATGGTGGTGTGTGGAGTGCACGGGGACCTGGAAGGGTAGGCGAGAGTGGAGGGATAGAACCAGCAGACCCGACCCTGCCACAGGCGGGATAAAGGTATGATGAGGATGAGTGCATCAAAACGTGCATTTCGCCCTACGTTGATGAATCCTTTTGGCAACTATGTGCCAAAACCTTCACTCTAATTTTCCTCATGCGATGCGCCAAATGAATAACTACCTTGCCCTTAAGGAAAGCTTTGAGTGCACCAATTGCGCCTTCCGTCGAAACGGAATTTATGCCGCGGTCCTTTAGTTAATAAAACTTTTTATATGCAGAGTAAAACAAACGTCGATGTTGACAAAATTGACCGAGTTTGCAATTCTTCCCTCGTTGGCAACATGCCGGCGGTATCACAGACAGTCTTCGTGCCTTCCCAGGACTAATGGACCCTAATGACCATTGATGTCGACCCATCCAAAAACATCAACAAACAACAACAATCCCAGAACTAATATACTGTAAGTTGTTACATGGCTGCTAAAGCGTTTGAAATGGGTTAGAATGAAGACTGTGATTGCAGTCCAATCGATGAAATGCGGATGCAATCAAATTTCTGGTTAGCGTTATAAACTATGAATGTGGTACGTGGCGTTTAGATATGGTCCTAATGTAAAGTTGCCCTTTCACTCCTTCACTCTTACTCGTCCATGGAACGATGCACTATTACATGGCATTTTCAAACCGCCAGAAAACGACTTGCATTATGAAAGCCGAAATGACGTTTTTCATCATTTAGGACCTACATATATTTCTTTCTCCCCCGTGAATACCACTCACTCATGTTTGACAATGTGTCCTTTCTCTTTATGTCTTCCCCCTCCTACCTGGTTCCTTTTCTTCTTATCCCAAATGCGTATCATAGCACTTAAATAAAGTAGCTCCCTCGCCATATATTGCCACCATTTTGAATTTGGCTCTATTTTATCCGTCAATGGCACAACAACTAGGGGAGTCAAGGGAAAAGAGAAAGAGGAAAGGGGAAGCGGGGATCAGCAAATGGGATATGGTTTATAATACCAACATTCAATGGAGTGAAGTGGTTGCCCGTTGCCCCCTAACCAACATTGGCCAATAACACTTCAGAAAACTGCTTTGTATGCTTTCAGCGCGTGCAATGAATAGATCTTCAGATATAGTCTACTTAGATAAATTATTATGCTGCATATTGACCACAAAGGTAGGCGACTTCCTGCCGCTCAGTTTTGTTATTCGATCGTCCATTATGAGACAAAAAAGTGGTGAGGGGTTCTATTAAGGGACCGAACTTGATCTCACTTGTAATGAAAACGATCAACTGGGTGGAACGGGACGGTTTACTATACACCAGCCTTCCGACTATTCTTTATTCCATACCTCCTGCAGTTCAGGAGGTTGGCTTGGTATATTTGAGACCCCGCCCTCTTTTTTCTCGTACGGTGTTGAATTTATCCCGCCGTCTCTTTTTACTTCCAGTTTTTCCCCTACTGGACCCCACTTCATTTCCCGCTGCCCTTTCCTACTTCTACATTGTATGATACAGCAGAAAAGCCCTTAGCAATATTTCTGCTTCTTTCAAAAATCGTTGTGACTTTCGCCCATTCAGTCAATTTTTTTTCCGTTTGGTTAAGTCGTGTCAGAACTATATACAGTAGTCTATGGTCTTTTAAAAGTTTGGAGAACAACTGTCAATAAGTTCGACTGTTTATGTAAAGGCTTTAGAAAGGCGTAGAAAAGCAGACACGTCACACTCGATATGATTTCTCGTCAAACATGCTAAACTAATCACCAAATTCATTTAATTCCAGTTGAAGCTGCAGTGGGATCTTGACGCTGGATTTTGATTGCAATGAAAATTCCTCGAGTGAAAATGGCATTACAATGGGACCTCCATAATATTGCCCCCAAACAGGAAAGAAAAAATAGGCAACATTATCGAGGGTACATATTATGGGCAGCCCCCTTAATTTTGCCGTTTGGCAATAGTAAAGATGTTCGACTAAGGATAGTAAAGATTCTGCACTTTCATGCATACTTAAAACTACATTACTTTTGTAACATGCATACACTAATAGCATGTACAGTATAACATTTTATCAGAAAATTCATTAACGTAAGACATATTAGATATGGATATAACGTTGAGATTTGAACCAACATAAGATATATTGCACAGTGTTTTCCCTCACCCGCTTGCCGACCAAAGCTGCAACTCCTATACTTTTTACCGTCTCTCTACTGTTCGTTGGGACATTCCACTGTACCCAGGGGGCGAGGTCCTACACCTGGAAATTTTGCTTCCTCTACCCGTTCCATAATAGGGAGGGTTCTTTCACGTGCAGATGCCATCATACGCGACACAGAACCTCGGTTTACTTCTCATCTGAAAGAAGGCGCACTCAGGGCTTCTCTCTTGCCTGAAAAAGTCGACCCTAGTAATAAGCTGACCCTTTGACTTTAAAAGATAATATTACAGAAAAGAATAAGACATCCCCCGAAAATAAGCTCTAGTGCTTATTTCAACACCAAAATTGAAATATGACAATGGCTTATTATCGGGGAAACACGGTATCAAGGAGGCAAATTTACACTGAAAAGTGAAGGGCGGGACTATTGTTTGTTTGTGCTTTAGGGCCCTTCAACTACAAGGTCATTAGAGCCCCGTCCACAGTGTAGTTCTGATGCAGGGACTGCACAGACACTACACTAATGCGACGATTTTTGGGTACTAGCGGTGCCCAGTTTTCTCAAGTGGCCACCCATGTAGATACTAACTGGGGTTACGTCGCTTAACTTCAGTGATCAGACGAGAGCTGGTGTGTACAACGCAATTTACCACTCAAGGGCGGGAATAATGGTGGCAATATTATCGAAGGCAATATTATGGATTGGTTTGTTGGTGTTTAAGGTCCCGTCAACTACAAGGTCATTAGAGACCCGTCCACTGCATAGTTCTAGTGCATAGTCTGCACAGACACTACACTAATGTGACGATTATTGGGTATTAGCAGTACCCAGCTTTCCTGAGCGACCACCCATGCCAGTACTAACTGGGCTTGCGTTGCTTAACTTCAGTGATCAGACAAGAACTGGTGTGTCCAACGCAACTCGCCGCTCTCAATATTATGGAGATTCTACTGTACTAAGTAATTTTTATGTCTAATCTCGATTTGACCTGTGCAGTGAAAGTCAGTAATATAATGAAAATTAAGTAAAACCAGAGACTTATGAAGAGTTTAGCAAATATTTTATATAGCTGGTTTTCCAATTAATGCTACAAACAATGAAAAATTGAAAGAAAAAGACAGCATCTACAGTATACTACTGCAATTATGCTAATAGTTAGAAAACGACAGTAAACTTCGGAAACCAAGCTCTATCGGCTCGTCCTGCTGATAGTTCACTCTAAACTGTCAAACGCAAATTAGTGACTTACAATATTAAAGTAACAAATTGCGAAATTTCAAATAATTGCAAAAAAATGAAAACAAATACATATCTGTTGTTGTAGGATGATCCAACGTTTTGCAAGATGGTAATGCTATAACACCACACAGAGATGTAATGGAGTGAGAGGGGCAGGGGGCAGTTGTCCCCAGCTGAACTGTACCGGAGCAGCTGAATTACATTTAGTGGCTAAATTGTGTTGGACTCGCCAGTTCTTGTGAGATTTATGAAGTTAAGTAACATCACTCAAGTTAGTACCGACATGGGTGGGTGGTTTGGAATACTGGGAACTGCTTTTTCCCCACTCCTACCTCCTTCTCTTATCCCTCACCCGTGAGCAGCTCCGACAAGATTCAGTCAGTTGCGGCTGCTTGGCCTACTCCCTACCCATTTACCACATTTTGATTAAAATAATAAATCAATGCTACAGCTTCATCAGAGAAGCAAGATGACCATTGCGTCGGGTTTCAGTGAATTTAAAAAAAAATTCTTAAATAAGGTCAACAAAAGGCTCTCTGACTAAGCCACCATTCCCTCTCTAACATTCAGTGGGGGCCGCTAGTTGTATGGTTTTGTACCCGGGCACTAAATAGGCCTATGTAGTGAAGTCCAACTAAGAAACAGCTTAAGTAGTCCACCTCATATCACTATATAGTGCAGGACCATACAGTTGACCCAGGACCCAGGACAGTTATAACCTGTGTAATTACTACAGTGTGTTAATAGATGCCAAGTAATCTGGGGAGTGGCTTATTGTGTTGGACACACCAGTTATTGTCAGATCACTAAAGTTAAGCAACACAACCCCAGTCAGTACTAACATGGGTGGCCTTTTGGGAAAACTGGGTACTGCTAATACCCGGTAATCGTCGCATTAGCGTAGTGTCTGTGCAGTCCCTGCACTATAACTATTCAGTTGACGGGGCTCTAATGACCTTGTAGTTTAAGGACCCTAAAACACCAACGAAACGAAAAAACGCCAAGTAATCTCTTCCTTCACCTCATAAAATGAAGTGAATTTAATGATTTTAGGAAATTTGAATGCTCTAAGAACACAGGCCACCCAAAACAATTTTTTGAAAAACTTTTTTAATATTCTTAAGTGATTGTTTTCATTTTGGAAATGCTGAATCTAAATGTGCAATCACTTTTTGGCTATCACGTACCATTTTTTTGCAAAATGCATGAATTTTAATCATTTATAATGCTAAAACATAGTGCAGTTAAGTGAATTAAAACAGTAAAAAAGGTTTTTAAAAACATGTATTAAATGAGATGATTTAAGACTTGGTAGGTAGAATCATAATGAATCCAAAGGCTTCGTTTTTCTTAACCTTTTGCTAGTAAAAGAATGGGTGTAGCTCTGTCTCTTAAGTGATGCTTCTGGAGTAGAACAATGGAGAGACCAGCAGTAATCTCCCATCATATTTGCATCCCAATGACCTTGGTATCGTTTTTCCATCTCTTTTATATCTTGGTGGAAGTGCTCACCTCGTTTTTCACTAACAGCTCCAAGATTTGCAGGAAAAAAATTGAGGTGCAAAGGCAAAAAATGAACCTTCAAACTCATATTACATCCTAGGTCTTGAAATTTCTGCAGCATAATTTCAACTACATTTTCATAGTTGGGATGTTTCTCATTCCCAAGGAACTTCAAAACAACTTCTTTAAAAGTATTCCATGCATCTTTCTCTTTTGTGATCATCACTGTTTCAAAGTTAGGATCCTGCATAAGTTTTTGTATGTCAGGACCAACAAAGATGCCCTTTAACTTTGCTGCTGATAAATGAGAGAATTTGCTGCACAGGTACTTAAACCATGGTTCATTTCTTAAAAGTGTTTAACAAATTGTTTCATGAGACCTAATTTGATATGGATTACACCTAATGTATGGGTTGTGTAAATTATAGCAAAAAAATGTGTTTTTTAAGAAAATGGAATGTCCTGGTGAAAATAAGCAGCCATTTTGGGGTTCAGCATGTACAAATACATACAATAGAGCAAAAATTATCAAAAAAGTTTTTAATGGTTGGCCTGTGGAATTTATAGTAGGGGAGACTGTTGTACCTAGACCATGGTGTACCCAGAACCACTTTGAATATCTGGCACATGTCGCCATTTAGGTAGCTGTTATGGAGATATGTCATTCTTAGGGACATACTGGTTTATACTTGTGAGTTTTGGCATGCTTGCAAACCAACCACGTGTGCTATGTCAAAAAGAAATTTTTGGACGCAAAAAGTAAATGGCTTTGCTTCCATTTGATTGTGATTTTTCGTTAAGCTAATCTACACAGATTACATTCAATATTACTATTGAATGTCCTATAATTATTTGGTGAGTAAAATGAGCATAAACTCTAACAATTATCTTATATAATCGTGTGTCAGTAGATATTGTTGTTGAAAAGTGCATACCCTTGTACCTAGGGCCACAATTGCATCTTGTACCATGAGCCAGTTGTTCATGGCACAAATTACGAGGGACAACATTTATTTTGTGTCTTTCAGATTTTGGAATTAAAACAAAAATGACAGCAGTGGATAAAAATGGTGCCAGGGTCTGCTCTAGCACTTACATCGCCCCAGACAAAAAGAAGAATTGCCGCCCCTTAACAATATAACGCAAGTTCAAGCAGCAGTTTTTCTCACACTACCAGCCAAAATGGCGCTCCTAAATTTTGGCTGTCCAGACTAATGCCCGGGTTGCACCCCCCCTATAGCGGGCCCTGATGGTGCAGGTGCATAAAATGTGGCAATTGGGTTCACTATCTGTGTTGGGGTAGAAGGTAATACAGAGGTTGAATCATGCATCTGAAAACAATGCTGTTATGCAAAGCAGACGAATTACCTCCTATGCATGTGCAAAATTCCTGTGCACCTGCACAGGACGTAATTCGTCTGGTTTGCATAACATACGTTGCTTCCTAATGGATCACTCAAGCTCTCTAATGAGTGGGAGACGTATGTTTATGATTTTTGCTTATCAAATTAGACAAAAATTATGAAACTTGTGCAGCCAAGTTGCGCTGGAGTGCAGCCAGGTTGCGTTGCAGTGCAGCCAAGTTGCGTTGGACACACCAGTTCCCTTGAGATCACTGAAGTTAAGCAACGCAAGCCCACGTCAATACCAACTTGGGTGGTTAGTAAAGAACGTTGGGTGCTGCATATTAACCCTCTCCTTCATCCTTTCACCTACCTCCTCATCTCCTGCGGGCAGCCTCTTAAGGGTTTCGACCTGTTATGGCCGCCTGGCTTGCTCCCCCACCCACAAACTAATCCAGTATCCAGAAACATAATTTTGATAATGAAAGTCAAGATAACTATGGCTAGCTATGGTTTTAGCAGCATATTTTTAAGCATGGCCCAAGGTACAAGGTGGCTGTTTCAACGTACATGAGCATATTGTACCATGATCCACTTTGCACCCCTTCACTTTCTCCCTTGAATCTTTTTCAGGTGAGTTGGTGGGTTACATATATATATGGTAATTATGTCAATAAGATATCAAAGCATCAACTGAGACAGGTGACCCCACGAAAATGTTATTATGGTTAAAGCTACAATAATTTTTCAAAAAAGTGACCCTAGGTACAAGAGTCTCCCCTACAAGTAGAATGAGATTTTTAATTGCCTATAGCCATGTCGATTTCAATATGTCTTTCTTTGAAATTGGTAGGTTGGCTTGGCGACAGATGTAACAGCTATGTTATAACTGGCCCAGTCTCGTTGCTTATATTGCATGGGACCATTTTCAAAAAGCACAAGCAAGATTGGCTATGATGTAGTGTACTAGGTGTCATACATGGGCACATGAAGAATGCAGCAATGGTTCACCATTCTTCACTTTTATAAATTACATTTCTCATTACTGTACTCGTATTCCCACTAAATACAGCGTGATCATAAAGTCCTGCCGTGATAAAGAAAATTAATTAAAAATACTATGCCAGATAGATGCATTCCAGTTCACCAGTTCATAAAATATTTTTTTCATCTAGGGATGGTAAGTGCCAAACCAATGTAGGTGGCGGTAACATCAGCTTTTCAAAATGTCATTGATTCTGCAGTTTCATGTGTATGGACGTGACCCTCCAGATGATAAGAGCATCAAGCATTGGTATTTGAGATTTATAAAGACAGGCAGCGTTGCTGGTAATCCTAGAAGTGGCAGGACTAATGTGAGTCTCAATGCAATGGAAGCTATGGTTTGGAAGGGATGGTCCTACAGCATGGCTCTTTCGTTCTCAGATATAACCCCCCCTTAGACTTTTTCCTGTGGAGATTTGTATAAGATAAAGTGTTTATTTCACTGGTAGCGTTGGTGCGGCCAAGTTGCGTTGGACACACCAGTGCGGCCAAGTTGCGTTGGGTACACCTGTTCTCGTGAGATCACTGAAGTTAAGCAACGCAAACTCACGTTAGTACCAACACAGATGGTTAGTAGTGAACGTTGGGTGCTGCAAATTTCCCTTCTCCTACATCCTCTATACCTACCACCTTCTCACCCATGAGCTGCCTCCTAAGGGTTCGGCCTGTTATGGCTGCTTGGCTTTCTCCCCAACCCGTTAACGTAAAGGAAATCATAATTTATGCAACATCGCCAGTAACAGAAGCACATGTTGGTAAATAATTGTCTAGAAATCGAATATCATCTAGATATTCTTAAAACTATTAATTGCAAAAAAATTTTTTTGCAACTGGTGATCATAATAAAAAACCGTATGCATCTACCTGGCATAGTTTTTTTTACCATAGTAGGGAGTTTTATTATAACGTCGACACACACACGCAATAACATACACAGACCACGTAACTAGCTTACGATTTTTAAATAAAATAAAGTTTTATTGCAGCGTTTCTGCAACGGCCCCTATAACTGCGTATGCTCTGCATGACACTTGTGCTTTGTGGTGCAGCATTATATAAGGAGCAGCCTATGATTTCATGGCATGTTTGGTGACTAGCTAAAATTTCTAAATATCTGGAAATTCATTTTACCAACTAATAAAAAAATGATATTAATTTAAAATAACCATTAGTGCCTACAAGTCGATGTTTTTTAGGCTGTCTTTACCGACTCCGTTTCAGCAACTCCTAACCCTTTTCCCGCCTATGGCAGGGTCGGGTACCCATTTGTCCCTCTGAATGGGCACAGGGTGATATATTGGACATAATTTTTTTTCTTCACCCGGTTGCCGGCCGAAGCTGCACCCCTACGCTTATTTATCGTCGGTCTAGTGTTCGTTGGGGAATGCTACCGACGCCAGGGGGCGAGCTCCTACACCTGGAAATTTTGCCTCATCTACCCGTTGCATAGTAGAGAGGGTTCTTTTTCGTGCAAGCGCCATCGTACACCCGCATGAGACCTCGGTTTTACTTCTCATCCAAAAGAAGGCACACTCGCGGCTTCTTTCTCACCCGAAATAAGCCGACCCACCACGGTCCAGTATCGAACCTAGAACTACTGGCGTAGTTGCCGAGTGAGCTAACCACTACGCCACCACGGCGGGTTTCTTTACCGACTCCGTTTCATCATCATCATCATCTCACCCTTCTCCCGCCTGAGGCAGGGTCGGGTCTGTGGGTTCTAATCCTCCATTCCCGCCTATTTCCCACCAAGTCCCCCTCCACCCCGCATACCTCCATGTCCCTTTGCACCACCTGCTCCCACGTCCGCTTCGGTCTCCCTCTACCTCTGATGCCCCCAACCACCTGCAGTCCCATAATGGACCTAATAAGCTCCTCCTCTCCCCTTCGCATCACATGCCCATACCACCTCAACCGGTTTCCTCTCATCTTCTCCGCAATGTCTCCCACCCCCAGGCTACCTCTAATGTAATCGTTTCTAATTCTGTCCACTCGCGTCACCCCACACATGTAGCGCAGCATTCGCATCTAGGCCACTTGCATTTGCCTTTCATGGTTCTTCCTAACTGCCCAACACTCTGACCCATACAGCATAGCTGGCCTAACGACGGTTCTGTAGACCTTACCCTTCAACTTCATTGGGACTCGGCAGTCACACAGGACCCCACTTGCCTGCCTCCATTTCAGCCACCCTGCATTAATTCTATGGGTCACATCAGAATCTATTTCCCCATTGCTCTGGAAAACTGATCCTAAATACCTAAACTTTTGTACCACTGGAATCCTGTCTCCCCCTCAGTGAAGCTCAGCCCCTTGCCCCTGGTCACTAAAATTGAAAGCTAGGTACTCTGTCTTCTTCATGTTCACCTTGAGACCCCCACTTTCCACTGCTGTCTTAATGTCCTGTAGGCCCTTTTGTGCATCCTCTTTGGACTCCTCTAGCCGTCCCACATCATCAGCAAATACCAGGCACTGAGGAGCCCATTCCCTTACTCCCGTCAGCAGCTCATCCATTACTAGAGTAAATAAATATGGGCTAAGTGCTGACCCTTGATGCACCCCAACCAGCACGTTGAAACCTGCAGTGTTTCCCCATGCTGTCCTCACCCTAGTGCTGCAACCTTCATACATATCCTGCACTATCCTAATATGGCCCTCATCAACCCCTTTCTTCCTTAAAACGCTCCACAGTACCTGTCTAGGGACACTATCATAGACCTTCTCCAGGTCAACGAATACTGCATGGAGGTCCTTTTTTGCTACTCTATGCTTCTCTATCATCTGTCTTAGAATAAAGATTGGTTCCATGGTGGACCTACCAGGCATAAACCCAAATTGGTTTCCCCGGACCCTAGTTTGCTCTCTGAGGCGACACTCTATGACTCGCTCCCACAGCTTCATAGAGTGGCTCATTAGCTTAATGCCTCTATAGTTTCCACAGTCCTGGGCGTCCCCCTTGCCCTTGAACAATGGAATTATCCAACTCTCTCGCCAGTCAGATGGCATCCTATCACCTTTGCTAACTTATTAAAAAGCTTCCCAAGCCATGCAATTCCTGTGGTCCCCAACGTGTGCCAAACATCGATGGGGATCTTATCTGGGCCTACTGCTTTGTGACCTTTCATTTTGCGAAGGGCTCTGATGATTTCAGCCTCACTCACCCTGTCCACTGCCTGAGGAATTTTGCTTGGGTTGCTTGCTGTGGCTGTTACACTGGTGACAGTATTTAAGAGGCTGTGGTAGTATTCCCCCCACCTTTTGATCACTTCTGTTGGTTGGAACAGAACCCTACCATTTGTATCCTTGACTGTTATAGCCCTGGTAACGTCCTTACTCATTTTATCCCTGGTTTTAGCCAGTCTAAAAACTGTTTTCTCTCCTTCCCTTGTCCCCAATTTTTCATATAGTGCCTCATACTTCTGATACTTGGCCAGGGAAATGGTCCTTCTGGCATTTTTCTTTGCCTGAACATAGTCTATCTTTGAAACCTGGTCCCCTACTTCCCTCCACCTATGAAAGGCCACCTTCTTTAGTTTGATTGCAGCTTCCACCTCCTCATTCCACCACCATGACTGCCTACCCTGATAGGTTCCTCCCACTCTACCCCTGCCTAAGAGAGCCTCACCACACCTCCTAATCTTCCTAGCAACCCTGTCCCAAATGGCATTGGCTGACCCATCCCATTCCCAGCAAACCTGGCTGAGAACCTCCTGCTGGAATTCATCTGCCTTGGTGGGCAACTTCCACCACCTAATAACTCATTCTCCCTTCCAGGTATGTTGCCTAACTGTCCCCTTCATTAGTAATTCTATCATGAGCAGCTTATGGCCACTCTCCTTCTGGAAATTCTCACTAGGTAATGCCCAGCAGTCCCGGATCTCTGGCCTGTGCTGCTTCCTAACCATGAAAAAGTCTATCTGGGACCTCCCCTGTGGTGACTGAAAAGTGATTAGGTGCTTTTCCATCTTTTTCAACCATGTATTGGCCAATGCAAGGCCATGTGCTCTTGCTGTCTCAAGGACCTTCTGCCCCTCCAGGTTGGTCATCCCATACCCACATCCCCTATGTACCTCCTCATATCCCACACCATCATTACCCACATGTGCATTAAAGTCACCCCCAATAATCAGTCACTAATTCCCCTTGCCCTGTCTAATTGTGCTTTCTACTGAGTGTACCAACTCATCAAAACCATTCCAAAAAGCTGTTTTTATGGTGTCACTCAGGCCTGTTTGGGGAGCATATGCACTTATGAGGTGGAGCCCAATACCCTGCCAGACTACAGAAACTAACATTAACCTACTAGTAATTCTCCTAACTGAAGTGACCCCTTGCTGTACTTCACTGCTTAACACTATACCCACCCCATATTGTCCCTCTTCGCTACCTGTGTAGATGAGTTTGTATCCCTCCCCCAGGGCCTGTGACCTATTACCCTTCCAACGTGTTTCCTGGAGGAATGCAACACTGACCCTCCTATGCTTCAAAATTGTAACTAGCTCTCCAGTCTTACCTGAGAGGGTCCCCACATTCCACGTCCCCAGTTTAAGTCTAGCCTCCCTATTTGGTGTGACAGCTCTGACTGGGGGCACCCCAGTCAGACGTCCAGAACCCACAGTGATAGTAGCAAGGCAACCTGTGAGGGGGTGCCGTCCAACCCCACAGGAGACACTCATTAATGACGTCATCATTGCCAAGTGAGTGGAGGTCTCACACTCACCTGGCATTCTATGTTTACCACTTACAACTTACCCCAAAAATACCCAACAAGAAATATAAGCATATGCATAAACCATAAATAAAAGCATATGTATAAACAATAAATAAAAGCATAAAAGATTACTAAAATATGCAAAGAAATAATAAATAAATAAACAGCTGCAAGAAAATGGGCGCCCCACTCCACCCAGCACAATGTCTGTCTGTGCAGACGACACATGCGCTGCAGTGAAGCACTATGGGACAGCAAAAGCAGCGTGGGGTAGGCTTAAATTGCCGACCCCACACCAAGCTCTTCACACCGTTCAAGGGGGCCCAAAAACTGTAGCCCTACCGTGCTCCTGGAAGCCTGGATGGTTCCTTTGGAAAAAGCGATTAGTATCCTTTTAATTTTCTTAAAAACGCCAAATTCTGTTTGAAAAATTGCTGCTCACGGAAAACACCACAGCGAAGCTGATAACGCCACCTAGTGAGCTCTTTACCGACTCCGTTTGATTTTCAAAATTCGGACATAAGGTAGCGGCACACACATCCACCAAATTTTACGTTGGGTCAACGTCAAGTGTCACCAGAGCATACGTCTGATGCCTGGTTCCGTATACCCACGTGCTAACGCTATTACCGTTGTAACAGATGACACAGCACACAAAATGGTGACGTCACACTGCTACTTGGGGCGCTGCAGAGCAGCTATGCATGATGGTAGTTGAGTTGACAGGTGGTCAACTTACAAAGCGACCCGCACGTCATGCTGCGTTCTGATTGGCTGGCGGTTGAGCTGTCTGCTTGAAAAATGGCAGAGGATAATGTAAGACATGACGGTGGCGTGCGGTGACTCCAAATAAAGTGCTGCACTTAAGGAATTGCGCTGGCGGTCCTTCATAACGCACTAGCACAAAACGTCATCAGGATTTTCATCAGTGGCAACGTGATTAGCATTGAAGGGTGGTAATACGGAACTAGGCATGAAAAGCGTATGTCAAAACCTATGCTCAGTTTGACCAACACAGCCTTCGTGTTTGCGCAGTTGAATATTCGTCTGCATAGCATAGCGTACACTTGCAAAAACCGTTGCAATAAAACTCCCTATTATCTCCAGTAAAATATGAACCGTGTATAATACACACCCCAAATTTCAAGATGTATAATACGCAGGTTAAGTTTGCCAGTTGGCTTAGCATTGTTGTTAACATACATGAATTACTAAAACAATTTCTAATGAACTTCTGGCATTGAAATCTACATAATCACATGATTGGAAACATAAATCGGCCTCATGCATTATTTTGAAAGCATCAGGTGACTAATTTTCTTTATGCGTTCTTAGTGTTCCTCTGAAAATGGCTGAAATTTCTATTTCTATGTATAATACGCACCCAGACTTTGCACCCAATTTTTTGGGAAAAAATCTGCGTATTATACACAAGATAATACGGTAATTAATTTTCTTTATCAGTGGACAGGACCTTATGATCACCTTGTACATTTGGAGGGCCCAGCTAATTTTGCCATTCATATGTTGCTCATCTCTGTACCATTAAACTTCAACTCTTCCACTGTATTTACCACAAAAAGCCGAATTACGTCAGATTACCCGCCGAGCTAAATTTCCGTGTGCCCAGTGGTTCCACCTGCTGGACAGATTTGTTTATGCCTTATATAAACACCTATTCCTCCATTCAAAGGACCCAAGTGGACTTTAACAGCTTGCGGCTCAACTTAGACGACCTTTTAGTGTCCGAAGAGGTTTTCAAACAAACTATTATTTACCACCTCGTCTCCCAGCATAAATCTCCCTGATAATTCCTTAGGTCGTACCCTACTAATCGCCCTTCCTAGGCTTTCCCTTCTCTTGAATGCCCTTCCTTCTCGTGATTGATACCTTCCGCAGCACTTACGCTGGTCACACCAGCACCCATCTGAGTCTTTGCTGCCCCCTCGGCCGGCTGTTCCTTCATCTTGTCACTCTCAATTCTATACCTCCCCCTCCCCGGTCCGTTTCTACCTACCCTCACCTACATCTTCCGTTCTTACTTTACACCACGATCTCTACGCTAGCCTGCTACCTTCTCCCGGTTGTGAGGCAGCTCACAGAGAAACGCTCCAGGCAGTCAATCCTACCTTCCCCCTCCCCCTGCCGTAACCACTCTCAGGCGGTTCCTTCACCTTGAGGCTCTCATCGGTCGATTGGCAGCGACCTAGTTATAATATGCCCCATTTGGGACTGAGGCACTTCATCGATTCACCTAGGTCATATTCGACTAACGATTGAACAGGACGACTCACTACTACACCGGGGGGGGGGGGGGGTCTATTTCAAATTGAATATCCCACGGGGAGTGTAATTCTAACGTTCGTCTCACTCGTCCTAATGCCTACATGTTGAGCCCTGTGAGCTGCTGAGTTGCGTTGGACAGTTCTCGACAGATCGCTGAAGTTAAGCAACGCAACCCAAGTTAGTACCGAGATGGGTGGTTGGTTGAATATCTAAAGCTCCTAATTCCCCCTCTCCTACCTCCCTCTCACCCGCGAGCAGCCTCCACAAGATTTGGCCCTTTGCTTGGCTGAATCCCCAACCTGTTGGTGTAACATACTAATATACTTATGTATGTACCAGTTCCCACCCCTCCTCCAATCCTCTTCCCTTAGTGTGCGTCCCCCGGTAGCGGTCCACTGTGTAGCGTCCACTGGGCTTGCCCGTTATCGCTGCATGGCTAATCCACCCAACCCTTGCTATCAAATCAAAATTATAGTTTTATTAATGACCTAAATTGGATAAAGCATCATGTTTCTCAAAAAAGTTTTCATTATTGTAACCATCCTCATCACATGCTACAACTGTCCTGCAGCATGGGTCGAATTGTAAATTTCGGCTTTCTTGAAATTTATTTTGTTAATAACCTTTCAAACGTAACAACCCTAAAAAGTGCCTTTCAGTCAAGGTATATCGAGCTGTCAGAGACGGCTTTTAGAACCACAAGATGTTGAAAATTGTTACAACTCTCCCCAGTCTCCCATATATTCAAATTCAGAAAGATCAAATTAATAAAATATTCTAGCGATATAAGATTTTTCAGCAAATCACTGATGCTCATTTGAATGTAATAAGTTATTTCTACTTTCAACGCTTTTTAATCATTTTCTTGTTAGAAAGAGTACTGACAAATATTTCTTAAAGCTTTACGAACTTCCCTTGAAGAAACTTTTCGTAGGCTCCTAAATGACCATCGTGGTCAAATATTTCGCTTTTGTCAATAACAGATTCTTAACAGCTTCATCTTGCTTCTGATTCTACATATATTCTAGACTGATTCTAGACATGGGTCCATCCATTAGTAATTAAAAGATGTTTTAATGGGCTATTCTATGAACTGTTCGACGGCTACAGAGACCACCAAAATAAATTCTTCAATTATTTTCGAATGAGGGTCGAAAGATGTCATTACTAGCTGGGGTTGCGTTGCTTAACTTCAGTGGTCAGATGAAAACTGGTGTGTCCATAGTAGTTGTGGGCCCATATACACCAACAAAACAACAAGCGCATGCTATTTTGAAAATTATTTATATGAGCATATGCATATATAGGCCTAAATTAAGGATCTTTTTTCGAACTGTATAGGCCTGCTACACATTACATATCACATTCACAACTGGTTCTAGACATATATTTTTTCACATCGCATCCCATCCCGTGGCAATTTATGCCTGTCCAATCCCATGGGATTTCCATTATAATATATTATAATATTATGGAATGCCGATCAAATATAATTATGAAATTTATGAAAGATAAGGCTGCATGTACAAAGATCCCCCACAGACAACTTAGCCAATATTCCTGCGGGTTTCAGACGCCTGGCTGGGGTGACCCCAGTCAGAACATGTTTAGTGGACCCGCAGACCCGACCCTGCCACAGACGGGATAAGGGTATTATGATGCTGATGACGATGAAGGCTACATGTATAGCAATCATACCTTAGGGACTACCGGAATTACATGGTTAGGGAAGCTTTTCAATAAGTTAGCGAATGGTGACAGGATGCCATCTGCATGGAGTGAGGAAGAGGTGACCCCCAGGACTTAGAAACTATAGATGCATAAAGCTGATGAACTATTCTATGAAGCTGCGAGGGAGTCAGTGGCATAGCGTGAGTTTCATAAACCCGGGGTGTAGACCGAATTCGCCACCCCCTTACTTAGGTATATAAATCCTTAGCCCCCTTATTTCTTCTAAAATTTCTTCTTAGCCTTTCTTTATTTTTATTGGTCCAAATTGTGCGTGCGACAAAAATATGAAAAGAAACGGTTCAGATTTTTAGTTCAAATTACAAGATATTATTATTATTTATTGGGAAATGTTGCCGCCCGCGTCAGGCACCTCGCCGCGTTAAGCCACTGGTGAGAGTCATAGAACGTCGCCTCAGAGATCGTACAGTAGGTCTACATGCAATAAATTCTTATTCTACGTCAAATGATAGAGAAGCATAGAGCAGCAAAGGAGGAACTTCATGCAGTATTTGTTGATATGAAGAAGGCATATGATAGTGTTCCTAGGCAGGTAGTATGGAGCGTTTTAAGAAAGAAAGGGGTTGATGAAGGCCATATTAGAAGAGTGCAGGATATGTACGATGGTTCCATCCCTAGGGCGAGGACTGCACAGGTAAATACTGCATGCCTAAATGTGCAAGTTGGGCCTAAAGATGAACATGAAGAGGAAAGAGTACATAGCTTTCAATTGGAGTGGCCAGGGGTGGGAGATCCGTTGTGGAGTTGAGGTGATACCAGTGGCACAAGAGTTTCATTATTTAGGATCTGTTTTCCAAAGCAAAGGGGAGATAGACTCTGACGTGACCCTTAGGATAAACGCAGGATGGCTGAAGTGGAGTCAGGCAAGTGGGGTCCTGTGCAACCGATGGATCCCAAGAAAGTTGAAGGGCAAACATTACAGAAGTGTCGATAGGACCGCTGTGCTATATGGCTCATAGTGTTGGACAGCTAGGAAGAACCATGAAAGGGAAATTGAAATTGTTGTGATACGAGTGCTGCACTACATGAATGGGGTGTCACACGCCTACAAAATCCCAAACTATTACATTATAAGTAGCTGTAGGAACATGATCCCTTACACTCCTCTGCCCCCAAAACATACACCCCTGCAATGCACACTAAATATACAAAATGTAAAAAATCATTGTCTTTAGGTCCTATTGTTGTTGCATCCTGTGTGCAACAATAGGACCACTACATTCAATTCTAAGACCTTTTGTAGGTGCATCCTGCATGGTCCCTTGGCAATGACTCATGGTGGGTACCCATTTGTCACAGGACCCAACCATGGCAAAGGACCTCAGGATGCAAGAGGATACAAGGACATTTTGGGGGTTTGAAGGGTAGTTACACTTTCACTTTTCAATCAGGGAGACACTCTTCAACCATCAAAGAGTGAACATTAAGATTCGACAGTCTTAAGACATCCATGATTCTACAGTCAACCATCAAACAGTTGTAATCATTTTTTTATCAATTTTTGGATTATCTGTTGTTTTTGGTCCAATGACCAATGTTTCTGACTGTGCATCAATAAACGGTTTTTATCTCAATGTGTCTCATCATCATTTTGTGCCCGAAATCGCTGTTCTTACCTGCAAACGCGATATAGCTTAGGGGTGGGAGACATCACGGAAAAGCTGAGACAATCGGTTGAGGTGGTATAGGCATGTGATGAGGAGGGGAGAGGAGGAACTTATTAACCTTAGAGATCTAACCAGTTAACACAGCAGTTAACCAGTAGTCTCTCAGTCTACCAAATTCAAACACATTTTTTTTTGTAATTAAATCGCAGGTTAAATAATCATCATTAGTCCTAAAACATTATTAGGCATATCCAAAACATAAACAGTGAAATCCGTTTAACACGAAACCGCTTAACATGAAATAACGGTTAACACGAAGCAACACTGCGGTCCAGACAAAATACTCTGTAATTCAATACATTTTTTTCTTTTAACACGAAACAAAAGTCGCTTAACACCAAATTATTTTCCTTCTCAGCCAACAAAATATTGAATATACAACATATACCGGAGTTTTCGTTAAACTAAACAAATAAACAATGATTGGCACTGTTGCTAGATTACAGCCTGGGTTCGGGATGGTAAAGGCATGCCATTGACAAACCTTTCAAACTATGGGGTGGGGGTGGGGGCTTTTTATTGACAATTTATGCTCAAAAAGACACTGAGAAAAAGCACATTTTATCCCAAAAACAATAATTCTTTTAGGCATTTTTTTTTTTAAATTATGGATTTGTAGCCTACATCATTATTTAAATAAAAAATATTGAATCTAATATGATGCCCACAAATGTAACTTAGTAAACATCATCACACCCTCATCCCACCTGCAGCATGGTCGGATCTGTGGGCTCACTAAACATGCCCTGGACTGGGGGCATCCCAGCCAAGCATCTGGAACCCACAGGAATATTGGCCGGGTTGTCTGTGGGGGATGATGGCCTACCCCATTTGTTCCAACATTGCATTATATAACCAAAATAGAAACTTTGGCAGGTAAATTACTGCTTTGTTGGTTATATTACTAAAAATTACAAGTGTAACTTTTAGCAATAAATCCAATTAATAAAATATGACGACATACAATCAATGATGGGTTTTCTGCATGAATCGCTTAGCACGAAATTTTTTTAACACGAAAAAATATTTTGGTCTCATCAGTTTCGTGTTAAACGAGTTTCACTGTAGATGTATTAAAATAATCATAAGTAATTCTTATTTATGGATTTAATGCAAACTTCTCATCGAGGGTCACCAGTGGCGTCACTATGGGGTGTGGCGGGTGCGTGTCGAGAACTGATAGAATTACGAATGCGTATATAAGAGGTAGCCTGGGGGTGGTGGACATCGCAGAAAAAAATGAGGGAGAATAGGCTGAGGTGGTATAAACACATGATGAGAAGAGGGGAGGAGGAGCTTGTTAGGTCCTTGCCAGGAATTCAGGTGGTTGGTAGCATCCAGGGGAGACCAAAGCAGACGTGGGAACAGGTTGTCCATCAGGACAGACATGGAAGTGTGTGAGGGTGGATGGGGATCTGGTGGGAGACAGACGGGAGTGAAGGGCTAGAACCCACAGACGCACCCTTATCCACACACCCTTATCCTGCCTGTGGCAGGATAAGGGTGTGATGATGACGACGCTGCAGATTTGTTTGGCTGCTAGCTGCATAAAATACTGAGCAGATCGCCCATGTTTTCATCTATTGGGACAAATACTACTATCCGACCCTGCCATGGGTGGGGAATGGGTGACATTTGGACCCATTCAAGGGGTTGAGTCACATTGTGGACAGCGTGGACAGTGGACCTTGGACCGGTGTCAGAGGTGGACCTATTACAGGGGTAAAAATCACTGCACATCTATGAGAGAATTTTCCGTTCTTTAAAAAAGTGGACCTTTCTATGAGGTGGACCGATTACAGGGGTGGGCCGATAGAGAGGTTTCACTGCACTAACATTTGTGCCCACTTGTGGAAAATTGGGTACTGCTAATACGCTAATTCTAATTCACTACACTGCAAGCAGATTAATTTAGACAATATGGCAGTGGAGAGGTGAACTGTCATTGCTACATATAATACCATAAAACTCCTAAAAGCTTAAGCTATAATTTTAGTGCCTCCCCCCCCACAATAGTAGCAATGTTGGGCTTTCCTTTGGGGACGCCTTCCACTTTACCCTCTGGAAGGCTATTCCATTGCCGAATGGTTCTTGGTATGAATGAGCAGTAGTATGAGTCTGTCTGTGCCCTAATCTCCTTCAATTTATATGAATAATCCTTTCTCCCCTTATACTCAGCCAGGGACAGAATTCCAACCAGTGGTCCATTGCACTCCAACAGCAGCGGTCTGGTAAAAATACTAATGCTGTGAGATACACTCTGCTGGCATAGTGTGTCTGACCCTAATTCCATAATCATGTCAGACTCTGCCTGCCAGAAAACCTGTGGAGTACAATTGTTGCTGCACTGCTTTGGATCCTTTCAATCTACCAAGTTAAATCCTGCCTGAAGGGAAGCAAAATTGCACTACCATACTCTAAAACTGGTGGCACCATTGAAATATATGCTGTCCCCGAGGACCCTACTTATCAGATGAGGAATTGGCCAGCCTTCCCAAACAATTTACTAATATGATCCTTCCAGGTACCTTGACTATTTAAAATATTTCCAAGGTGAATAAGGGTCACAACTCTCTCAACCCTCACTCCATTTATATATTAATCAACATCAAGTAGTTCCTAGATCTAGATATCATGAGAATCCTTCAATTTTTGAGGTTTAAAAGAAATTGTCCACAGGATGATAAGCCCTCATCTAATACCCAAGCAGAACATGTGTCATCAGCAAGTAATTCAAGGAAGGAATTAATATCAAGTCCTATGTCATTCACATAGAGAATGTATAATGAAGGACCCAATGCACTTCCCTGAGGGGCCCCTGACATGGCAGGGTTCCATTCAGATGCACTACCCTTGAAAAGATCCTCTGTTGTCTATCAAGCAGATAGGACCTTACCCATTGAGTAACCTTACTATTTATCCCTATGCTGGACGTTTCAGAAACCAGCTTATCATGGGGTACAATGACAAAAGCTTATTCAAAGTCCAAGAATACAACATCAACCTCCTTTCCTCCTTTCTGTGGTCTAATGCCTTCAGAATATAATCCATCAAGCAAGCCATTTGAGTGTCACATGACCTCCCTTTCCTAGTTTGTTTGTTTGTTGGAGTTTAAGGTCCCGTCAACTACAAGGTCATTAGAGACCTGTCCACTGTATAGCTCTGATGCAGAGACTGCACAGACATACACTAATCCGACGATTATTGGGTATTAGCAGTACCCAGATTTCCCGAGCTACCACCCATGTCAGTACTAACTGGGCTTGCGTTGCTTAACTTCTGTGATCAGATGAGAACTGGTGTGTCCAACGCAACTTGCCGCTCCCTCCCTTTCCTAGACCCTGCTGGTTATTATATACCCTTTTTGAGATAGTCCATTATAGACGACAATAAGATATAGTCAAAATCGCTTATAACGAACTTCAAGGGACTGACGGTTTTTGTACGTTGAAAAGATCCTTATTAACGGTGTTATATTGATTACAGTACAGTAGAACTCCAATTATCTGAATCAATTGGGAGCAGACCCCATTCGAATAATCAAAAATTCAGATAATTGGATTTTTTCCAAAAGCAGGGTCTAAATTGGAGAAAAAAACTATTTTTATATAAAAAGAGCTTTGAATTATTGAAATGAAAAGACAACACTTTTTCATATTAAGCATACTAAAAAGGGCTGTACATTACTACAGTATGTGCATGTACCATACTGTAAATGAAAGTCATTGCTTGCTGAACATCTCAGTCAAAGTAAGCTGTTTTCAATCCGTTTTCAAGCAGCCAAGTTGGGCATTATTTTGAAAATCACAGTACGTTCCATCTTAATTTTTTTTCTGAAATTCTGAACTCGATTCGGATAGTAGGAGTTTGGAAAATTGGAGTTCTGCTGTATGTTATATCTATTGTAAAATACATAATGCATGTATTCATCATCATCATCATCATCACACCCTTATCCCACCTATGGCAGGGTAGGATCTGTGGGTTTTAATCATCCACTCCCGTCTATCCCCACCAGGCTTTCATCTACCCTGCACACAATCATGTCCCTCTGTACAACCAGCTACCATGTTCGCTTTGGTCTCCCCCACACCTGATGCCACCAGCTGTCCCATAATATACCGTGTAAGCTCCTCCGCCTCCTTTCGCATCACATGCCCAAACCATCTCAACCTATTTTCTCACATCTTCTCTGTGATGTCTCCCAGCCCCCAGCTACCTCTAATGTACACATTGCCGACTCTGTCAGCACATGACACCTTGCTCATACAATGCAGCATTTGCATCTCGACCACTTGCATTCTCCTCTTGTGAATTTTCCTTACTGCCCAAAATTGCATTCCATATAGCATAGCGGGCCTAACTACAGTTTTGTATACTTTACCTTTCAACTTAATTGGGACTCAGTGGTCACACAGCACACCGCTTGCCTGTCGCCACTTCAGCACTCCTGCACTGATTCAATGGGTAACGTCGGAGATATTTCCCGAATTGCTCTGGAACACTGATCCTAGATACCTAAACTCTTGCACTGCTGGTATCACATCATTGCCACAACGAACTACACCCCCTTGTTCCTGGCCACTCCAACTGAAAGCTAAGTTCTCTGTTTTCTTCATGTTCACCAGCCCCCCCTTCACCATTGCTGCTCTAATGTCCTGTTTCTTGATGGAGAATTATTGTCATTGCACGCTATCATGGACAAAGGCAGAACTCAGCTGAAAAACTGTCCCTAGAATGTGTTTTCTCTAGTCAATTTGTACTTTTAAAACAATGTGTTCATGGCAAGCAAAATTAATGCTTTTTTGTATTGCTTTTCATGGTTATGACTATTTTGTTCATTAAATCCAATTGTACGTTATATCTGGTGTCGTTATAAACTATTTCGGATGTATGTTCAAAAATCTTGGATACAGCACTAATTAACAAAATTGTTCTATACAGTGGCGTCACTAGGGGATGGGGGAGTGTGGGCCACACTGGGTGACACCACTCACACCATGAGAAAAGGGGGTAACATGCCTCAATGTCCCTTTCCACCACCTATCACACAGGACTATCACATACTGTACACGCACATTTTTTGTATATAGATTACAGCATGTACTGATGGTTACAATGATTCTGGACCCAATGTATGTGCCAATATTCTCCAATGTGGACACTCCACTTCTGTAAATAGTGGCCCAAAATGTAAAATTTGCAGAGACGTCGGTGCTGTCTTTGTGGTTGCTATTGTGTTTTAGGGATTGTGGTGATTGTGAGTGTGTGTTTGTGTTGTTTACCAGTGTTCTGTGAGGTGACTCATCACACTTTTCTGACGAACTTGTCTAAGTAACAGGGAGTGGTTCTTGTAACGTTTTTGTTTTGTAGTTGAATGTCTGGTTTTTATTGACAAACTTTTCTAATGATCTCTTGTCAATAGTTTATAGGCTTTTGAGGGTTCATATAAAATTGTTGGGCAGTTTAAATTGCTTAAGGGACCCCCTTTTGATATTTCTGTCAATTATTTAGTTAAATAGTGCACTACTTTGAGAGTGCAGTATATTAAAATGCCTCCAAAGAAAGCTGCAGAATGTGGGGGTTGCAAGCTCTTAAGATTAGAGCTGGCTGAGATGAAAGCTGAGATATCTATGTTGAAGGGTGTCATCTTGAGCCTAAGTTCCCCAGTAGGGTAGGGCAGGGTCTCTAACTACATCACCATCAAGTTCACCTAGAAAACTGGTGATGGCATCAGGGGGCAAAATGGACTTAAAAAAGGATAGGACAACCCTGAGGGTAAAACCTAAGGCTCTCAAGGACAACAGGGAAATAATGCTGCAGGATAGTATACAAGTTACTCCTGAATTGCATGGAAAGCTGGTTAGAGGCAAGCAGGGGGTTGCAATAAGTCTGTGAGGGGGGTGCTATGGTGTTGCAATATCCATTGCCTTGTAAATCTGTTGTTATAATTGGGGACACAGATTTAAGGGGCGTTGATACCTGGGCACTACCAGAATGGCAAGAGAGAGCATGTGTTAGTGTTGCATCCCTCCTGATGCAAGATTAATGGACATAAGGAGTAGGATTGGCAGTATAATGAAAGGGGAAAGGGGAGATTGTATGACAGTGTTACAAATAGGGTCCAATGACATAACCCAGGATAAACTTGATACTGAAGTTCTTCAGGGAATTATTGATATAGCCAAGAAGGTTAGGAGATTCAGACCTAAGGCTAGGGTTATGGTGTGCCCTATTATTGAGTGAATGGATAAAGGAAGACTAACTACAGCTAGGCCAAATTGATAAATGATAGGTTATTTTCTGAAGGCAGAGCTATTGGGGCAAAACTATTAGATTATAGAGCATGTCTCTCAGATCTCCAACAGTGGTTTGCTATGGATGGATTTCATTTCAATGCAAGTGCGACTTTGAGGATTGGTATTAAATTTAATGAGATTATTGCCGATTTTTTTAGGAAAGGTACCAGGTCATCTCATGCCAGGGTAAAGCACATTTCTCATAGGAAAGGGATCCTAGGCATTAATAGGAAGGGGTAGGTAGGCTTCTAGCAGTAACTAACCCATTGACTTTGCTACTTGTTAACTACAGAAGCATAGTAAATAAAGTGGTTGAGTTCAATGCCCTGGCTGCTGCATCAGATGCTGATATCATAATTGGCACTGAATCCTGGTTGAGGGGAGATATTAAATCAGCAGAGATTTTTGCAGATAAGTATATAGTTTACAGAAAGGATAGGGAAACAGGTAGAGGGGTGGAGTCTTTATGGCCATAGATAAATCCCTGGAAAGCTCTAGGGAATTCAGTTATGAGGAAGATTGCAAAATGCTATGTTGTCGTGTTGCTGACTCTTGTGGTGGTGGGATTGATGTTTTTGGGTTCTATCGTCCTCTTGGTGATGATCCACAATTACTGATCAGACTATCAAAATCGCTGGAGGTTCTGCATCAAAGGAAAAACGTTCCAATGATAATTCTTGGTGGGAACTTCAATTTACCAGGGTTGGATTGGGGTAGTATGCAGCCTAATATAAATTCAAGGTTGTCAGGGCCTCGAAATCTCTTTTTCAATCAGCTGTACTGTAATGAACTGGAACAGATTTTAACCATGCCTACACATGAGAAAGGGGGAATTTTAGATTTAGCATTCACAAATGTGCCCAACTCTATAAACAATGTAGAGTGTATTGAGGGAATTAGTGATCATACAGTGGTTAGGGTGGAGATAGTGAAAAGGTTACCTACACAGGTGGCAGGAAGCAGGGTTGCATACCAATATAATAAGGCCAATTGGGAGTATTTCAAATCATATCTCAAATATGAATTAAATGATTTTTACACCAATGCTAATACCTGTGGTGTTGAGGAATCTTGGAATAGATTCCTAGCTCTCTTCGAAGAGGGTACACAACTAGCTGTCCCCACTAAGATTACAAGGCAAAACTGTTCCAGAATGGTATTCTAAAGAGGTGAAGGTAGCTTTGCAAAACCAGCAACAGGCTAGGAATGCACTTAGGAGAGGGAGGGATGTCAATAGTGAGGTGGTGTAGAAGAGGGCCTGCAAAATGGTTGAAGGGTTTATGAACAAAGCTTACTAGAATTTTCATGAGAACATTTTGGGAGATAGGCTTAGGAAAATCCAAAGGCATTCTGGGGATATATAAAGAGGTGTAGGAAGGAGGGTGATAGGGATACAGTGGTTAAGGATGGCTCAGGAAATTTAGTCAAGGATAGTCTTACGGTTCCTTAAAGAAGACACACCATCACCAAAAACATTGACCTTGAAGAAGCAAGAACCTACTTGCGAAACGTCAGAACCTCTCCAACAAAAAAGATAAGTATTGTATTTTTTGATATTTTTTGATTTATTAGATTAGTAATTTGAAAAATTGAATTATTTTTATGCTCATAGAATCTAATTGTTTGTCATTTGAACATTTTTCAGAAGCCTTTTGCCAAGGAGCCACAGAGGAGTGGACTGCAGCCTAGAAGACATTAAAAGCTAAGTTTTAAACTCGTTTTTATTGTCTCTATTTGTAGTTATTATCTTAGTCTTATGATTGCCAACGTTTTTAATGACACATTTGCAAAATGCTTTTCAAACAGTAGAAATAACTCCCAGCCAGAATTTGATAGGGATTTTCCAGGAGGAATAGATGAGGTTATTATCACTAGGGTGGGAATTGAGCAACTACTGAGTAAATTACCAGTATATAAGGCCATGGGCCCTGATGGTGCTTTGCCATTACTTGGTGGAAATTTTTAAAAATCCATTAGCCACAAGCATTATTCCAGCATAATGGAAACTAGCAACTTAACAAGTACTGTATCCAAGATTTTTGAGCACATCTTATTGTCATCTATAATGGGATATCTAGAAAAGTAGGGCATCCTTAGTAATAGCCAACATGGGTTTAGGAAAGGCAAGTCATGTAACACCCAAATGGCTTGCTTGATGTATCATATTCAAAGCCTTTTCATAGCAGAAAGCAGGTTGATGTTAAATTCTTGGACTTTGAACAGGCTTTTGTCATGGTGCTTCATGATGAGCTGGTCTCAAAAATGTCCAACTTAGGGATACATAGTAATGTTGCTCAATGGGTAAGGTCCTATCTGCTTGATAGAAAACAGAGGATCATTTTCAATGGTAGTGTATCTCAGTGGAAACCAGTCACATCACAGTCCCTCAGGGAAGTGTATTGGGTCCCTTATTGTACATTCTCTATGTGAACGACATGGGGCTTGATATTAATTCCTCCCTTGAACTACTTGCAGATGACACATGTGCTGCTGGGGCATTAGATGATGGGTTATCATCCTGTGTGCAATTACAACAGGATCTAGATAGGATTTACAATTGGTGTGTAACATGGGAATTGCCATTAAACCTGAAGAAGTGTAGGATCCTCACAATATCCAGATCTAGAAAGCTACTTGATTTTGATTTCCACATAGGTGGAGTTAGGGTTGATAGGGTTGCAACACATAAACACCTTGGAATTGTCTTAAATAGTCAAGGTAATTGGAAGGATCACATTGGTAATGTGATTGGGAGGGCTGGTCAATTCCTCTGTCTGATTAGTAGGGTCCTTCAGGACAGCACAAAGGATGTAAATGAAACAGCATATATTTCAATGGTATGCCCAATTTTGGAGTATGGCAATCCAATTTGGTTCCCCTTCAGGCAGGACTTATCTTGGGAGGTTGAAAGGATCCAAAGGAGGGCAGCAAGAATTGTACTCAACAGGTTTTGTCACAGGGAAAGTGTATCTGCCATGATTAGGGAACTAGGGTGGGACACATTAACTGAGAGGCATATATCTCACAGCATTAGCCTGTTTATAAGACTGCTGTTGCTGGGATGTAATGGAGCTTTGGCTGGAAGTGTGTCCCCAGCTGAGTATAAGGGGAGAAAGGATCATCCATATAATTTGAAAGAGGCACAGACACCATCATACTACTGGTCATTTTTGCCAAGGGTCATTTGACAATGGAATGGCCTTGGAAAGGATAAGGTGGAGGGCTTCATCAAAGGAAAGCCAACCATTGCTAGTATTGTGTTAGGGGAGGCGCCTGAATTATAGCTTAGGGTTTTAGGAGTATTAGGTTATCATTAGTAGGATTGAGAGTTAGTCTCTCCACTGCCATATTGGCCAAAGAAAGGGCTACTCGCAGCGTAGTAAATTAGAATTAGAGGATGTCCAAGAAAAACCAGTGCTTAACTTGACAAGTGTGTCACACATCAAGCGTTGAAGGATCCATTTGCATCCTCAATATCAATTGTAAAGAATTGTGGTCTTAACATCAGTGTGAGGACAGTTAGAAGACGTCTACAAGAAAGAGATTTGCATGGCCATATCACCAGAAAAGTGCCATTGTTAAGTTTGAAGAATGCTAAAAGCAGAGTGCCATTTGCAAGAAGCAAAGTCAGATCACCCTAATTGGAAGAATGTACTATTTAGTGATGAAATTAAAATAAATCTCTTTGGAAGTGATGGCAGACTGTATGTTAGAAGAAGAAAAAAAGAAGTGGCTCCTAGATACACAATTAAGTCAATAAGCCATGGTGGTGGTAGCATCAAGATTTGGGGATGCTTCTCATACCATGGTATTTCTCCAATATTTTGGACAAAACAAAACATTAAAAAGGAAATCTATCTCGATAGTATGGAGAACATAATGCTGCCTTATGTGGAGGAAAACATACCATTAATTTGGGTGTATGAACAAGATAGCAATCCAAACATACTGCCAAGTTAGTAACAAATCGGTTCACTAGAAAAAATATATTGAAATTATCATGGCCGCCTCAATCACTGGATTTCATTCCAATTGAGAATCTGTGGAAAGAGTTGAAAAGCTGAGCTTCCATTACAAAAACCTCAAACAAAGAATACTTTTGGAAGAAATCAAACAAAAATGTGCAATTCTATTCCTGTTCAAGTTTGTCAAAACCTTACCAACTCTATGCCAAGATGTGGATCATTGATGTTAAAGGACATCATCATTATCATCCTACCTTTGTCCCACCTGAGGCAGAGTTGGGTCTGCAGGTCCATTGAAGATACTCTGGTTGGGGTCCCCACAGCCAGTCGTCTGGAACCTACAGGAATAGTACGGGGATGCTGGCCTACCCCACGAATTGAGGCGATACAGACGACGACTGTTTATTCAAATTTTCTGGCAGATCATCCTTTAGAAACTTGAGTCGATGACCGTTGCAATTCCAGCACCGACTTTCATCAGAATGCAATTTTCCTTTCGTTTCTTCTCACACCTGTTATCCAAAGCAGTTGCATCTTGGACGTGGCAACACAGTTTTCAGAAGGATCCTTTCAATAGGTGTGATGTTGAATATCAACTATCTAATTATTGTTGAACATATAGTATGCTTATCGATCACACATTAAATTTAAAATAGTTGCCCATTCCCAAAAATTGTACTTTTCGTTCAATTTGTAGAATCGCTGGTGAACAATATCGAAATCACCATCATCACCACACCCTTGTCCCGCTTATGGCGGGGTCGGTTCTGAGGGTTCTAATCCTCCACTCCTGTCTATCCCCAATCAGGCTTTCATCCACCCCGCAAGCCATCATGCCCCTCTGTACCACCTGCTCCCACGTCTGCTTGGGTCTCCCCCTACTCCTGATGCCACCCACCACCTGTTGCCTCATAATATACCGCATGAGCTCCTCCTCCCCCTTTGCATCACATGCCCTTACCACCTCAACCTATATTCTCTCATCTTCTTGTTTGTTTGTTTGTTGGTGTTTTAGGTCCCATAAGCTACAAGGCCATTAGAGACCTGTCCACTGCATAGTTCTAATGCATAGACTGCACAGACACTAAACTAATGCGACGATTTTTGGGTATTAGTAGTACCCAGTTTCCCCAAGCGACCACCCTTGTCAGTACTAGCTGGGGTTGCGTTGCTTAACTTCAGTGATCAGACGAGAACTGGAGCGTCGAACACAACTCGCCTCTCCCTTCTCATCTCCACAATGTCTCCCACCCCCAAGCTGCCTCTAAAATACTAGTTGTGGACTCTGTCAGCACGTGACACCCCACTCATGTAATGCAGCATCCGCATCTCGGCCACTTGCTTTCTCCTCTTGTGGTTCTTCCTCACTGCCCAGAACTCAGATCCATACAGCATGGCGGGCCTAACTGAAATTTTTTTAACCTTACCTTTCAACTTTATTGCGACTCTGTGGTCACAGCACCCTGCTTGCCTGTCTCCACTTTAGCCATCCGGCATTGATTCTGTGGGTAACGTCGGAGTCGATTTCCCATTGATGAATCACTGATCCTAGATACCCAAACTCACTCACTGCTGGTAGCACCTCATTTCCACAACGAACTACACCCTTTTGGTCCTGGCTGCTCCAATTGAAAGCTAAGTACTCTGTTTTCTTCATGTTCACCTTCAGGCCCCCCTTTGCCATTGCCATTGTAATGTCCTGTAAGCCCTGCTGAACCCCCTCTTAAGACTCTAACCTTTCTACAGTTTCAGCAAATACCAAGCACTGCAGGGGCCCATTCCCCTATTCCTGTCAGCAGATCATCCATTGCCAAAGCAAATAGATATGGACTGAGAGCTGATCCTTGATGAAGCCCTACCTTCACCTTGAAGCCACCAGTATTCCCCCATGACGTCCTCACCCTAGTGGTGGAACCATCATCCATATCCTGTATTATTCTGATATGCCCTTCATCCACTCCCTTTCTTCTTAATACATCCCATACTACCTGTCGTGGGACACTATTATAGTACACATGCAATCCACAAAGATTGCATGCAGGTCCTCCTTTACTGTTCTATGCTTCTCAACCATTTTTTGTGGAATAAAGATGGGTTCCATTGTTGACCCACCAGGCATAAACCCAAACTGGTTTAATTGTACACTAGTACAATTTCTGAGGAGACATTCTATGACCCCCACCCACAGCTTCATAGAATGGCTCATTAGCTTAATGCCTCTCTAATTCCCACAGTCCTGGGCATCACCTTTGCCCTTGAACAGTGGGACAATCCAACTCTCCTGCCATAGAGATGGCATTCGGTTACCACTGGCTATTTTATTGAAAAGCTTCCCCAGCCATGTAATTCCTGTGGTCTCCAAGCTATGCCAAACATCAATGGGAATCTTATCAGGACCTATGGCTTTGTGTCCTCTCATCTTGCAGAGTGCCCTAACTATTTCTTCCCCACTCACCAAGTTCACAGCTACTGTGGTGGCAAGGATTTTGTTCATGACCATTTCACTGGTATCTGAGTTTAAGAGATTGTTGTAATATTACTCCCACCTCTTCATCACCTCCTCTGGCTCTCCTCATCATCCTCCTCCTCTGGCTCCCATCCCCTAGCCTTGATCATTATGGCCCTGATGACATCCTTACTACTTCTATCTTGGGTCTTGGCTAGTCGAAAAACTTTCTGCTCACCTTCTTTAGTCCCTAAGCTCTCATATAAAGCCTCATACTTTTGGTGTTTGGCCTGGGCAATGGTCCTCCTAGCATGCTTCTTTGCCTGTATATACTCTATCTTTGAACCCTGGCCCCCCATCTCCTGCCACCTATGAAATGCTGCCTTCTTCTGATGAATGGCTGCTTCCACCACCAAGTCTGTCTCTCTGGGTATGAGCCTACTACTCCAACTGTGGCAAACATAGCCTTTCCACATTGTGTAATCTTCCTGGCCAACCTGTCTCACATGGCATCGGCTGGCCCTTTCCAATTCCAGTTGACCTGGCAATTAATCTCCTGCTGGAATTCATGTGCATTTGGTGGCAACTTCCACCACCTAATGACTGGTTCATCATTCCATGGGCTGGCCCTAGCTGCACCCCTCACAATTACCTCCATCATGAGTAACTTATGCCCACTTTCCTTTTGCATCTTAACCATAAAGAAATCAACCTGAGACCTCCCTGGAGTGATTGAAAGGTGATGAGGTGCTTTTCCCTCTTCTGAAACCACATATTGGCCAATGCAAGGCCATGTGCTTGCACTGTATCAAGGACCTTTTGTCCCTCTGCTGTGAGTTGGCCATACCCCTATCCCCCATGGACGGCCCCATACTCTTGTCTCTCCTTCCCAACATGGCCATTAAAGTCCCCTCCAACAATCAGACGATCACATCCATTTCCCCATCTAATTCTGTTATCTACTGACTACAACCTCATCAAAATGACACCAAAAATCCCGTTTGGTGGCCTCGCATCCTGCCTGGGGAGCATAAGCACTGATGAGATGGAGCCCAATACTCTGCCATACTACAGTAACTGAAATGATCCTGCTATTGATTCAATGGACAGCTGTGATCCCCTGCTGCAATTCCCTACTCAATACAATACCCACCCCATTATGCCCCTCCTTGCTACTGTGTAGAGTAATTTGTATCCCTCTCCTAGTGCCTGTGATCGGTTCCTCTTCCATCACGTTTCTTGGAGGATGGCAACCTTGCCCCTTTAACCCTTGTGTTACTTCCTGGGTACACATGTACCCATTTTTGACTTTGCATTGATGCCAAAAAATTTCTTTGAGAAGGATCATTTTGTCCAACCAGATCCCCATTATTTGGGAAGTTTCAGAGTGAATTTGTGCATTTATGTTTTTTTTAACAAAAGAATATTAATTGATATGACATTTAACTGATATACCCCTCTTATTACTACCCAGGTACATGGGTACCCATAGGAATATTACAGATGGTACAAATTCATTAAATGGATGAAACAAGATTATGCTATGGTTTGATGTTCATTGCAAACTATGTTCATTGCAAAAATAGGTTTCTAACATTTTATACCTGATTTTCAAGTCTTTCTTCTCTATTTATTAGTTGCTGCATGATGAACCACAAACCATGTATATCACACTGACAGGGCTGGATCAAGAGATGGATCAGGGGGAGCACTTCAAAAAAGTGTGCCCCAACTATTTTCAAATATTTAAGATCCCTTAGTATAAATCCATCTAGAAATTATAATAGGTCTTCTACTGCCCCTTTGACAATGTCCAGGGGCAGACCCAGAGGGGGAGCAATGCAGCAGTTGCTCCACCTCAGTGCCTCTATGGGGCACAACTGATGGCACATTTTTGCATTGTTATCATCATTTCTATACTGCCAGCCCAACAGTTGCAGCCCAATCTGTAGTTGGCTAAACCACTGAAGATAGGACATTATCGAAAGGGCAGGAGAGGACCTATTGGAATTGCTAGCTAGATTTATAATACTAGGATTCTGAATATTTCAAAATATGTGGGGCACATTCTTTTTGATATGCTCCCTCCCCCATGATCCGCCACTGCTGAATGCCCTATCTTCAGTGGTTTAGCCAATTGCAGATTGGATTGGCAGTATACTGTAGATGTGGGAATAGGAAATGCTAAAATATGTCATCAGTTGCAAAGTTGAATCTTTTGGAATATGTGTGAAATATGTGTTGAGGCACTGAGGGGAGGGGGCAATTGCTGCATTGATCCCCTATGGATCCACTCTGGCACATTGAGCAGTAGTAATAGTAGTTGCTGGTGTAGTCAATGCAGAAATGGATGCAGTTTGTATGCAAGAGGGTGACTGCTTAGCATGCTCTCAATTGGCAATTTTGCCAAATTACCAATGTGGCCTTCACAGATGAAAAGGTACCCCTGAGGGTACCTGTAGGTCATCCTTATATTGCTGCTGACTCCTCAACACCCCCTCTTCAATAAATAAAGCAATAGATGTCGCCACTAATGCATCTTCAGGGTCAGAGAAATGCCATTTTGCAATGGGGTACACATGTACCTGGGTAGTAACTTGTGTGGAAAATTTTGGGTAGTAACACAAGGGTTAATTAGTGGGACAGCTCTGGTTGGGGGCTCCACAGTGACAGGGCTACCTGTGGGGGTGCTGTCCAACCCCACAGGAGACACTCAATGTTCCTTCCATCTTTATCATGTGAGGAGAGGTCCCACACTCACATGACAATCCACCCCTTACACCCTACTCTGTAGAGATGCAATCCTTGGATTGCAGTAATACTATTAATAATAATAATAATAAATAATAATAAAAATAATAACACTAATAATAATCATAATTATACTAGTAATAGAATTGATGCTGTGGGGGTCGGTGCAAGGCTGCAAACGCAGTGTGGTCACTGACAATGCAGATGATGCACGCTGTGAAGCAGTATGACAGGATTGGTAGAAAATCTCATGAAGTTAGGCTTAACCACCAAACCTCGTAACAACTTTCCCACCCATTAAAAAACCACCTCACCCACAGCCCTACCTTTTACTGGAAATGTTGGGGTTTAACTGCCTTAAAAAAGGCAGTTTTCACCCAGAAAAGGTGTTAAGATTTACCAAACAATAAATTAATTCACCAACCACGAGGAAAATGAAGCACCAGCGCCACCAAGTGATGCCCATCAGAACAATATCAAAGTGAAGCTTTAAAATTTGAGGGTGGTTTATCTTTTCAGGGAAGTCTTCACGATTGTCCATTAAGTATATACAAAGAAATTTTGCACAAATTATGTAAAATTACCACACAAAAAACTATGAGAAATGCTAACGGACAGGCAACAAAATATTAATTGCTGGACTTAATTGATTTTTAAATCATTTGGTATTATGTACAAGTAGTTTTCTGTCAACACTTATTTTTTTGACCACCTTCAATTTTCAATCTGTTTTCTTAGTTATTTATTCATAATGTTTATCCCTGATTTTCTTTGTGTGTAACATTCATTGATGTTTTCATTTATTAAGCATAACTCCAAAATTTTCCCTCCACTCTTATTATTTTGGCAACCAGGGCAGCTTTGTTAGCCAGTAGTGAGGACTGTAAATTCATGCCCATTGGTTCACCCAGTCCCTCCTAGGAAGGCAGAATCAATTGAACTACTTTCCTGACGTCACTTATGCATTGGTTTTCAAAGTGGAGGCACATTTCACGAATCTTGCAACACACTAAAATGCCATGGCCTAGTGGTTGAGAATCGCTGCTCTAACCCATCAGCTTTTGGGAGGTTTGTCAAGCCCCTTCAGTTTATTCAAGATCAACTTGCTGTCTACACGTAACGTTTTGTTTGATAAATCTGGCATGATAATGCAAGATGAACGAAAAAAGTTATGTTGATACCATGCTTTAAACGGGTAGATTCTCTTCAATTATGCTGCACGGATGAGAGCAGTTTCTTAAAACTATTTTTGGCGACTGACACCTCCTTCAATATGAAAATACGTTTTCACATCGCATTGAAAGATGTTTCTACTTTTTTATTTCGAATATTACATTTACTGGATGATAATTTATTTATTGAAAAATAAAATATTTTAACATTAATTCCTAACTTTAAACTGAGGCTCCATTTTTTGAAAGAGTAATTGGTAAATCCGTGCTTGCTTCTATGTCAAACTATCTTAATTAATATTCATACTTGTCTAATGTTCACGTTTCAACCAGTTTCTTATTGCACTACATAATGGTAAGTGCAATGCACTGAGGCGAAGGTAGAGACGGAATAAGTAGGCGCCCCAACATCAACATAGTGCTCACCAGTTTCTCACATGCGGTTAGGCAGTAGTTTCCATCAAGCATTTAGAAACTTCTCTCCCACCTGTAGTAGTGATTTTTCACACCCCTGGATTAGAGTGTGAACCTTTCTGGAGAATACCTGCAATATAGTTGAATTCGGGATGATTGCTAATGTGATGAGAGCATACACCAACAGGAATTCAAATTTTTGGTTGACTAGCTACTTTACAAGGCATATCAGAAACAGAAGAAAAACTGGTGTTAGTTTAGGTCCATCTCATGGATACAGTAATCAGTGCTCAAATGAAGTAGATTTAGGCCAAAGCAAATTTGAGACCAGGGTGTTCAAGAGTGATGAAATAATGTGCTGGATGAATTGAAACCTGAAGTTAATGGAATCCCAGAACTTTTAAGTCGTCGCCCATCCACACGAGTATCACTGTTGTTCTGGAGACCCTTGAATCATGAAGTTGAATGCAATTTGAAATGGATAAACATTACGTCCACAACAAAGTGCATTCTGGCGGTATGTCATGAACTATGTATGACGAATACAATGGAAATGGTATTGCTGAAGGCGGAAGTTTTTGATGTGTTTTGACATGTTTCTTCAAGTGATCTTTGCGGCCAAATTTCTTGCAACATAATTGGCAAGCAAATGGTCGAAGGCCAGTGTGGATCCTCTTGTGACGAGTGAGTTCTTCATTTCTTGTAAACGTTTTCCCACAGCCAGGGTATTCACACGGAAATGGACGCTCTCCTGGAATAATAATAATAAAAGGGATGACATTAACAAAAAACGTTAGTAAACCAACTCGCAATTGATGAGATTTGCCATATTAAATCTGATTCACACTAGAGAAGTGGTTAAGGTGTTTAACTCAAGTATCATGTGAATTACTTAAGGCCATGTCAAACAGAACTACAATAAAACGCTGCTTAACGATCTTGGATGTAACGAATTCCTGGATGTTATGAATGGTTTCCAAGGTCCTGGCAAAAGAATAGGAGTTTGCAGTGTAAAATGACTGGATATAACGAATTTTCTGGTAATAATAATTAAAAGTTGTAAATCTTTTTGTAATTTGGTTGGATATAAAGAATGATGGATCTTTTCATAAACAATTTTTATTTTTGGATTTAACACAAACTTCTCCTCGATGGTTACCACATATTGAATTAAGCACCACTGGCAGGAATACCTTGTCGTACATTTTATTTTACTAGCACAGAATGTACAAATCCTGCTTTTCCTTGTCCTAGAAGTGCTTGGGATTTCCCCTAGGAGAATATCTATCAAAATATTCATTATTGAAGTCCTCAATAATCATGGTAATTTTCTGCTCCTGAAATGCATTCTCATTCAGGGTTTCATGAGTTCTAGCCTCAACAGTTAACATTGCTATTCACCATAGTAATGTTAATTAACCCTTAACTGTGCTGGTCGATTTTCCTAACACTAATGCACTGGTGGGGTCTTTTGGACCCCAAAATGAAAAATGCAAGAATTTGCATAAAGAGGCATTCTTTTGTATTAAAACTTCTTGCATTTGTAGAGTGGTATGTTAGTAACATATATCAAGAGGTTATTTTGAATAAAACCTCCTAAAATTGTGGAAAAACATTAAAAGGAGCACTGACTAAATTTTAATAAATGGCATTCATAAGTGAATATAAATGATTATTTTTAGAAAATGAAATGCCAAATTTTGAAAAAAACTAACATTAGACAGCTAATGTTAAGAGGTTTTATCCAAAATTTTTTACATAGTGCTATAAAATAATATCCAAATGCTAATTGGGTGCAAAATACCCCAAATTTAAACTTACGTTAACATGCTAGTGGGGTCTAATGGACCCCAAACCCCAAACAACCAAACCTCAAGTTACCCATTCAATACTAGGTACCTCATAGAAGGAATGCAAAAATTTTTGTGACATTTTAACTGCAAAAATACACATTATAGAAAACAATAAAATTCATTGGGGTCTTTTGGACCCCACCAGCACAGTTAAGGGTTAAGCCAAAAATCTGCACATTGGCCAATGAGAAGATTTTTGTTAAAATAACTCATGCTGTATTATAACATCCAATCCAAGAAAGGGCTTAGGAAGAATAATATTTAAAACGTTCGTTTTCTCATCATCGCCACCACCATACCCTTATCCCGCCTGTGGCAGGGTCGGATTTGTCAATCTGATAATTATTATGCATTATTTTACTAGTTTTATGTATTTCCTATTAGATTGTATTTCTTTTTAATAAAATTTAATACTTATACTTCTGCAACAGTGTGTTTAACTTTGGTGGCCACTAAAGATGCAACTGAGCACAAGCAGCAGCAAATGAGATTTTATGTTAAAAAATTCTTCTATGTTATTTATACTCTTTATAAGTGAGTGTATTATAATTTTAGGCCCTCTATCATCATCATCATCATCATCATCATACCCCTTTCCCAACTGTGGCAGGATTGGGTCTGTGGGTCCTCTGACTGGAGACGCCCTTGTCAGGTATCTCAAACCTGCAGGAATATTGGCTGGTTGTCTGTGGGGAAATTCTGGTCTGCCCCACTGTTCCAACTCCACATTTTACAACCAAAATATAAATTTTGGCAGGTAAATTAATGCTTTGTCATTATAATATTGCATGGTTCCTGACATGTTGCACAATAACTATAATGCAACAGGAGTCAGGCTCATGCCAAATTTTAGGTCATCTTTAGATGCTAAAAATACTGTAGATAAGGGTGAAATAAGTGCAACACAAATAAGATTTGCAGCTATTATACCACCAATTGAATTGGCTGCTGATGAAGATTCCTATTTGTCAGATGACCAGGTCATTGGTGATGTATCACTTTTTCCCAGATAATTATTATTGGCAGATGTTAGTGTTGAATTTGAAGAAATTAATGACTCTGACTATATTACTGAAAGACAAAATATACCAAAAGAGCCTTCATGCTGTATTTAAATTAATATAATATGATATTGTTAGTGATCAGTGGCAACTATAGTTGCCATAGTTTATTTTTAGAATGGCCCAACAAAGATTTTTTCAGAATTTTTCCCTTAATCTAACATGCATTCAGAAGGGGAAATAACAGTAAAAATTAATTTTGAAACCATTTCATAGTTATGAGCACTAATGGGTTAATGGAGGTACTTACCAAAAAATCTCATGTAGTGCCTGCAGATTATATGCAAAACGTAGGGTCATTTAGTGCAGACTGTATGCGAGGGTGGACTACATACGAGTGCAGACTATAAATGAAACCAAGGGTTCTCAATGAAAACTGTTCCTCATTTTCTGAACATTTTATTACATTGAACAACACGATTTTACACAGTACGTTCGTATTTATATTATAATGCAATATTAAATCTCTGACATTTCATGTTCACATTCATTTGATCCCATTGCCCCTACAAGTTGTGCCACTGGCTACAGTGGGAATTTTAACGTGCGGACTATATTTGAAATATACCCATCGCCAATGTGGACTGGACGGGTGCAGACTATATTTGAGATGCAGACTTTACATGAGATTTTATGGTAACCTTCAAGTGCTTGTGTTACTTGGAAAGACATCTAAGTTTGCAAGGCGGCAAACTGGCTGCCTCTCATTTTTCTTTGCATTTGGCAGTTTACTAGATATTTATAGAAAGCATCATGACACATCCAGTTAATTAAACTGATATATACAAAATTAAATGAAAATCTAAACTAGATGTGACCTAGTGTGACCCTGATCCTGGTACCCTGATACTGAGACATTGATACCTTAACCCTGATACTCAGACCTTGATACTCAGGCCCTGATACTGGGACCCTGATACTTGGATCTGACCCTAGGACTCTGATAGTGGGACCATGATAGTAGGGCCCTGATAGTGGGGCCCTGGTTCTTGGGCCCTGATTCTGGGACCTTAATACCCTGACCCTGAAACTTGGACCCTGATACTGGGACACTGATACTTGGACTCTGATACTGGGATTCTGATGGGGGTCCCTGTTAGTCAGACCCTGATACTCGACCCATGATAGTGGGGCCCTTTTTCTGGGATCCTGATAGTCGACCCATGATAGTGGGTGCCCTGATTCTGGGACCCTGAGAGTCGACCCATGATAGTGGGGCCCTGATTCTGGGACCCTGACAGTGGGACCATGGATCTGCAGTGCTTTGTGCCATGGATCCCCAAACATCCTGCTATGGAGCCCCATTTGAGAGCCACTGTCCTATGCACTTACAAGGTGGATGAATGGAAGTTTGTGTAACCCTCCACAACCCCAGCTACTTTGACAATGAAATGCTCCAAATTCACATGAGTTGGGGAAAAAATTTGAATTGCATGTTGGGACCAAATATACAGCTTGAGAATACTAGGTGGTCCCATTCATTTAATCAGTCCCGCTACAGTGGGATAAAATTTTGTTTAATTTGGCGGCCAATTTGTTGTCCATGCGAGTGCTTGAAGGCTAAATAAACGTGCAGAAATGCTACATTGGTGTAAAGAGGAAGGTACACAAAGATTAGAATCCTATTGTTTTGCAGAACTGCCAAAACCACAATTTCTTGGTATTTGGGGTAGTGTTGCAGACTACTGGTTAGCTATCTAGGGTTAAAAACAGCTTTCCTGGTTGTAACGAATTCCTAGCTATAATGAATGAGATAGCTTTCCCTGCAAATTCGTTATAGCAGGGTTTTTCTGTACATTATAACAATGCATTCGAATGTTCAACACAGCATTGCAGTGTCATTGCATTGTATTGTTCAGTATTAGGCGAGATTTGTTTTTAACGTCAATCACATACATAGACCAGGTGACCAGCATAGTACTTTAAATAAAAGGAACGTTTTATAATACTGTTTTTGAAATTTTCATCCGATTTCCTGTTTTTGAAATTTTCATCCGATTTTCCAATAAAAAAACGCCTACCAGAATTGGTAGGCGTTTTTTTATGGTCACCTCAGTGAGGAGCCTACATCAACCAAGAACATGTCAAAGTGTAACAGAGGTGTCGTCCAGTAAAGGACACAAGAAGGTCACTGACAACCACGATGATGGTTTTGTCCGGTCCAGGACACAAGTCACAGGCAACGATGATAGTGGTTTTGTTCAGTCGGGGGAATGAGAAATTCGCCCCTTTTAGTCGCTTTTTATGCCATGTAGGTATGCAGTGTGCATATTCTACCCTGGGCACACACTAGTACACACAACCCTAGTTAGTACCGACATGGGTGGCTGGCTGTGAATATTGGGTGCTGCTAATTTCTCCTCTCCTACAGCCTCTACTACTACCCCCTTCACTCACAAGCAGCCTCCACAGGGTCACGCGCATTGTGGCTGCTTGGTCGACTGTTCAAACCGTTTACCTAACATAACAGATATAGTGGGCTTGATAACATTGCTCACTGGCAACAAGCATACTGTCACTGCGATATCAAGGAGGCATCGCACATTTGAATATTTCTAATACACATTTGGGTGCTTTTAGTATGATGAACAGATTCATATATTTCTTATGAAGTCACCTCTTTCTAGAAAGTCATCCGCCTTAGTGGTGGACGTAACATCCTTGATTACTGCTACAGTGGTTTGAGGCTTGATGCTGGATTGCAGTCAATGGACTTCTTTAGGACAAAAGAGAGAGGTAGGTAGGTCTCGACTGTGCCTTCCATGAGTTGGGAAGTAAAGCCATGGCTCCCTGTAGTATACGATATGATTTGCATGTAAAAGAACTGTTTCTCTGTTGTGCAACGGGTAGATGAAGCAAATTTCACAGGTGTAAAATATCATCGATGGAGTGTCCGATAAATAAACATAGGGATTGCTGCCGTCCAAAGGAACAAAGATGGGTACAAAGATGAACAAAGATGGTGCCCAACCCTGGCAAAGGAGGGAAAACGGCGAGTAGTTGCATCTCTTTCTATGAAACTAAATGTTACAGAGAAGGATGATCCTCTGTCACCAAATTTTCAAGAAGAATACCCAGGATATGTATGATGGGTCTATAGCCACGTTAAGGACACCCTGGGGAAATACTAGGGACTTCCCAGTGAATATTTGGGTGCAAAAGGTTCAGCAATTAGTCCATACTGTTTCATCCTAGTTATGGACGAGTAGGCCCGTCAGTGCAAGGCATTGGCCAACGATTTTGGAAAACTTAGTGACTGCAGAGAACAGATAGATCAGGTACTAAATGATATTAGAAGAGCCACAGAAAAGTGAGGGCTAAAGATAAACATGATAGCTTTCAATTGGGAAGGGCAGGAAACTGGTGAAAAAGGGAGTGGGGGCAGTTCTAAAAGGCAGTGGTTAGGCCAGAAATGCTGTATGGTCAAAGTTTTGGGCAGTGAGGAAGAGCCATGTAAATCGAATGCAAGTAGCCAAGATGTGTATGCTGTGGTACATGTGTGCCATGCCAAGAGCCGATAGAGTTAGGAATGAGTATATTAGAGGTAGCCTGGCGGTGGTGGATATCGCTGAGATCTTTGAACATATCTTATTCTCCTCTATAATGGGGTATCTGGAAAAGACTGGCATCCTTAGTAATGACCAGCATGGGTTCCTTAAGAAGCCATGTGACACCCAAATGGCTTGCTTGAGGAATATTTTCTGTTCACAGTATGCATCAGGTGAAAGCTATCATCCAACATTACTGTCCTAAACTAACATGCATAAATCCAAATTGCTTTCCCCAGATATTTGTTTGGTCTGTGAGACGATCTCCTATGACTATCTCCCACTGTACCTGGCTGTAAAACTGCTTATTTGTGATTTTGAGTACTGCAACATGTAGGTGTTAGATATTTTACATCATGTGAGCAGTAAAATTGGGCAAAATATAGAAATTTTACAATTATGTTACATGTTAGTATTGTAGTGTGTTCGTAGTTGCAGTAATCCAGAGAAATTAACTAGGTTCATCAAATTCATAAAACTAACCAAATCAATCTGATTTAATTAATAAACAATTAATAAGCAATAAAAATGATAAACTCCAATAAATGTAGTGAAATTCGTGGATCAACACTACAAAGCGACTGTACTGACCGAAGTAGAAAAACCGTCTGTTGTATTCTCTTTTTTCGTTCCAGAACTTGAAATTAAAAGTTGTGTTCAAATAGAACTCAAAGATTTTTGAATTCTGGAACAGAGAGAATGAAAATGACGTCATGCTGGTGATGCAGGAAATTCGAAGAGCCTCTCCAGACAATGACGTCGCTAAGAAAATGTCAGGTCGGGATGACATGCTACAGAATAGTTTATAATCATATTTTAGAAATGACATCTATATTTGGAAATAAAAGATGGACTGCTGTTGCTGCTAAAGAAGCTGAATGTTTATGACAACTTGATTCTGATGATTCAGTGGATGATAATGTTCTGACAGAACAAATAAGACAAAATAATGTTTCAGAATCAGAAGAAACCCATTCAGATAATGATGGCAAAAACAACTCATTCTACAAATAATAAAAATATGGATATCAACAGTTTATATTCAAGGACTGAAGTGTTGTGGAGTAAAATTGTATGAAATGCCACAGCAGGGAGAGCTGCAACTGCAAATGTGTTTTCTCAAAACCTGGTATAACAGCATATGCTACTGTACATGTTGTAAATAGAAAACAGATAACAGTATTTTGGTTATATATAAATGAAACTATGCTAAGTTTAACAAAAAGTTATACTGATGAACATGGGAGAATATCAAATCCAGATTTGTATGTAAGCCTAGATGAGTTCTCCATTTATTCTACAAAGACGCTCAGGGATTGTAAGCTACTATTTGGTGGAAATTTTTAAAAAACCATTAGACAGTGCCATTGTTCCATCTAGCTGGATGCTGGCCAACGTTGTGCCAGTCTTCAAATCGGGGTATAGTGCAGATCCTAAGTGCTACAGGCCAGTTTCTTTAACGAGTGTGGTATGTAAGACTTTTGAGCATATATTATTCTCACATATTATGGGATATTTGGAGGGAAACGGCATCCTTAGTGATAATCAGCATGGGTTCAGGAAAGGGAGGTCATGTGACACTCAACTGGCTTGTCTAATTGAATACATTCAAAATGCTCAAGATAAGGGTAAGCAGAATAATGTCATATTCCTGGATTTTGAACAGGTCTTTGTCATGGGGTACCATGACAAGCTTGTTTGAAAAATGTCCAAGTTAGGGATTCATAGTAAGGTTATTCAGTGGGTAAAGACCTACCTGCCAGGCAGGCAGTAGAGAGTACTTTTTGAGGGGTAGCATCAAAATGGACACCTGTTACTTTAGGGGGACCCGAGGGAAGCATATTAGGACCTTCATGAGTTGTTTGCAGATGACACATGCATGGCAAGGGTGGTGGAAAAAGGGTTGTCTTCCTGCACAGAACTGCAGCAAGACCTAAACAAGATATACAAGCACCTTGGAGTTGTCTTAAACACGCGGGGCACCTGGAAGAAGCACACTGACAAATTGATTGGGAAGGCTGGGTGTGCTCTCTAGTTGGTTAGAAGGGTGCTGGGGGGGGCAGCACAAAGGAAGTAAAAGAAATAGCTTACTTTTCACTTGTATGGCCAATTGTGGAATATTGTAGTCCAATGTGGACTACAATACTCCACAATTGTCCTACCTTGCGAAATTCAAATGGTCCAAGGGAGGGCAGCAAGAGTTGTGCTAAGTCGGTTCTCTCACAGATTCAGTGTGTCAGGCATGATCAGAGAATTAGGGTGGGACTCACTCTGTCAGACGCGGGCATCTGATAGCATTAATCTGTTTAGCAGACTGTTGAAAATAGGTCCTCTAAATAGTCCCGAATATAGGGAGAGAAATGATCATCTTTTCAAACTGACGGAGATCAGGGCCCAAACAGACTCATATTACTGGTCCTTTTTTCCAAGGGTCATTCGGCAATGGAATGCTCTTGATGAGGATAAGGTGAAGAACTTTCTGGAAGAAGGTGCCATTATAGTGGGCAGGCAATGTAAGGCAGAATAGATGCCATGCTTCAGATTCCTTAGGATTTTAGAAAGAGTGAATTTTTATGAATGAGAGATATTCTCTCCACTGCCAATTTGGCCTGTCATGGCTGCTTGTAGTGTAGTCAACTAGAACTAGAACTAAAGTTTGAAAAATTTATTGGCATTCATATTGCTCATGAAGTTCTTGTCAAAATATTCACCAACAAAGCAGTTGTGGAATAAAATGTGGGGACCAGCAATATTTACCAAAACAATGGGTAGAGAGATAGATTTGAAAGACTTTTTAAGCACATTAGATTTCTCCATGCAGACACATGAAAGGTTAGAAAGGAAATGGACAAGTTTTGTTTCATGCCTGAATTTTGGAGTGATAAGTTAAAGTAGATAAGTGCTGTGCCCTTATCTACTTATCCTTTCTCCCACTATGCTCAGTCAGAGACACACTTCCAAACAGAGGTCCATTACACCCCAATCAGTAACAGTCTGATAAAAAGACTAATACTGTAAGATACATGCCACTGGGTTAGTGTGCCCCACACCATTCCATAAGCATATTAGACACATTCTCCCTGTGAGAATACCTGTGGAGTACAATTCTTGCTTCCCTCCTTTAGATCCTTTCAATCTTCCAAAATAAGTTCTGCCTGAAGGGATACCAAATTGGACTACAGTACTCCAAGATTGGTTATACCATTGATAATTTAAGCTGTTTCTTTTATCTCCTTTGTGTTGTCCCTGAGGACCCTACTAATAAGATGAAGTAATTGACTGCATAAATTAGGGTATTTATATAAAAGGATGAGTAGGAGTTATGTTTTGTCTTAAGCTGCACAATACTCCCATGACATCCATGCTGAGCTCATTTAGATGGTTGGATATATCCTTACAAGTCATAGTTGGCTTTAGTCTAGTGACAAAAATCCTAGTAGATGGAATCTTGGGCATGCCCCATAAAGTTCCAAAGTCCCCAACACCACTTACTGGCAAAGGGGCAGATCTCCATGGACTGCCAGGGGCACAACCATTGGTGCCATAGGGTCCTGGGGATGCTTGCCCAGATCTCACATGAGGCCCCTCATCTCTGACTGAAACATGCCTCCCTCTGGACGGTGGGGGTGCATATTCTTCTGTAAGCTGATCAGCCATGGAGCCCTGGACATCCTTTCCTCTGCTTGAAACTACCTCTGTGAATGATCACACAGACTTCTGGGGCCCAGCTGAGGGGGTGAGTGATCATCTAAAGTCCAACAGCAAAGAGTTATATAAGTGATTTAACTTGGACACAATCGAATTATTAGATACCAGGTACTCTTTAAACACATGAGTGAGTTCTAGTAAAGGGGCAAGGCTCTCAGCTATAGTTTTAGCAATAGCAGAAATTTAGAGGGATTCAAAGTCCTGGGTGATTTGGGACATATGAGTGTATTGTCTGCTTTGGAAGACAGACAAGACCAACATTTGAAATTTCATGCCAGCAATGGAGCAACAGTGGCTGTCACATTGAAACCATCGATGTGGGTCTTATGTGAACAGATCAAGCATTTTAATGCTGTAGTCTGGGAATGGATGTCCTTCCTGCAGGTCCAGGTTCTGATATACATATATGGTATATTGTGGCGTCTCAACTTCACAACCTTGTCCAATAGTTCTGTCCTGACTTCATTAGACTATTTTCAATCAACTACATCACATAGCACATCTTGGAATTTCTGGAACCCACAAACGTATTGCCAAATGATACATGTGGCCATCCTTGAAAAAAGACATCACATTGAATGCATTCCTGCATGAAAAAATGCTTCTTTGCCAATTGGTTTCTGCACCCCACATGTGCTCGTTTTGATAAAAGCCATATTGACCTAATTGGACAGCAACTTCTGTCCAGCAGTCATCGTTATATTCTTACCTGTATTGACAGATTTACTCACTGGCTGGAGGCCATTGCAGTTGTTGACACAATGGCTGTTAATGTATCTACCATTCTCATTGCAAATTGGATAGCAAGTTTTGGTGTTCCTTCCACCATTACATCAGATAGAGGAGCCCAATTTGACTCACTCCTCTATGCTCTTTTATGTGACACCTTAGGAGTTAGACACATCCAACGACCCAAGACGACATCCTATCATCATGTCACAAACAGGATGATAGAAGATTTTACTGGCAACTCTAGGCTTCTTTAAAATCTACATAAGATTCAACCATTAGTGTGACCAGCTACCTATCACCTTACTTGGGTTACATTGTGCTATTAAAGAAGACTTTGAGTCAAGACTGGCCAAAGCAGTCTATGGAATGCCTTTGCATCTTCTGGGAGACCTTTTTACTGCTGAGCAGTGTGCAGCATCAACTGTAGATTTTGTTGGCAAGTCACATTCTCCATCCTCTCTTCTGCACCCATAAATTGTATGATGCCACTCACAGGTTTGTTTGTCGTGGGGCACTTCATCATCCTCTTGTGCAACTTTATGAGGGCTTTACATAATTTTATGTTGGCACCTCAAGTATAACACACTTGACCTTAAAGGGTGATGTGACAACGTGTCTGTAAAATGCTTAAAACCTGCTTTTCTCACTGATGTAGCTGTCAATCTGCATCCTTCACTTTTTCATTGCACTGCAAACCGATAATGTTCTTTCTCGTCTCCATCCAAGGTGACCTAGTGTACATTAACACTTTCCCTGTATTTCACTTCATTTCTGTCAAGGGGGTAGTGTAGTGATTGCCACATGCATGATGCAACGTCATTGTATGTGCTATTCAGCATCCCTTGATTTTCTTATTATTTGAATTTGAATACTTAAACAAAATGGGAAATGAATGACTAATTATTGGGGATGACTTTAATGCACAAATTGGTGATGACGGTCTTTGATATGAGGAGGTACATTGGAATCAGGGTTTCAGACAATCAACCCTGAGGGAACGAAGGTCCTTGAGACAGCAAGAGCACATGGCCTTGTATTAGCCAATACATGGTTTAAGAAGAGGGAGAAGCATCTTATCACTTTCCATTCACCACAGGGGAGGTCCCAAATAGACTTTTTAATGGTTAGAAAGCAGCACATGGCACTACTCAATGTTGATTTTCAGAAGGAAGGCTGACATAAGCTGCTTATAATAGAATTACTAAAGAAGGGAACATTTAGCAAACATACATGGAAAGGAGAATCAGTTACTGGTTGGTGGACGTTGCCCACAAAGGCAGGTGAATTCCAGCAGGAGGTTCTTATCCAGGTCGACTGGGGCTGGGATGGGCCAGTGAATGTCATGTGTGGCAGGGTTGCTAAGAAGATTAGATGCAGAGAAGCGCTATTAGGTAGGGGTAGAGTAGGAGGAACTTATCAGGGTAAGCAGACATGGTGGTGGAATGAGGAGGTGGAAGCTGGAATCAAACTAAAAAGATAGCTTTCCATGGGTGGTGGCAAATAAATCAGGTTTCAAACACAGACTATATTCAGGCAAAGAAACATGCCTAGAGGGCCATTGCCCAAGTCAAATACCAGAAGTATGAGGCGTTATATGAAATGTTAGGGACAAGGGAAGGAAATAAATCAGCTTTTAGACTGGCCAAGACCAGGGATAGAACTAGTAAGAATGCTACCAGGGCTATAACAGTCAGAGGTTAGGAGGAATACTACCACAGCCTCTTAAATACTGCTACCTGTGCAAGTCAAAGACAGCAACCCAACCACCCCACATGCAGTTGACAGGGTGAGTGAGGACGAAATAGTGACAGCCCTTCAAAAAGTGAAAGGAAACAAAGCAGTAAGCCTGGATATAATCCCCATTGATACTTAGCACACCATGGAGACTGCAGGTATTAAATGGCTAGGGAAGCCTTTTTATAGGTTAGCAAATGGTGACAGGATGCCATCTGCATGGCGAGAGAGTTGGATAGTTCCACTGTTCAAGGGCAAAGATGACAACCAGGGCTGTTGGAACTATTGAGGCTTAAAGCTAATGAGCCACTCAATAAAGCTGTGGGAGTGAGCCATAGAATGCCACCTCAGAGACCAAACTAGTGTCTGAGGAAACCAATTAGGGTTTATGCCTAGTAGGTCCACCATGGAACCAATCTTTATTCTATGACAGATAAGATTTGATGACATGGAGAAGGCATATGATAGTTTCCCTAGACACGTACTATGGAGCGTTTAAAGGAAAAAAGGGGTTGATGAACGCTACATTGGTATAGTGCAAGATATGTATGAGGGTTGCATTGATAAGGTTAGGACATCACAGGAAAACACTGCATGCTTCAACGTGCAGGTAGGTGTGCATCAAGGGTCATCACTTATCCCATATCTATTCACTCTAGTAATGGGAGAGCTATATTTAGAAGAGATGTATTTGCTGATGATATCTGAAGGCTTGAGGGATCCAAAGAGGATGCACAAAAGGACCTACAAGAAAAGGGCCCACACAATATTTCGTATGCAGAGACTGCACAGACACTACACTAATGCGACGATTTTTGGGTTTTAGCAGTACCCAGTTTTCCCAAGCGGCCACCCATGTCACTACTTCGTGGGTTTGTGCTGCTTAACTTCAGTGATCAGACGAGAATTGGTGTGCCCAACGCAATTCACCACTCCCCAGGTGATTGGTGGCACCAGAAGTTGAGGAAGACCAAATCGGACGTGGGAGCAGGTGATACAACGGGACATGGAGACGTTTGAGGTGGAGGGGAGCCTGGTAGAGGATAGACGTGAGTGGAGGACAAGAACTCACAGACAGGACGCTGCCACCGGCGGGATAACAGTGAGAAGAGATTTTAAAAAGAGAGTTTAAAAAGGAATTTGAAAAAAAGATTTTGAAAAGAGAAAAAAATGTTTTTCTTGATTGAGGGAGGGGGTCAATGTCCCAGATTGGCCCACGGAAAAAATGGTCACCCTAGTATATGTTGCCTGATGACTCAAGTATATTCTGCATATTTTTACTAAGTGATTTTGCAATTAACATTATCCAGTACAAATGCCAACACAAATGCCAAATGCCAACACACAACACAAATGCCAACTTAAAAATTCCGTTTTCTCACAACACAAAATTTGCACTGCCAACCACTTGCATGGTTGGCATTGCAATTTTTTGTGTTACACCAATGTTCGTAGGAATACATAAAAAAAAGGCACCCGTACACTGCCACTACTGAAAATGTTGTGTTATTCAAAATTCCTAACTGAATGGAAATTTAGATAAATAGAACATATAAGCCCATGCCTTTAATTCAAATTTAAATAAAGAAGAACAGAAAATGTGTGATTGTGTGCAATCACATGCATGATCACCACATTCACTCTAGTAATGGATGAGCTGCTGATGGGGATAGTGGAATGGGTCCCTCAGGGCCTAGTATTTGCTGATGACGTGGGAAGGATTGAAAGGTCCAAGGAGGATGCACAAAAGGGCCTACAAGACATAAATACAGCAGTGGAAAAAAGGGGGTCTTAAAGTAAACATGAAGAAGATAGAATCCCAGCTTTCAATTTTAGCGGTCAGGCGCAAGGGGGTGAGGGTATACCAGCAGTGCAACAGTTTTGTTACTTAGGATCAGTTTTTCAGAGCATTGAGGAGATAGATTCTGATGCGACCCATAGAATAAATGCACCATGGCTGAAGTGGAGGCAGGCAAGTGGAGTCCTGTGTGACCGCTGGATCCAAATAAGTTAAAAGGCAAAGTTTACAAAATGGCCGTTAGCCCTGCTATTCTATATGGTTCAGAGTGTTGGGCAGCTTGGAAGAACCATGAAAGGAGAATGCAAGTGGCTTAGATGCTAATGCTGCACAAGACAGGGGTGTCACGAGTTGACAGAGTCTGAAATGTTGATGTTAGAGGTAGCTTGGGTGTGGGAGACATCACAGAAAAGATGAGGGAGAAATGGTTGAGATGGTATGGGCATGTGATGAGGAGAGAGGAGGAGGAACTTATTAGATCCCTTATGGGTCTGCATGTGATTGGGTGCTCCAGGGGTAGGGGAAGACCAAGACGGACGTGTGAGCAGGTTGTGCAGAGTTCAGGGTGGAGGGGACTTGGTGGGGATAGGCGAGAATGGAGGATAAGAACCCGCAGACCCGACCCTGCCGTAGGAAGGGAGGAGGGTAAGTTGATGATGAATATTTAAACAAAATAGGATAGAGGAATCAAAGGACAGAAACGCTTGTAATTTTGAATTTATTGAATATCAAATCAGTTGTTTGCTGTATTTCTGGGTGTATGGATGTGTTAACCTATTGCTCCTCGAGTATCTTGTTATGTATTTATTAATTTGTGAATTTAATAATTCATCATTAATTAAAGGCATACTTAGTCACTATTGAGAGTAATAGAATCAAACCACAATTTCGCTCTTCAAAGTATAAAGCCCGCTTCACAATAACATCGGGAACGAGAACGGCAACGGCCGGGAAAGTTGAAAAAAATTCAACTTTCCGGTTAAACGTAAAGCGGCCCACAGACGGTCAACCTTGTCGTCAACTAGTTTGCCACAGACTGAACAGCCAAGTTGACAACCTTCTCATCAACATCAGTTTTTCGAAAAAAATTGCAGCGAAAAGGTGTAGCACAGCTTCCTCAAACTATGGTGCAGCCGAGTTGCAATTTAATGCGGCCAAGTTGCATTGGTGTGCGGCCGAGTTGCATTTTAATGCGGCCGAATTGCATTCGAGTGCGGCAAAATTGCATTGGTGTGCGGCCGAGTTGCATTGGAGTACGGCCGAATTGCATTAGAGTGCGGGCCAAGTTTCATTGGAGTGCGGCCGAATTGAGTTGGAGTGCAGCCGAGTTGCGTTGGACACTCCAGTTCTCGTCAGATAACATTACATTAGTTTTGGTGGTGTCAAATATTTATATAAAATCTTTAATACAAATGAACCCCTAACTCAGTTTTTGTGGTGATGGCAGATGCACAGGCGCCCTGTACTACAGTTGTGAGGTCGGTAATTTTGTGCTATTCAAGCGTTGACTGTAGGATGTTATGTGTGTACTTATTAATATGTATTCAAGGTGTTTGTATATGTTTTGTAATTAGTGCCCGGGTGGGCATGGAATTAAAATAATAATAATAACCCCTTTTTCGCCTATGGCAGAGTTGGGTACCCACGTTGTCTCTCTGAATTGACACAACGGTGATGTATTGGACGGTGCTTTGCCATAGCCATTGCCGACCAATGCTTATTTACTGTTGGTCTACTGTTCGTTGGAAAATTCCACCGGCGCCAGGGGGGAACTCCTGCATAGCAGAGGGTTCTTTTTCATGCAAATTCCATAGTACAGCACACGGGACCTCAGTTTTTCATCTCATCCAAAGGAAGGCGCACTCGGGGCATCTCTATCGTCCGAAGGGGCCCACCAACTTCAGTCCAGTATCTAACCTAGCACCACTGATGGAGTTATCAAGTCAATATGGTAGGATCCTAGCTTCTCATAATGCGCACGAATTGTACCCCTTTAATAATTTTATACTTCACTTTTGGACACTGTATCTAGATCATTCCACACCAACTTCACTCAAAAATTTTTGAAGCACACTAATGTTGACAGTGGAGTTGACAACGCTGCCAGAGACGAAGCAACTTGGTTGACAACACTAGGCTCCTTCCATGAAAAATCTAAAGTTTTTGATTTTACTTCAACCGTTACCTCAACTTGACCTTTCAACCTTCAACCTACCCACAGACGATCAATTTTGTTGTCAACATGGCAAGTTGACGACACGGTTGACAACCAAGTTGACCGTCTGGGGGCCCCTTAAGCCGTTTGACCAATAGGAGCGCACCTCCACCACATGACGTACCCGTCGCCCCTCCCCTCTGCACAAAATACGTTTTACGTTGCCGTCCCATTGCTGTTGTGAAGCCCGCTTTAGAATCAAACCATGGTGCAAAAGAATTTCAATCAAATCCAATTACCACAGCACATTAGCCAGTTTCCATGATGAGGGGACATTGGCAGTGTTTAATGACTTTTTAAATATTTCCACCAAGTAATAACTACCATATTATGTCGTGTACAATCTGCAGTTTCTTCCCCCCCCCCAAAAAAAAATTGGGTGAAAGTCTGGGTGTGTATTACGCATAGGAGTAAAAATTTCAGCTATTTTCAGAGGAATACTAAGCAACCATAAAGAATACTGGATCATCCATTGAAAGAAACAAAAGTTACGTTTGCCTAATAACCTCATTTATCTTCTATTAGGTGGTCTTTTGAGTTACTTTTTATAAATAGCATATTTAACTAAAAATTTAACGTAACATTTGTTGTGAGCATTTAGGAAATAAAAGGATAAACACTTTTTTTTACCGTTATATCATAGATATCTATATTAAAACAAGCATAACCGTGAATATAATAATACTAGTGTACTACTAAAAATATTATGAAGTACTGTAATAAAACTGAGTATGTCCAGTTATGTCCAACAATACCAATGTTAAAACCCTAAAAATTCTTCACAATCGACATCTGAAGTAACTGGCAAGCTTAGCCTGCATATTATAAATGGGTATTGAGAGTTTTACATCAACATAAATCTTGAAACTTGGGGTGCATATTATCTACTGGTGCATATTATATGCGAGATAATATGGTTATAATCCAAGAAAGTCGCTGCAAAACAAATGGAGACATATCTTCACGGTCAGAAGCCTTATAAACCACTGATTTACTCAGTAGTTGCTCAATTCTCACGCTAGTGATAATAACCTCATCCATTCCTCCTGGTAAATCCCTAACAAGTACTGGCTGGAAGTCTTTCCTACTACTTGCAAAGGTTTTTGCAAAAGTGTCATACAAAACATTGGCAATCATGAGACCATCCTTAACAAGATTTCCTGACCCATCGTTAACAACTGTATCCATATAACCCTCTTTCCCACACCTCTTTAGATACCACCAGAACCCCTTTGGGTTATTCGTGAACATTCTTGTAGGCTTTCTTCATAACTACTTTAACCGCTTTACAAGCCCCCTTATACATCACCTCATTATGGACATTCATTCCTCTCCTAAGTACAGTCAGGTCTGTTTTTATGCAGGGGATACGTCCCTCAGAAAATCGCATGAAATGAGACTATAAGTCTATGGAAAAATTAGAGATACGTTCCATAATTTTTAAAATTCGCATAACTCCAAAATAACGAATTAAAATGAATGTACAACGGCATAAAAAAATTTGTTGATGTTAAAGAAAATAGGTTTTTTTTAATAAATTTCTTTGGGAAGCTGAAAAAGATTTATATGAACCTTAAATAAAATTGAATTTCAATTCAATTGTCTATCTGGTAGGGGTATACAATAAGGGTAACCTAATAATGACAAAAAAGTTAGATATTTAGCGCCCCAAACCCAGTTGCGCCCGTGGCGGCCGCCTTCTTCGCCACGCCCTCGTTACGGCCCTGTAAATCAATTTCATCCTCAGAAATAACAGTCTTTGCAATAGATCTCTTTGATATAGTCCAGGGGTTCCCAACCTTTTTTTCTTACATTCACCCCTTTTAATAGTATGAGCTTAGTTCATAGACCCCCCCCACTTACATTTTTTTCCATAATTTGAACCTCATATATAGTATGCAAATTCCCGTCTCGGTGGCACATTGGGTAGCGTGCTTTGTAACTGTCAGTGGTTCTCGGTTCGATACTGGACCGAGGTGGGTTGGCTTCTTTTTGGGTGTGCGAGGTGCCTCAAGTGCTCTTTCCTGTGGATGAGAAGTAAAACTGAGGTCTCGTGTAATGCACGATGGCATTTTGCACATAAAAGAACCCTCTATTATGCAATGGGTAGATGAGGTGAACTACCCAGGTGTATTTACTTGCTTGCAACTGCTTGCTTGGTGGTGTTTCAGGGCCTTTCAACTACAAGGTCATTAGAGCCGTGTTTCATAGTGTAGTTCTTATGCAGAGACTGCACAGACACTACACAAATGCGACAATTTTTGGATATTAACAGTACCCAGTTTTCCCAAGCGGCCACCCATGTCAGTACTAGCTGGGGTTGTGTTGCTTAACTTTAGTGATCAGACGAGAACGGGTGTGTCCAGCACAATTCGCCGCTCACCCAGGTGTAGGAGTTCGACTGAGTACCCCAATGAACCAAAGGCTAACGCTATACAAGTATTGAGTTGCAGCTTTGGTGGCAACTGACTGGGGAAAATACTGTGCAATATATCACCCTTGTGTCCATTCAGAGGGAGAAGATAGGTGTACCCAACCCTGCCATAGGTGGGGAATGGATTAAGAGTTGCTTGTTGGCCTTCAAAGGAAGTAACGAGCAATGCATTCAAATAAATATTTAGATCGACCCCCAATCGACCCCTTGATCATCATTCACCCCCTTTAGCATTCCATTGACCCCCAGGGGGTCGATACCGACTCCGTTGGGAAGCCCTAATATAGACGATACATTTTCACAAACATATTTTTTTCTCACTCTCTGCAGACTTTTGTTTTGACCATCATCATCATCATCGTCATACCTGTATCCCACTTGCGGCAGGGTCGAGTCTGCAGGTTCCCTGAACATGTTCTGATTGGGGACACTCCAGTAAGGCGTTGGAACACGCAGGGATATTGGCTGGGTTGTCTGTGGGAGGATGCCGGTGTCACACGTCAAAGTGTCCGGCGGGACACTTTGAGACAATTTTTTGAGTACCTCAAAGAGCCCACCATCTAGGTCCGAATGTAGATACCCGAATTTGTCTGTTTCTGCAGAGCACATGTGTAACGTGAATCAACGCGAAATTTCTATCAAAATAACTTAACCGGGTAATAGAAACGGCCGAGACTCTTTGATGTGAAAGCAGACACTTTCAGGTATGTTTTAAATTACCTCAATGTGTAGGGAGACTCTTTGAGGTATGACACCAGCCTGCACCGAAAGTTAGTTTAATAATACCATCGTCATTTAAGACATCATCCACCAGCAGTTCTTCTATATTATCATGGTTAAAAATGTTCAAATCACCTCCAAAATAAGTTTATATTTTAGAGCATGTTCAGTGGAACTGCAGACCCGACCCTGCCACAGTCGGGATAAGGGTATGATGATAATGGTATGATTGTTATGTGTCATGTACAAGTGCGGAACCCCCTATTATGTATGCTAATTTCTGACAGACTAAAAGTTCTTTGACTGGCTAATACAATGGTCGGTAGATTTTATCAGTGTCATGGGCCTCAGACTGACTATGCTTCCTGAACAAGCATACAGTATCCATATTTGGCGAAAATTTTTTAATCAAATGCAAACCACACAACTTCGAAATCGCATAAAAAGAAACCGCATAAAATGAGACCCAACTGTACATTCCTGGCTCTTCGCTGGTCCTGCAACGCTTAGTATACTAATGGTTTACTATAGGCCTACCATTCTGCAAAAGAATTATTCCTTTTAGTCTTAGTGGGGACCTCTACTAAAAGCGCTAAGAATCTTTGCCAAGATTCCTCAACAAATTTAACCCATATTCTAGATATTATTTAAAATACTCCCAAGTGGCTTGCTGCCACCTGTCTAGGTAACCTTTTCACCATCTCCACCCTAGTCCCTGCATGGTCACTGATTATCTCAATACACTCTACGTTATTGATAGTTCCAACTCATTACAATGCAGTAGCTCCAAAGGCGATTTTGAGCCCCTTGATATCCTGGAATTTAAATTAGACTGCATACTGTCCCAATCCAACCCTGGTAGTGTGTTGGGTGGAGAAGGACTTGGTGTGCGGGGCTACAACATGCAGACCACACCCTAGATTTTGCCAAGCAAGGAAAACCTTTGGCATCTTATAAGAACTTCTAACCCCTTTCCAGCCTATGGCAGGGTCGGGTACCCATCTTGTCCCTATGGCTGCCAACCAAATTTGCAATCCCTATGCTTATCTTTCGTCGGTCTACTTTCGTTGAATTGTTGTTGTTTGTTGGTGTTTTAGGGCCCTTCAACTACAAAGATCATTAGAGCCCCGTCCACAGCATAGTTCTTATGCAGAGACTGCACAGACACTACACAAATGCGACGATTTTTGGGCCTTAGCAGTACCCAGTTTTCCCAAGCGGCCACCCAAGTCAGCACTAGCTGGGGTTGCGCTGCTTAACTTCAGTGATCAGACGAAAATTGGTGTGCCCAACGCAATTCGCCGCTCCCTACTTTCGTTGGAACACTCCACCGACGCCAAGGGGCGAGTTCGTACACCTCGAAATTTTGCCTCATCTATTCACTACAAAGTAGAGAGGATCCTTTTAAGTGCAAATGCCATCGTGCATCACACGGGGATCTCGGTTTTACTTGTCATCCGAAAGTAGGTGAACTTGGGGCCTATCTCCCGGAAGAAGCAGTATCGAACCTAGAACTACCGACGCAGTTACCGAGTGAGCTACCCATTGCTTCTCCAAGGCGGGCTTAAAACCCTTGGCATGCTATGAGTTCAAGAAATATGTAATAAATTTGCCATCCACTATCCACGAGCATGCAACTATTATCTCTAGAATCTAAGAAAGCTGACTAGTTGAATTATGAAAATGAAAAAGGAGGAGCTGTTGACGTATTGTATGATATGTGCGTTGCTATTTGTTGTAACACAACACATGCAGATGACCAGCATGTGTAGTTGTGAACCTGTTGAATGTAGCAGTGGTAAAATGCTATATAAAATACCGTATTTATTCTAATTAATAGCTCCCTGTAATAAACGGTGCCCTCCAATAACCGGCGCACCTTTCAGCTGAAAAAAAAAATAAACAGAGCCCTCTAATAAACGGCGCACCGTTTCTTTCAAAACTGTCTGGAAGTGATCGTGCAAGTTAACTTGAATTTTTTAATGATTAACACTTTAATGCTACACAGGGGTACTGGTGTCATCTTCATCATCACACCGTTATCCAGCCTATGGAAGGGTTGGGTCCGTTGTCCATTGAACATGCTATGACTGGGAACACCCCAGTCAGGCATCTGGAACCTGCAGGAATATTGGCTGGTTGTTTGCGGGGGGCTGCCGGCCTACCCCACTGTTCCAACACCACATTTTACAACCAAAATATAAATTTTTGCAGATAAATGCATGGTGTCTGACCTATTGCACAATAACTATAATGCAATAAGGAATCAGGCTCATGCCCAAACAGAGGTACTGGTGTACCCCAGGGCTTTTCTTCCTCCTCTCTGTTCTGTGGGTGACCCTGACGCAATGCGATTCACGGTATTTTCACATGATAGATTGAACTTCCTAAGAAGTCGCTTTTCATTATTCGAATAAGGATGGATGGGGTACTCCTGTACCCCTGTGTAGCAACTGTGTAAGATTTAAATGGCCATACGAAGTGCAGGAAAAGCAAAAAGAGCAAAAAATTCATTTGCTTTAACCACCGCATTAAAATTGTTCAAATTGTTTATAATGATATTTTTTCTGTGTCTGAGCATTGCAAGCAAGCAGTCACACTGTCCACTATATGGTGTAAACATCAGTGAAATAAGTTGCTGACAAGCGCTCTCCAGATAGTTTTTTCAGACACTACTTGCACACATTTTTGCTACTCATGTAAATGCTTGCACAAGTTACCATCAGAAGTACTTGTGCAAGTTGTTTGCTCATGTAAACTAAGCTTTAGTGCAGATATTGTCGAAAGAAAAGTTTGAAAGAGAAAGTATTCTTTAGAATTTAAATTGTTAGGTTAGGGATTTTCTGCAGCTGAGAATGATGGTAATCGCCCTGTGGCTAACCTCTACAGTTATCTGAATCGAGGGTAAGGATTTAAATTTTAAATGAACCATTGGTTATTTTTCTCAATTTCATTTTGCCAATAACTTCAGATTCGAGAGTGGCGTCAGCAAAAATCAAAATGAATGGAATCAACTTGTCCGGCTTAAAAGTTTCCATTTATAAATGGGAAAAAAGTAATAAATAGCGCCCTCTAATAAACAGCGACCTCCAATAAACGGCGCATCAAAAAAGGCCTTTGAAAAAATAAACGGCGCATCAAAAAGGCCTTTGAAAAAATAAACGGCGCATCAAAAAGGCCTTTGAAAAAATAAACGGCGCATCAAAAAGGCCTTCGAAAAAATAAACGGCGCACAGTTCATTAGAATAAATACGGGTATTGCCACTGCGCTCTTGCAAAAAATATAAGCCTATTACATATAAGCAAAAAACATAAGCCTATGACGTCATATAGGGGAGACCGGGGCAAGTTGACGATACTAAGAGTTTTCAAATTAATTTTTTATTTTTCTTTCGAGATAAAATGTTTTACTGTTCTGAGATACTTAGAATGCTCCTTTATTTATAATTTAGTGGTTTGAAGGGAAATATTTTTTGATATCCTCAAGGTGATTTTATAATTTTTAATGAACGATGTAAAATTCGTCCTCTTGCCCCAGACCCGGGGCAAGATGACGGCCATTGGAAAGTAAAAGAAATTAGTAAATTCTCCGAATTCTATTATTGTACCCTTATTTATTTTATAGTAAAATAGGATTAGGCATTATTTATTACATTATTAAAGGTAAATGAACTAATATTTTTAATTTTTTTTGTGAATAATAAAAACGCATTAACACTAAAAGTGAAAATCGAAGTAAATAGTAAATCGAATTTATTGTCAACTTAAAAGTTAATGTTTCTAGTTAAAAATAATCAGAGGTAAGCTTGCCACCACAAAGAAGATGCCAGTTAACAGTGAGGGTCAAGATGGTGAGTTCGTCAACTTACCCCAGTCATCTTGCCCCAGCAACAATTTTAAAATTTAAGTATTATAGCAATAAGTTTAAAAAATTATTTTAATAATGAATACTGAATATGAATAGCCCGTTGTCTAAGGTAGATGACAATGCTATTAGATATTTCTATAGCTAACCTCTATATTAATTAAATCTTAATTCCAAAATTTGGTTTCATATAGCACACAGCAGGAAAACAGTGAAACTCATATAAATAATATAGTAATGGCAACAGTGCCTTGAAAAAACGATTTTTTATTGTCTATTCATGAGGAGTACTAGTAGTATTCATATGGTGCTGCTAACTATCAGGAAAATCGCTAATTAAGGCATTAGTCATCTTGCCCCGCTCGTCATCTTGCCCCGGTCTCCCCTACACTCCATTCGTTAATTTTGAGCTAAAGCTAACCTGGTTAAAGAGGCATTATAACATGGGAATTTTATCCTGCGACTATGCAGTCTACTACTGGGAGTTTTAGTTGAGTCCTCTCATACTAATACAAGAGAAACAAAAATGTTTTCATTCTCGCCCAAGAGAATAACACCAACTACAGGGATTTGGTGTGGTATAAAAGCGGCCATGGGTTTTAAACGTTTGTGGTGTAGGTTCGCCAAACCCTGCTCCGCGCGTGGGCCTTTATATTGCAAGTTTTTCATTTGCTAAAAAATAGGTGCCGTAAAATATTTTTGAACGCGCGCGAGAGAGAGAGAGCCATCCGTCGGTTGGAGAGTAATGCCGCGGCCCCATGTACTGTAAGATGTCGTTTACTTGTTATTAGCGTAATTCCCAGATGCAGGACCTCAAAATGGCGTCGGTGAAGTGTCCCAAGAAACAATAGACTGACGAAAAATAAACATAGGTGTTGGAGCTTAGGTCAGCAGAGGCGTCAAACATGTGATCCGCGAAATACAGTTTTGTTTTCTGAATCAACTTATAGCATAAATGTCTACTGGACAAATTTACATTGTGTTCTCATCATACTGTATGTGTGCACTAAAACTTTGCTGTCAAATAAAATTAAATTCATTAAATAAATACTTTATTAGAAAAACTTAATCGTCAACACTAATTCTTTTCCGGCCAACGCGACGTCTAGATCGGGTGTCCACTTTTGTCCCATGGGGCACATTAGCCTTCGGTTGGACGCTATTGTACATAGCCGTCTGTCGATTTAATGCTGGCCTATCGTTGGCTTATTTAAATTCTTTGGGGCATTTGCCGATGTCATCGGGCGAGCTCCAACGCCTGGAAACTATGCAGAATTGTTGTGCTTTGAAATTTTATGAATTGGAGAAGTGATCTTCTTGAATTGAGTTGGCCACCTCTGGTCTAATCTATCTCCTAGTTGGGGGAGGGATGGAGTACTGTATCGTTCGATATGCAGTATTTCAATTTTTCTTCTTTTTTTGAAGGAAACACTTCATAATGACGTCAAAGGGAACCTCAACAGGGAGCAGAAGAAAACCACCAGCTTCAACGCATGTGTGAACGTGAAAGGACACTTGAATCAAAATAGTCACTAACATAGGATATAAGAAATTCTCACTCCTTCATCAATGATCGGTCACTTTTGAGCTCCTTACCGCTACTGCCTACCCCTTCTGACAGGGGCTATTCGTTGTTATCCTTCTTTTCGATTTTCAAGTGGGATGGGACTTTATCTATATGAAAAACAGTAATGCTACATCACCGATGGGAAAACTATAACTACTGTATACAATAGCGCCATTGCACAGATCCTTAGAATGAAATTTACGAGGTAATGCGCCCCCTGCAGTGGGCAACCATTTAAGTTCAATAGCAAGCAGTTTCTTAGGTTTCCATTCCCCTCTCTCCTCTTGGTCCCCCTCCTCTCCCGTCCTCTGCTCTTTCTGCCTTTCACATTTTTCTCCTCTTCAATACTCCCACTTGAAACTTAAAATTAAGTTAGCCGCACAGTAGGTATCAACAGAAAGGACCTGTTAAACGGCTCTTTACACGTCTTGACTCTTTCACCTATTCTCCTTCACTTGAAAGATCTACTTAGATTAGATTTATTGATGAAAAGTCGAGTGGATTTTGGTAACTTTTTGTGTGGTTGTTCGCTGTTAAATGTACTGGTAAATATAGAGGTAGTCAATGTCCGTCAGAACCATTTTTTTACTTTCACGGAATACGCCACTTATTCGTGGGAGCTACGTCTTTGGGTCACGCCTAAATGACAATATCGAGTTTCGGAACTGACTACATCAGGAAGCCAATTAGCTTCCTGAATGCTAAAGATTACCATACGAGGCTACTAAAAGATAAACTAAATCAGTACCATCTTGTTCCTCTGAATGGACATAAGGGTGATATTGGGAAGTGGTTTTCCACAGCCGGTTGTCGACCAAAGCGGCAATCCCTATGCTCGTTTATGGTCGGTCTACTGTTAGTCGGGGCTCTCCACCGACGTTAGGGGGCGAGCTCCTCAACTTGGAAATTCTACACTCAGGGCTCCCAGGGAAGATGAAGGAGGGGGTCGGTCAATGTAGATGTCAATTTGCAGCCATAGACGAATGACCCACAACAACCGTTTGTTATTTTCTGGTGTTCCGCTTTACCGAAAATGTTTAGAGTGTTCCGTAGTGGACAAAATTTTAATCAGTACTACCCTACATGAAATGTTCCAGGAATGCAGGGTGTACCGGTTAACGCCGCAATCATTCGGGCTCGCTTGGTAGAATTCGGGCTGACTTAATGGCTGAATGGTAGGCTTATTTCGTGAGCTCGAATTACGCAACATTTGCTGGGCAAGGTAGAATATGTCTTCTATTTTAGGGGTAATGTGAGTGTGGGATGTGTTTGCACTCTGAGTGATAGACAATTTCGGGCTATGCCTTTTCTTGCATTCGTAGGATAGCACTGGTTATTAACGTGAACTTGAATAGCATCTCGATCGAACTCACTATTGCTTTCATGAGATGTGATTCACGGACACCTTAACGAAAAAACAGGGCACCTGCCGTTCCGTCCAAAAGTGCTCTGTGTAGCAGTGGCGTCACTAGGGGGTGCGGAGGGTGCGGGCCGCACCGGGTGACACCACTTGCACCATGAGAAATGAGGTGACACCTAAGCAGAAGTAGCGGCTTTTTTTTCGGGAGAGGGGGGGGGGTCACCGCCATGGTGTCACCGCACCGGGTGACGCCAACCCTAGTGACGCCACTGCTATGTAGACAGTTGCTCATTGTATCAAGGTGAGGCAGTAGGATGACATAGTGCCAGCTTCTACAGATTCCCCACATGCGCTAACTGGGAAAAGTGAAAACTGTTTTTCCTAAATCATTCAAACCATGCATTGCTAGCCATGAGGTTTTCAATTCCCAAAGATGTAGAAACAGTGTTGGATCCAGCTACAAATAAGGGGGGAAGGACTTCAAAATTCAGAATCCCTTTGGATAAATCTAGCTTTCAATTACATTAGGTTCTCTACTGCCCTTTAGACAATATTCTAACCAGTGGTTCAGCCAAATGCAGAATGGACAGCAACTGTTGGACTGGCAGAATAGAAATAGAGATGGCAATGCAAACTGTTGAATCATGCATCAGTTGAAATATGTGCCTCATTGAGACACTCAGGGGGGAACCTTTGCTTCTCCCTTAATCAGCCCTTGCAACACTCAGGGCTTTTTCCTGCAGCGTTGATCCTGATATACAGCAGGAATCTCTTTCTGGTGCAAGTCCAAAAAGAAGGTAGCCGAGATGCGAATGCTGCAGTACATGTGTACTATGAGCAAGAGCTCATAGAATTAACTTAGGAAGGAGTATATCAGAAGTAGACTGGGTGTGGTGGATATCGCCAAAGAAATGAGGACGAATACGTTGAGGTGGTATGGACACCTCATGGGAAGGGGGAAGAGGACCTCATTAGGTCCCTCACAGGAATGCAGGTGGTCGGCAGTACCCAGGACAGGGGGAGACTGAAGCAGACGTGGGAGCAGGTTGTCTGTAAGGATATGGCAATGTTGGGGTGGACGGGGATCTGGTGAGAGATAGATGGGAGTGGAGGGCTAGAACCCACATACCCGACCCTGCCACAGGCGGGATAAGGGTATGATGATGATTATGTGTCCAAAAAGAAATTAAAGACAGAGGCATTGACTTCATCATTAGAACGGTACCACTTTTCTTCAGCCGTTTTTTACATCTAGTATCATACTTATTTATCCATGCTTTTATTTGAGCAATGGCTCCACGTAAAATTCAGCTGCTAACTTTCTTTGATACACCATCGTCTACACCAGTGGTGGCGAACCTTTTTTTGAAGACGAGTCACAATAACACGAAAAAAAAAACAAAAAGTACCTCGCGTGTCAGGTGCAAGCACTTTTTAATTTTATGAATAAAATAAATTATTAATAATAATGAATAAAGTTTATTAAAGTAGCAAATAGAGACCACCATCATAATACCCTTTCCCCGCCTGTGGCAGGGTCGGGTCTGCATACGGACAACCTGCTCTCACGTCTGTTGTTTATGAGACAATAAACTAGATATAATTCACGCCCGGGTCACTTGAAATTGCTCAGTGGATCACACGTTGTTCCAAATTTGACTCTGTATATTTTTCTTTAGCCATGGGAAAGGGTTTAATTGGCGTATTGAAATCAAATGATTTCTATTGATGATCGAATAGTTGATAACAACGGCAATTCATCTTTATATGGATTCACAAAGGGATAAATTAAGGCCCAATCGTCCAATGTCTGTTGGAAATAGTTTATCCTTAACTGTTATATTTATTTTAGGGTCAAATTACAGTGGTGAACTATTCATTTTAAAGGAGCTCCTAGTGTATTTCAAAACAAATTCAAAAATTTAGATATTCTAACACTTTTAGCATGATACAAATAGGCGGTTATGTTCAAACTATGGAGGTTAACTGCTGTTCTGGGCCTGGTTTAGAGTGGGTAATGTGTAAAGTATACAGGTGCTTAATGTGATTTTATATAATGTATTGTCTATGGGAATGTTTGGTTCCATAGAAATATGTTCAATTTAGAGAGGTGGCCATAGTATCAAGGTGTTCAATCTGACAGGTTTTACTGTAGTTCAGTGGTCTTCAAACTTTGTCGACTCGCAGAACCCTTAGAACTATAATATGTTTTGGGGGAACCGCATCCCACTTTTAGAAAAGTATACCTTGCCGCTGCCAACGACTTTTCAATTTGACTCGCGGAACCCCTAGAGATGTATTGCGGATCCCTGGCGTTCCGCGGAACACAGTTTGAAGACCGCTGCTATAGTTGAAGGGCCCTAAAACACTAACAAAACGAAAAAAAAGGCAAAAGCAACTACTAACCCGTCCTCCATCTATTGGCAGGATCAGGTACTCATATTTGTCCCTTTGCACCGACACATGGGCGATCTGTTAGACGGTAATTTTACGCTGCCGGCGGCCGACCAAAGCTGCAACAAAAATAACTTCTAACCCTTTCTTGTCTATAGCAGGGCTGGTACCCATCTTGTCATTCTAAATGGACACAAGGGCGATATATTTACAGTGCTTTTTAAAGCCGGTTGCCGGCCAAACCTGCAACCCCTATGATTATTTATCGTCGGTCTACAGATCCAAGCTGCAATCCGTATTATTATTTATCGACTCAGGCCGTTGACGTGACAGTGGAATTTTGCCTTGTCTATCCGTTGAATAGTAGGCTAGAGAGGATCCTACGGAAAGCCCATTCGGGACCTATCTCCACACCTCCAAGGCGCTACCTCTGCACCATTAAGGCAGGTCTCTGCGAAGACAGTACTCTTAACTCATTAAAGGGTTAGTGGTTGTACAAAATCAGGTATACTTGCCCGTAAGTAATAGCATATAACTTACTAATCTGATCAATCAGCTAAGCGCCAACATTGTTTAAATGTTTTCTTTCTTCCCCTTTCCTTGGAGATCTGTAAACCACTAATATGGCACACTTAAATGACTTTTCATTTATCATTAGGCCCGCTGCACACATCCGATTTTTTCTTGTGCGGCGCCACTGCGTCATTGTAATTACGGCATGGGATGCATTAGTTGCAATGGTGGAGTGCACACATACCTCCGGCTCCGCATATCGGAGTTGCGTCTTAAAATGCTCGCAGATCCCTATGGAGCACACACGCACATCCAATCACGTAGTACAGTAGTACCTCTTGGCCTATTTAGAGTTGTGCCCATCCATTGGTATCGTAAGAGAGGTTTCTTTGTTTTTCGATTTCACAGGCAAAAGATCAGGGCCATAACCAGGGCGTGGCGAAGAAGGTGGCCGCCACGAGCGCAAATGGGTTCGGGTCACAAAATGTTTTAAGTTTTTTGTCATTACAGTAGGGACGTTAAAAATTACTCGCAAGAAGTGCTACAAATCACAAATACGAATGATGAACTCGTTCGCATTTGTAATTGTGAAGGGACGTTGAAATGAGATGTCCAAAGCAAATGTCACCACCTAGAGGAAAGCGTCTAACACTGATTGGAAAAGACTATGTGCTACAATTGAGTGTGATTTTACTAGCACGGTGTGCTAATCCCATTGCACGTTGTTGGGAGATCATTTTTTTATACAATTTAATGATTTTAATGGTTTCCTAATTGTGATTTACTAATTATACCTTTAAACTTTATTTTTAATCTCTTGAATATTTACTGTATTTTTAATTTCTGATGAATTTCCTATATGTGACATCGTTAAGACCCAGACGTCTTCATTTCTAAAGATGGCTGCCTCATGCTGATGTGTGAGCTTCATTGGGCATGCGCAAGGGTGTGGCCTGTTCAGTGCCTTCCGAATCGTAACTGGGGAAGGTAACGATTCTGGAGGCTTCTAACCATTGCCAAAGTCGGGGGGGGGGGTTGAGTGGGAGACACAACTATGCTCAACACAATCGTATTTGTAGTCAGGATGCCCTATTCGTAATTAATTTCAACGTCCCTAGTAAAACCCCATTATAACGAATTTGTAGGGGAATGCAATCACATTCTTTATAGCCAGGAATTCATTACAACCAGGAAAGCTGTTTTTAACTCTAGATACCTAACCAGTAGTCTGTGATACTACCCCAAATACCAAGAAATTGTATTTTTGGTAGTTCTGCAAAACATTAGGTTTCTAAACATTTCTTCATGTCTTTCTTACTATTTTAATGCTCGTTTATCAAGTTTTCTTGCAGTTGGTGTTCTCCCAAACTACTCATTAGCTGTAATGACTGTAATGACCCTTAAGTATTGATGGGCAGGTTATTAGGTGTTGGAAACAGAGGAATTCATGCAGGAAGTAGATAGGCAAGTTGACTGGGATTTGGAAGAGACAGCTGATGCAGTGTGGGAAAGGTTTGCCAGTAAAATTAGAAAATGTAGGAAGCCATCTTAGGTGAGGCTAGAGTAGAAGGTGCACTCCAGGGCAGGCAGACACAGTGGTGGAATAATGCAATAGAGGCAGCCACCAAAAAATATAAGGTTGCATTCCATAGGTGGATGTAGATAGGGGACCATGATTCTAAAATATGCTACAGGCAGACCAAGGCCACAGCTAGGAGGATCATTGCTTTGGTCATAAGGTAGAGTCCTGTCAAAGGTAGAGTCCTGTTTCATCCTTCTGAAGTAAAGGAATGGGTAGAGTATTTCTCCAGTCTCTCTAATGGGTAGAGTATTTCTCCAGTCTATCCTGCAGAGGGAGAGGCTATGGTAATGGTGGGGTGAATGGGGGATCATGTGGGAGATAGGCAGGTGTGTAGGGCTAGAACCTGCATACCCGACCCTGCCACTGGCAGGATAAAAAAATGAACGGGAAAAAACGAGCGGGATGATGATGAAAAAATGAACATTTCTACTATCATCAGCCATTTGTGCATTCTCCCCTAGTAAAATAAAAAGTATGACGAGGCATTCCTGTCACTGGTGTTCAATTCAATACGTGGTAACCATTGAGTAGAAGTTTGTGTTGAATCCGTAAATAAAAATTATTTATAAGGTCCATCATTCGTTATATCCAACCAAATTACCAAAACTTTTATAACTTCATCGTTATTCCCAGGAAATTCGGTATATCCAATTCATTATATCCAAACATTTTACAATACAAACTCCTATCCTTTTGCCGGGACCTTGGAAACCATTCGTAACATCCGAGATCGTTATAGCGGGGTTTTACTGTATTGGGTTACGGGTAAGCGAAAGTTAGACACTTGCCACTGACGCTTCATACCCCCGTTACGGCTCTGCAAAGATGCACGCCTTCTGTAATTAGCATCCATTGTTCACAGTTGCCAAATGTGTACTGGCGACATTTCACCGCTTGCGTGTGCATTGGATTGTTGCGGTGTCCCTGCGGCACCCGCACGAATAAAAATCGGATGTGTGCACTGGGCCTTATTCTTAACAGTATTCTCGCTTTAGGTAATGGTCGGACAGGCATTATTCAAGTTGGCACTTGGAAAATAAGGCCCGGTGCACACATACGATTTTTACTCGTGCGGGTGCCGCGGCGAAGGCCGCAACAATCCAGTGCACACATATGAAATGTCCCCAGTACACATTTGACAACTGTGAACAATGAATGCGAATCGCAAAACAAAGAAACCGCACTTATGATATCAACGGATGTGTGCGGCACATGTTGCGGTTCCGTAGGGATCTGAGGGCTTTTTCAGACGCAATTCCGATATGCGGAGCCGCAGCGGGTATATGTGCACTCCCCCACTGAAACTAATGTATCCCATACCGTAATTACGATGCCCCAGCCGCGCCGCACTACTAAAAATCGGTTGCGTGTACCGGGCCTTAGGTTTACGTTCATATAAGTGGAACGATATATGTTAGCCTTCTCGTGGTATCCGTCAATTATGAAGTAATTTAATATCTCGAAAGTACAAGTCACGAAATACTGTAACTTACTTTAAACCTTACACTTTATTATAGCAAGTACGTTTGAAAACACTTGCCGAATATCAATGCCAAACACTAGACGAAGATTGGGATTGCACTTTGGCTTGAACTTATATTTGATACTATTTTAACTTGAGTAATAGATTACTTGGATACTAGATTAATCTTATTATTGTTATTTTTCTTCAAGATACTATCAATTTCTTTCGTATCTTTCGCCCTAGCCTAATATGCCTTACAATCACACGTTAATTTTTGTTTACATCTGCGTGATGTGTACCAACTCCACTAACACCCAGGGTTAATTTGGCCATAAGCTGAAGGCAGTAAAAATTAATGATAACTTACCGACATATTCGATTAAGAACGATCCCTACTGAAAACAATTTGGAGGGGAGAATATATATAGGCCTATATATTTATATTTATAACCGTAGAACATGTACCTGTATGGATCCTGACGTGTCCTTTCAGTTGTCCATTGTTACTAAATGCTACTTGACAGTGTGGACACGGAAAACGCTTTGGTCTCTGTTTCTTGGCTTTGGACGCTTTTGACAAGTGAACACTTTCGGAGAAATTATTAGTTAAATTGGTATCAGGATGAAGGTGATGGGGTAGACCTAAGAAGACACTTCCGGGAGGATTCATTAATGTCGGATGCGTTTCTAATTCCAGGCATTTCGCTCGAGGATAATGCATTAGAGATATTGAATGTTGTGTAGCAGAGGAGTGTCCTTCTTTGGGTGGCATGAAATCGAAATTAGAAGTGCTGTCCATAATAAAACTGCAAGATGAACTAGACATGGGTACAATCTCCGGAAAATTCAGACTCACAGGATAGTGTTTGTTACCCGATACTGCATTCGTATTCAGCATGACAGGAATACAGGAATTTGACAAAGTCATAGTTGGCATGGTGTCATAACACGAACGAGTTATAGAACAGCTGATTTCTGGCTGGGAGTTGAAAGATGAACTTCCGGTTCCACTTCGTTTCTTCTTCATTGAGCTGGTCAAGATGCTTTGTTTCCGTTTCGTGGAACATGGTATGCCGCTAATTGACTCTTCAGTATTCGACTCTGAACGATGACTGCGATCCCAAGGCCGAAACAATTTCGACGTTAAATCCTTTCCTTGTTCAGTCATCGTGGCAAATTACAAGTTCACCGAATGATACAGAATTTGGATATTACGCACTACCTAACCATGTTTTTTCATTAGATAAAATGGAAGCCGTGGAAAATGGCGCAGGAGTTTTTTTCCTGAAAGAAAAGAAGGGGGAAGGGGGTTTCGTAGTTCCTTATGCATGTGCCTAAGGCTGTGTTCTACAATGCCATAGGTGCAAACTTTGAGGCGTGAGGGTCCACTACGTCACACATGTACCAGTAATAGGTCGTTTTTCACCCCTTAGTTGACTTCTCATTCAATTCCCACTTCACTGTCCTTTTTGGTCACAGACAATAAGGGACTTTTCAACTATTACTCACAGGCCTTTAGTCAACTTTCCGCACAAGTTTAGTTTCGAGCAAATAAAGTAGGCAGGAGTGATAAAATGACCTTCTTAACTTTCCTCATTACGAATTGTTCAGCAGTCATACTTGGGCTAAGCTCGGTGTCACAATTGAAGAGAAACTCAGACCACCGACTGAAATTTCAAAGTAAACTGCCTTCAGTGGAAAAAATAGCGGTAAGAAATTAGTGACTTTTGTGCACATTTAAATTAGTGATGCCTATTAGGATATCGATTTCTTTCAACTTACCGTAAAAATGAGAGGCTACCTATAACCACCTATAACCCACACTATGTTGGTTTTAGGTTGGATACGGAATGGATTTGATTACATGAGCGCCCCTTAGGCGGTAAAAGGTTTAAAAGTTTGTTGTATTCGTTCGTTGGTGTTTTAGGGCCCTGCAACTACGAGGTCATTAGAATCCCGTCTACTGCGCAGTTCTAATGCTGTGACTGTACAGACCTACACTAATGCAGCCTAACTAATGCGAAGATTATTGGGTATTAACGATACCAATTTTTTCCAAGCGGCCACCCATGTCAATATTGCGTGGGGTTGCATTGCTTAACTTCAGTGGTCAGACGACAACTGGTGTGTCGAGCGCAATAAGCTGCTCCCTATGATTGAAAGTATTACGCATATAAAGTATGTGTAGCACGTGGAGACGGGGGAATTCTTTCGGGCAAGAGGAATGTCCTAAGTGAGCCCCCCATCGAATGCGTCAAAGAGACATGTTCTCGTGTGCAGTGTTTCTTGCCAGCAAATGAATCCTCTCTAATTCCCTTTAACCCTAGAGAGGTAATGCTACCTTTGCTGCTACATTAAAGGTAAAGGGTAGTCTGTGAGACTACCAAAGTAAATTGCAAGATTTTATTGAAATGCCGTGCTATTACCTTAAAACTCGATTGCATATTTTTTAATCAATATATTGCAATGCACAATACGCAATTTACTTTAAATTTCCACATTGATTACAAATTTATTCACGATGATTACCATGGATTGCTCTGGAGCACCAGTGGCATGAAAATTGCATCATGCATTTAATTTCTGAAGGGCAGAAGGAACAAATTCGACGATTTCATGTAGATGTGTTTGCACACTCAATAGCTTAACTTTTGGTTGTGGGGGGGGGGCTTTGGTCTCCCCCTGCCCAGGGTGCTTCTGACCACCTGCATTCCTGAAATTTACTTAACGTGGGATCAAGCAGTCTGCAAAAATATGATAGTGTGTGGGGTTGACGGGGACCTGGTAGGAGGTTGGCGTGAGTTGAGGACTTGAACCCGCAGACCTGACCCTGCCATAGGCTGGATACGGGTATGGCTACCAATTGCTAGGCTGCCCCTTAGTCATACTGCATTGCGCCACACAGTTGCCATGCAGAGCTGCTCCTACAATTAGACTGCCCCTATAGTCATACTGCAACGGGCTACACAGGTGTCATGGAGAGCTGCGCAGCTACAAGAAGTTTTACAAACATGGATGGTAAAGGTAGTCTGTCAGACTACCAGCTACCAAAAAAATATAGATTGGAATTAATTTATAAGAAAATTATTGCTTGGATCATTATTAATTAGAAAAAAATGAAGGTACTGAAAATTTCAGGGACATCACATGCTTAGAAACCAATGATCTGTGATTTTTGTTAGATGACAGTAGTGCCAACATCCATGGCATCTTTGCCATGCTCCTGATAGATGGCGCCATGTACTGGGCAAACGAACCAAGTTAGTGGTCTGACACTCCCGCTTGGTGGCATTCAGTCCACTCTAGTCAGTTTAGGTGGGAAATGGGATGGTTAGCATATAAGGGCGGGAAAGGGGAGTTCTCCTTCAAGCTTGGTCAGCGTTAGGCTATGTCAGCAGTGGGCAGAGTGCCCCAAACAAAGGATATGTTCGTCCACATAAGAAATAGTGATGCTTAATATGAAATAGTGATGTTTAACAAGATGCAGTGATGCTTTACAGGATATAGTGTTGTTTAATAACGAATAGTGCCATTGGAATAGATGGGCCAATGGGTGCTGTGTAGAACTGCGACACTAGTGAGGCAGATCTGTAGATTCTTTTACCATTCTGTGATGCTTGTGCTGCAGGCTTGTGGGACTGGGACTCGCTCTCTTCACTTTTATTTCATGCCTGGCCTGGAATTGCTGCCTATGGCACTTCATCATTAATAAATCCTGTCTTGCATTGACAAGGCCTGTCCGAGTTAGGCGCTCCAGGTGAACCAGCACGTAAGTTTTTGATCCAATTTTTTTGGGGGCATAAATTTTATCGAATATGGCGACTGCCGGAGATTAACCCCAAGATGAGGGAAGGACCCAACCTGCCATTGATGTCACGTGGCTGGCGTCCTCATAGGACTCTATGAAGATGTCTGAGTTACAAGATGCTCTTGGTGCTCATGGCCTGAAGAAGTCAGGAACTAAATTAGATTTAAAGAATAGGCTTAAACTCATCATCGCCATTGAGAAAGAAAAAGAATCATCTAGTAATATAGTCACCCCTGAGAAAGTAATAGACAAAGATGCATTTGTTTGTTTGGGTTTTAGGGCCCATCGACTACAAAGGTTATTAGGTCCCAGGAAGACAGTCACCATGGTGGGGGTGTAAATGGCCATCCCACCATGATGACAATACATAATGGCAAAAACCCCCTAAATGAAATTGGAATAAAAAGGCTATAGCCTAATAAATATTCAGAAAATAAATAAAGGCAAAAGCCAAAACAGACATATAAAAAAGGCAAAAGCAAAAACAGACATATAAATAAAAGCAGCAAAAGCCAAAACAGACATAACAATAAAAGTGGCAAAAGCCAATAACGACATAACCAATACAGCCCAAACCAACACAGAGATAAAAAGGTAAAAGCCAAAACCAACACTTACATAAAAGGCAAAAGCCATAACGATACAAGAATATAGAAAATAAATCAAATTTTGTGAAAGAGGCTAGCCTCCTTCGGAAATACAAGTGAGCTCTCCACCCCCTGATGATTATCCCCAAGTGATGTGGAGAGCTCTGGACTGACTCCGAGTCGCCATCTAGGTTCGTGGTATCTCTCACAGTGGCTAAAGATGTGTGCCACTGTGAGAGGCTCCCAACAGAAGTCACACCATGGCTGATCCTCACCCTGTAGAATGTAGGAGTGGGTGAGGAACGTGTGACTGATTCGCAGCCAAGCAGGCACAACCTCCTCCCTCTGTGACTGGTGGCACAAGGACACCCAGTGTGCCCTTCTGTGTGTGGAGTGTGTTGGTGGTCTCTGCAAACCACTGGGACCGCCATTGGTCATGGATGGCCTGCCGCACTATCGGGAGAGCATCGGAGGAGGGGACAGCAGTGTTCGGTATATCTGGCAAGTGGGCCACCTGACGGGCATGGGCATCCGCCCTCTCATTCCCCATGATGCCAACATGCCCCGGAACCCACATAAACAACACTGTCTTGCCCTGCTGACGAATCATAAGCAGCAATTTGGGCACACCCTGGATGATGGCATGTCTGCCATATAGGGTGTGCAATAGCTGAAGGGAGGATAAGGAGTCAGTCGCAACAACAAAGTGTCTGTCATTCAATACTTGGATGATTTCCAGTGCCCTGTGCAGAGCTGTGAGTTCTGCAGTTAAGACACTGGCGATGCCTGGAAGGCGGCCCCCTATGAGGAGCCATCCGAGCCATCGTTCGACCCATACGTGTAAATAAAAACATGGCCCCGATAGGTCAGAGAGAGGCGTCTAAACTCTTGTTGGTACACTGACCTATCGGTACTGGTTTTGTGGAAGGCTGCAAGCATAAAATCAAAACTGGGCTTTGGCACTGTCCAGGGCGGCACAGAGGACGGCAGCACTGGCTGCACCCTAGGCAGAGTCTCACCCAGGCCAGTAAGACCGTCCATCCACTGCACACCAAATGGTGGGGGAACCCCCAGGCGGCGGTTGAATGGCCATCTCATAGTGTGACTAAAGATGGCTGGGTGTGTAGGGTGCTGTGGCTGACTGTTCAGCCGCAAAATGTATGCCGCTGCCAAGTACTGCCATCCACACAGCCAGTGGTTTGTTCACCAGTCTCAGCATAAAGGCTGAGTACTGGACTTGTGTGGTATGCCCCAATGGGCAACCGGATGCCAGCACGATGAACACTGTCTAGCATCCGGAGAGTAGACAGAGCGGCCAGGCCATACATGCCACAGCAATAATCCACACATGATCGAACGAGTGATCTGTAGAGCCGAAGCATCACTGTTCGATCTGCCCCAAAACCAGTTCCCTTCAGGCACCGCAGAATATTCAGGGAGCGAACGCACTTAGCCTTCAGCTCCTTCACGTGCACGACCCATGTCAGATGGCTGTCAAAAACGGAAACCAAGGCTGAGGGTGAAGCCCTCACTTACAACAGAAGTGCATGACAGTTGTTTTGTCAGGGGAGAACTTATAGCCACGAGAGGTGGCAAACTCGTTGGCACTGTTTAGTGCGAGTTGCAGCTGATGCTCAATGCTGTGAACCGTGGCAGCCCGGTACCTGATAGAGAAGTCGTCCACAAATAGGGACGACTCAACCGGGAGGTGAACGGAGGATGGTAGGCCGTTCACTGCAACAGCAACGAGTGAAGTTCAGTGGATGGCGTTCTGCAGCCTGCTTCTTTTGTAGAAATGTTGCAATGTAGTGCTGGGAACTGCAGACGGCTGCAAACGTCCTTGCCAGTTCCTCAGCCAACTCACATGGCAGAAGGACATGTCTCCCTTGAACAAGGAGATGGGAGCCACATGAGGGTAAATATCTGACTGGGATCTTCCTCAGTTTTTCCCATACTTTCTTCGAGGGCGTGTGGCCTCATTGATCACCCGTCATGCATATGCCCGGGCTCGGAGATAGTCGATACGATTGGCCTAGGTAGGACGAGATTGGAAGCTGCAAAGGGCTCGTTGGCGAGCCCAAATCGCACTCCGACAATCCTCCGTCCAACATGGCACCCGTGCTCGTGGTGGTTTAGACGAGCTGTGGGGGATGGATGCTAATGCCGCCCCGACCACCACCTCTGTGAAGTGACTCACTAGGTCATTCACCCCATTAAAATCCCACAGTGGGCGAAAGCCGGCAAACTCCTAACAGTCCGCTCGATGCAGACACCACCGTGGTGGGTGTTGGGTTAATGCCCCATCTCCACTGCTAATCTTGATGGGGAAGTGATCACTTTCACAAGGGTCTGACAAGACCTCCCACTGCAAACCTGGTGCCAACCCAGGAGAGCAGATGGATAGGTCTAAACATGACAGACCGCCAGTGGCAGTCATCACATGCGTGGGGGCACCTGTGTTAAGAACAATGAGGCCATTGTGTGACACCCATTGTTCCGCAACTCGCCCTCAGGAGTTGTGACTGTCGAGCCCCATTGAGGATATTGGACATTATAATCATCCATAATCAGGAATGGTCTTGGAAGCTGGGCACTGAGGGAATCGAGGTCTGCCCACGGGATATCCATCCCAGGAGGAATGTAGAGGGAACATAGAGTGGTGGGCACATCCACTTGCAATGCGACCGCCACTGGTTGCAGAGGCGTCTGCAAAGCCACTGGCACATGCATGCACCCATTCCAGATAAGGATAGCCACCCCTTCCGGTGGGTGGCTACCCGTGTGTGCCCGGGGTAGAATAGGCACACTGCATACCTGGATGTCGTAAGAGGCGACTAAAAGGGCTGACCTTGTCTTGCCCCTGATTGGATGACACCACTATCGTCATTGGCCATTACTTGTCTCCTGGACAGGACGATACCATCATGGTGGTTGTCATTGTCCTTCCATCCTTTACTGGATTACTGACTTGATCTCGGTCAATGTAGGCTCCTCACTGAGGTGACCATAAACAAACGCCTACCCGCGTGTTTGCCGTGCATGGAGACCCGCACCCCTGGGAAAAGTGGATCCTGGTGATTGAGGAGGTGCATGTCCTGCAATGTCTCTGAGCCACCCCACACTTGTGGCTTGGCTGACAGACATCGAGGATTAAGGCTGCGGCCTACAGCCCCAACACATCACTTTGGCGACAGCTTCCAGGGAAAACGGGAGGCCAAGGCAGTAGCCTGGTCTTGGTCAATCGGCTGGGGGCGCATAAGTGGTTATGCCTCCTAGGGGGATTATAAGTGGACCGGCAGTCAATCCCGATGCTAATGGTCCGGTACTCGGGGATTATGCCACCCTAACGGTATACTGCCCTAGGAATCTCGGCGACCCGAATGGGCGTCCCCTCCTTGGGCTCCGTGTGGTGGGCAAGACCTGCGGGCAGTGAACACATAATTATTTCAAATTATGGCAACTATAAAACAGAGGCTGGGGCCTCTACAAATAACCCCACCCCTCGCCCTTCTTTACTTTTATTGACTTGTGTTGAGCCAGAAGATGGCGGGCTCGGGCCCACCCAACTGAGTGGGCCAGCTGCCACTGAGCTGATGGAGACATGTACTGCTCCAACAAAGAAGCAGCATTCCCCAAGTAAGCCAACTGGAACAGGGAACGAACCTGTGGCGTCTATGGCATCGGCACCTGCCCTTAACAAGAGGCAACGACCTCTTAGCCTTAAGGTGCAGGGTTCCACCACCGATGCACAGCTTGTTCCTGCATCTAAGACTTTAGGTGCAGTCAAACAACCATCCATACCTTCTTCCTATCCCCCCCTGTTTATTTCCATCTCTGGGGAGGATGGCGGAGCCTTGGAGAAGGCGTCGCCCTTCCTTATCGCCCAAGCCATCAAGGGCATTGCCGGTGATGTGACCTCGGTCAAGAAACTGCACAATGGCACCTTGTTAGTGGAGGCATCTACCCCCACCAGACCTACACATTACTAAAAATGGAGAAGCTCTGTGACATCCCCATTGTGGTCGAACCCCATCGCACCTTAAACACAAGTAGAGGTGAGGTGCGGTGCCCTGACCTATGCAGGGAATCAGAAGAGCAAATAGCTGAGGAGCTTAGGGACCAGGGTGTTGTGGCTGTCCGCCATACCTCAGTCCAACGGGATGGAGAATCCCGCCCATCTGACACCTTGGTGCTGACCTTTGGTAGGCCCAAGGTGCCAGAGTACATCATGGCTGGCTACCTCTGCTTGCCTGTACGTGCCTTCATCCCGAGCCCACTCTGGTGCTATAAGTGCCAGCGATATGGCCATGGACAGAATTCATGTTATGCCAAGGCCATGTGTGGCACTTGTGGACAGGGTGACCACTCCCCTGAGTCTTGTAAGACTGCACCTTTTTGTATAAAATGTAAGGGCAACCACCCCGCTTCTTCTCAGGATTGCCCCACTTGCCTGCAGGAACGTGCGATCCAGGAATTGTGTTTCCAGAAGGGTATTAGCTTTCAGGATGCGCAGCGGTTGCTAGCCTTGCCAGGGACCCCCAGTCATGGTGTGTCCTAAGCAGGTGCTGCCAAGGCAGCTGCTGAGCTCTCTGTCTGTACCCAGACGGACACCCTACCTCAGCTCCCCCCTCTCATTCGTTTGACGCCCAGTCGGGCCCGCAGGGTTACTGGGGTGCCGGTCTGTACCAACATTGGCTGCCAGACGGACCCCGACCCCATTTCCATGGCCTCTTCCGGCTCCACCGCCGCCTCTGGCCCATGCATGGGCCCTGCAATGATGGCGGTGCCAGCTTCTTTGGAGGCCCCAGATGCCACTCATCAGAGAGAGGCATCTCCCTTGAAGGCCTCCCGCCCTGTCTCAGCCCAGCCAGCCCATCCATGGAGAGGGTGGTGGGTGATACAGGAGAAAAGAAAGTAGGGACACCCCCCACTACTGCCGTGTGGCGGGTGTCCTTGGTTCGTCCACCCAAGCTCTATGGAGAACGGCAGAGAGCACGGGGTGGTTTCATGCCCAAACTGGTGCAAGATGGGGATTCCTCCTTCGAGATGGAGGAGGACGAGCCAATTGAAGGCGTCCATCCGTTTTCTGCAGTGGGACAGAGAAAAGGGAGGAATAGAAACAAGCCACCTAAGTCCACTTGATGGTAAATTTACAACAATGGAACTGTCAAGGGTTTTCCCACAAGAGGGATGAGATTGCACTGCTGATCTCGAGGCACAACCCTGTCTGCATCTCCCTCCAGGAGATCCTGTGTCGCAGTGATACCCCCATTTCGTTATGGGGGTATACTGTATATGCAGACACCCAGCAGCAAGGAAGCCACCCTGTGGGAGGGGTGGCTATCCTTATCCGGAATGGGTGCATGCATGTGCCAGTGGCTTTGCAGACGCTGCTCAGTAGTGGTCTCATTGCAACTGGATGTGCCCACCAATCTATGTTCCCTCTACATGCCTCCTGGGATTGATATCCCATGGGCGGACCTCGACTCCCTCAGTGCCCAGCTTCCAAGACCCTTCTTGATTATGGGTGATTTTAATGATCATAATCCCCAATAGGGCTCGGACAGTCATAACCCCCAAGGCGACTTGTGGAACAATGGGTGTCACATAATGGCCTCATTGTTCTAAATACAGGTGCCTCCACACGTCATAACTGCCACTGGTGGTCTCTCATGTATAGACCTATCCATCTGCTCTCCTGGGTTGGCACCAGGTTTGCAGTGGGAGGTCTTGTCAGACCCTTGTGGAAGTGATCACTTCCCCATCAAGATTAGCAGTGGAGATGGGGCATTACCCCAACACCCACCACGGTGATGTCTGCGTCAGGCGGACTGGGAGGAGTTCACGCATCGTATCTACTGTTGCCCACTATGTGATTTTAATGGGTTCAACGACCTAGTGAGTCACTTCACAGAAGTGGTGGTCGGGGCGGCATTGGCATCCATCCCCTAGAGCTCGTGTATCCCACCATGAGCACAGGTGCCATGGTGGACGGAGGATTGTCAGAGTGCGATTCGGGCTTGCCGACGTGCCCTTCGCTGCCTCCAATCTTGTCCTACCAACGCCAATCGCATCGACTATCTCCGAGCCTGGGCATATGCATGACGGGTGATCATGGAGGCCAAACGCTCCTCATGGAGTCAGTATGTCTTTTTACTTACCCGTCACACGCCCTCCAAGAAAGTCTGGGAACAGCTGAGGAAGATCCAAGGCAGATAATTACCATCATGTGGCTCAGGTCTCCTTGTACAAGGGAGACATTGCCTTCCACAGTGTGAAGTGGCTGAGGAACTGGGAAGGACGTTTGCAGCCGTCTCCAGTTCCCAGCACTACATGGCAGCATTTATGCATTTCAAACAAGCTGCAGAACGCCACCCACCTAATTTTGCTGGGGGTGTCGCTGAGGGGTACAAAAACCCCTTGGGAGCTGCGGGCACCTCTAGCAAGAGCCAGGGATACTGCCCCTGGACCAGATAGCATCCACTATCAAATGCTATGACACCTACCAGAAAAAGGCGTTAGATACCTCCTTGAGGTATTGAATTACATTTGGCAGCAGAATGAAATCCCTGCAGGTTGGCGAGAGGCTACTATAATCCCACTGCAAAAACTTGGGAAGGATAGTAGCCTTCCAATAAATTACAGACCCATTTCATTGACGAGCTGTCTTTGCAAAACCATGGAACGCATGATGAATTGGCGCCTGGTGTGGTATCTTGAACGGCACAACCTTCTCGCCAATGCCCAATGGCAGATCTCTAGTGGATCATCTGATCTCACTGGAGACTGTGTCTGATCTCAGATGTGATCTGATCTCATCTGATCTCACTGGAGTCCGTGAGGCCTTTCTCCACAGGCAGCACTTAGTGGCTGTCTTCTTTGATGTGGAGAAGGCATATGATACCACATGGCACCATGGTGAACTGGAGACCTTGTGCCGGTGGGGGCTCAGGGGTAATCTGCCCCTCTTCCTCCATAGCGTTTTGTCTGATCTTACCTTTAGAGTGCGTGTGGGTAACACCTACTCCTCGGCCTTCCTGAAGGAAGGCTCGGCCTTTCTTGTGGTGAATGGCCAACCATCTTCCATTCACCCCCCGGTACAGTAGTCTCTATTTGTGGACGACTTCTCTATCAGGTACCGGGCTGCCACGATGCACAGCATTGAGCGTCAGCTGCAACTGGCACTCAATGGTGCCAACGAGTTTGCCACTTCACGTGGCTATAAGTTCTCTTCTGACAAATCAATCATGATGCACTTCTGTCGTAAGTGAGGGCTCCACCCTGAGCCTCAGCTTACCCTGAATGACTGCCTCCTCCCAGTTGTAGAGGCGGCCCGGTTTCTTGGTCTCCGTTTTGACAGCCGTCTGACGTGGGTCCCACACTTGAAGGAGCTGAATGCTAAGTGCATTCACTCCGTGAGTATTCTGCGGTGCCGGCAGGGAACTGGTTTTGGGGGAGGTCAAACGGCGTGGTGCTTCAGCTCTACGGATCACTTGTTCGATCACGTCTCGATTATGGCTGCGGCGTCTATGGCCTGGCCTCTCTGTCTACTCTCTGGATGCTGGACAGTGTTCATCATGCTGGCATCCGGTTGTCCATTGGGACATTCCGCACAAGTCCAGTACTCAGCCTTTATGCCGAGACTGGCGAACCGCCACTGACTGTGTGGCGGCAATACCTGGCAGCTGCATATATTCATATAAACCCGCCACCTAGGGGTTCCCCTTCCTTTTGGCATGCGGTGGATGAATTGTCTCACGCCCTGTGTGTGACTCTACCTAGGCTGCAGAATGTACTGCCGGCCTCTGTGCCGTTCTGGACAGTGCCAGAGCCAAGTTTTGACCTTGTGCTCGCAGCCTTCCCCAAAACTAGTACCGATAGGTCAGTGTACCAACAAGAGTTTGGACGCCTCTCTCTGACCTATCGGGGCCATGTATTTATTTACACGGATGGGTCGAAGGATGGCTCCTCGGTGGGTTGGTCAGTCTTTACAACTGGTCATCTCATAGGGGGCCGCCTTTCAGGCATCACCAGTATCTTAACTGCAGAGCTCCT